>CM038704.1:48276888-48381888 GCA_021613375.1 Megaleporinus macrocephalus
TTTACACATTCTCTGAAGTGAGTCTGGTTAAATGTCAGCAGTGTCGTTTCATTAGCTGAATTAACCCAACAGTTATAAACATAGGCTTTTACTTGTTAATCTGCCTGCTGGAGTCCTCACCTCACTACTGTAGGCAGTATCAGTACTTAATAGTACCCCAGTCTCGTTCCACCTGGACTATTATTCTTCTACATGATGTCCTTTACACATTAATTGCTGCAGAATGTGGAGATTCTGATGATAACCATGTTAATATTTGGTCCAGATATGATACAGATATGAATACATTGGTAATCGTGGCATATCAATTTCATGTAATGCATTTTTGGGATATAGAGTCACCTCACTGTTTACTTCCAGTAGATAGGGTCATTCTGGGGTGCTCAGTGCTTTGGCTGCCTTTGGAGCTCAGAGAACTGTGTCTCAGGAGTTTCATGAAATGGGTTTCCAGTGTAGTGTTGCTACACCCAGGATTACTATGTGAAGTGTAAGCAGGAACTGGGTTTGGCCCGTTAGATCAAATGAAGGGTAATGTTAAAACTAAGACATACAAAGAGACAATAATATGCTTGCAACTTTGAGGCGGGTCTGCAGCCATGTGAGCTGGAGATGCTAAATTGCCCCCTAGGTGTAAGTGTCTACCCTTTAGGGGACTGGTGGCCTTTCCAGGGTGTTTGCCCAAACTGGCATGTCTTTCCCAAAAGCATCTCAACACAAAGATCTCTGTTACATGGTAGAGTGTTACGACCCTGTCTAGGGGTGAAGGATTGTAGCAGCTTGGTAGTATGAATACATTTACATTTACATTTAGGGCATTTAGCAGACGCTCTTATCCAGAGTGACTTAAAGAAGTGCTATGTGTTCAGTCAGAGTATGAGTATCTCTATCTAGTACAAACAGGTTTAAGTCCAAACTACTCTTGAGCTCAAACACTGCTATAAACAAGAGCCAGTGCTGATACCTAGAAAGAAGACCACAAAATATAAGATAAGACACAGAGCAACAACTAGCAAGACTGGAACACCTACAGAGAAGAGAACAAATACAAAACTACATACAGTATCAGTGCAGTACTTATCCAGAGTTCCTAGAAGATCAAGTGCAGTTATGGTTTCTACCAATGCTTCAGTAGATCAGTGCTTATAAGTCTACGTTTGAAGACCGCAAGAGAGTTTGCTGTTTGGACAGACAGTGGAAGTTTCTTCCACCATCTGGGTCCCAGGACAGAGAAGAGTCTTGTCGCTTGTCGCTGAATATAACTGTATAGGTCAGGGGTATTTAATTAGAGTCAGTAAGGTCCAGTTAGAGGAGATCTCCTCAGGCCGGTCTGGACCATCATCATCTCTAACGTGTGTTCTGATTCTGTGGTGTATCCTGTTTACTGAAGTAGTCTAGTATCAGCATCTTATACCATCAGCTACTGAAACACCAACACACCACACATACCATTCAGTATATTTCAGTATATTTACTGTTTAAATGCTGAACTGAATGAATTATTTATAAAACTACAAATAAATACTTTTCACTCACTTCAAGTGTTTATTTATCGAAACATTAAATAAAATATAATGCACAGATCTGATTGGCTGAGGAGCCTTTGCTGATCTTACAATGTGCGTGATTGGTCTATTAGCCCGTATACCGTAAAGATAATAAACGCTCCGCCTCTTAAAATAAACACTGTCAGAATTAAATCCTTCTCAATAGATGATCAGTCTGGGTCCGTACTGGACAACGTCTGGGTCCAGACGTTGGGTCCGCCTATTAGTGACCTCTGATATAGGTGTATGTTGAATTAAGAAAACCATACGATGCACAGAAGAACAGTGAAAGAACGTGTATTGGGCTTAAAGTGAATTTGACACAGACAACCACCGTACAAACTTCAGGAGTGACCCAAACAATAAACAAACCCCAGCTAACTAAACACACAAACAACTACCTACCCTAGTGACACAAATAAACAAACACTAAAACAGCGTGCTAACCCAACTGTATACTGACGATACAAACACATACACAAACACCCAAACCCCAAAACACACGGCAGTCACTCCCTACACCCTGCACTGTACAGAAAGTTTACAAATATTTACAAAAGCAACCAAATCAGAGGGGGATAGACAAACAAGGAAAAGGTCACGTCCAAAACAATCAATCAGAATACACAACAAACAAAAATCACCATAACTAGAAATCTCTCTGAATCCCTCAAACACCAACGCCGTGTCATTTCTAACAGAGACGATGAGCAAATCATGGGACGGAATCAGAGAAATCTGATTTACACTACAGCTCAAAAGTTTAGGATCACTTTAGAATTTCATTTCATGCAATTTTCATGCAATTCACAAACAATATTGTCCATTTCACAATTAATGTAAGTGTATCAGATGATTTTTAAAGAATAAAAATGTTTGTATTAAAGTCTATTTTTGTATAGAGGCTTATTTTGCATATAGTCCTATTATCAGTAATTCTCAGTCCTCTGTCTAAATCTCCTGGTACGACCACCAATCCAAGTTAAGGATGTTATTGGACTAATTGGTTGTTAGGACACTCTTGCTCAATTGTGATGAACAGCTGAAAAACATTCTACTAATAAGTGAGTATAAAAGGGAACAACATTCTAGGTTAGTTTAGTATCTGAAGATCAGCAGTTGATGGCTTGCTGACCGACTCAAAATGACCAGAAAGAAACAACTTTCTTTAGAGACCCGTCAGTCCATTGTTGTGTTAAGGAAGAAGATACTCCATTAAAACAAGAACATTTCACTGTGATTCCAAACTTTTGAGTGGTAGTGTATGTGAAATAATTTTACAGTAAAGTAAGAAAAACCTTTATCTCAAGCAATGTAAGTCAATGGAACCAGAATTTTTATTAAGGGATTTGGAGCATTTCGATTGGTCCATTAAGCATGAAATTTTCACACAATGTACATGTAACCGTATATCTTCAAGTTATTTATCTCATTGCTGTTTGAAGACAAATTCAGTTTTGGTGGATTTTCATTTTTCTATGTTGTTTAAATATGACAGCTGCTCTTTATATCTTGTGAAAGTTTCATGATGAATGGGCCAATAGAAATGCTCCAAAATTACGTGGAACAAAATGTCTTTATATTCACTTGCATTCAAAGTAAAGAATAAATTTGGACTCTCCTGTAAAGTAACTATTTTGCAGATACATGTTTTCCTTTGAACAGTGGTGATAATATTGGATATATTATATATAATATATCCAATGAAAAACATGAGTTCTACACCAACGTTGTGTGAAAATTTCATGATGAATGGACCAATAGAAGTGCTTTAAAATAGCTTGGAAAAAATCTGGTTCCATTGACATGCATTGAAAGTAAAGTAGGTTTTTGGTCTCTCCTGTAAAGTTGCAATTTTTAACATACTTGTTTTTCTATGGACAGTGTATATATATATATATATATATATATATATATATATATATATATATATATATATATATATATATATATATATATATATATATATATATATATATGAACATGTATTTACATTTTGGTGGATTTTCATTTTTCCATATCAGAGGTCACTTATAGACGAACAGGTGTGTAATTTTTTTTGGTGATGCCATGATTGATCTTTTTAATTCCTAAAATGTTTGTTTTGTAATAAAGTAATTTTAACACAGATTTATAACCTAGCAACCTAAAAGTTGCCCTAATTGAAGAATAACCCTGTAATTACTATGTTTTTATTTAATAATACAAATGTGAAGCTGAACTGTATTAATCGTATGTATTATGTACTAAAAATCTTGGTCTTGAGATTGGACCTCATTCATGATCAACCCAGGCTTCCCTCCCAGTGACACAGTGGTTTAAACGTTAAACGCTGTAACGAATCGTGTCACTGTTGCTAGAAAGTTATCAACACATGACGACAGATTCTATTTTCACCGCCGTTACATCATCACCAACATGCAGCTGCACACATCCATCCAGCACACGATCCCGTATAGCACAACATGAGACTTCCTGCACTCTATATGAGGAATCTAACTCGTGTCAATCATCTGACACGTCTTTTATTAGCTGTTATTTTTAATCAAGGCCCGCCTCCAGCTTTAAACTGAGCTCCGAGCTGAAAGTAGTGTCTAATGGCACCAGAAGTAATGAAGAAGGGTCTGCAATCTAATTTGATCTGTCAGACGTGAGAGATGGACCTACACAGGTTCCTGGAAGGCCTGCTATGGGCAGTAGATACAGTAGATAGATGAGCTTCAGCTTATCCACCATGCGGTCGGCAGTGCTGCAGTTCAGTGCTGGTTTCTGTGGAGCTCTGGGCTCTGTCTTTCTTCTGCTTTCTCTCGGGACTGACTACTGGCTGTTGGCCTCTGAGTCTTGTGGTCCGGGGGACCAAATCACTGGAAGACTGAAGCGAGTCATTGCAGAGGTAAGAAAGATCAAATCAAATAAAGGACATGATTGACAGCATCTTATATATAAATGCCTTAAACTAATCAGAGATCATGTTAAGTGTATGATCTACTTGATATGGTCAGTGTTCTACTTAAGGTCCTGGAACAACAGTATTAGACACCTAAACTGGGAGATTGAAAGCCAGTATCTTAGCAATAAGTGTATGTTCACCAGCCAGGACAGCAGATCTGATTAGATCAGATGTAAATAATCATACATACAATACAAAGTAACATGAATATCTTATTGTGAGAGAAGTAGATCAGATCTTGAGCTCTAGTTTGAAGAACAAAGTTAGGTTCCAGATTTCTCCTGGACGCCCCAGACATTGTATGAATGGATTTAGCTCCCTCAGCAGCAAATCTTGATTTAGCTTAATGAAGTACTGAGCAGTCAAAGCAGGTATTAGATGAAAACTGATAATAATACTGGGTTGTTTCCACAAGAAGAAGCTTGGAAAGGGTTAAATAAACACACAGACGTATGGAAAAGCTCTACTTACTGTATTAATACTGTTTAATATTCCAAATATAAAGTAAATAAAAGTTTCCTATCTGGAAAAATAGCTAAATATAATATAATATAATATAATATAATATAATATAATATAATATAATATAATATAATATAATATAATATAATAATGTCCCCAAGTGCCTCAAACCTTTACACAGTGCTGTATGTGTTCTGTAGCACAGCTGCTATGAATGATAAGAATAGAGACGCTGAACTGATCAGTGCTAAACTTGACCAACAGTGTCACAAGCCTTCCAACAAGTACTTCAAATACAACTGACTAAATCAAACCACCATGATTTCTTTTCTGTAGCAAAATGTAGTAAGTCAGGTCAGATATGTCTGGTGTCCAGGTTCTTTAGTGTTGCACTGCTGCTACAAGGCTGGCCTGGCTAACAAGTAGCTATATTTAATATATTTAATCTCATGATTGTAAATTGTGTAAAGCTTTAAACAGAAACTTTACAGTTTTTACATAATTAAACTAATAACTTGTAAATAAAGTCTTTCAGAGTAGTTCCAAGTACCTAATTCTAGAGAAACTAACCGAGTCAGAATGATCACAGTGGTGGTGATGGGAGCCAGACATCCCAAGCGCCTAAAAGCTAAATCAGAGAGAGCGAGTATTTGAATAGTTACAAATAGGTTCCCTGATTTATTTGACATTGTTTATTGCAACTTTACAGGAGATAACAAAAACTACTTTTTTAATGTAAGTCAATGGAACCAGATTTTTCCCAGGAGATTTAGAGCATTTCTATTGGTTCATAAAGCATGAAATCTAACTGTAACTGTATATCATCAAGTCATATATATCATTGCTCTTTGAAGAAAAACATCCATTTTAGTGGATTTTCATTTTTTAATATTGTCACAATTATCTGTTTTAATATGTGAAGGAGGGTCTACGAGAAGAAGATGCTACTGAACGTTCGGTCCTGTCCTACCATGAAGGCATTTTCTGGAGATGCTCCTACAGGAAGGAGGTGGATGGAGAAGAAGGCAGCATGTTGGACTTTTGGATTAGTAGGTTAAAAAATAAAGCTAATTTGTGCTTAAAGGATTTTGTCATGAACAACTACTGCTTACAGTAGAATGTCAAATTCAGCCATATCCCTCAAGTGTCCTTGCTTTCACCATTAATTCCAGCAAATTTCAAAGAATGTCCACTTTATTCAATCCTTGTGGTGTAAACAGTCACTTAGAGTAGAGACACTTACAGACCAGGGCTCACAGTATCTATAACACACATACAGCAGTTTTATTTACTATCCAGAACCACCAGTGAACAACACTATCCAGGGTGTTTCCTGCCTACTGCCCAATGAGTGTTGGGATAGGGTGTCTGGAAATATAGCTTTTTAAATATTATAATGTTCACAAGTACTTAAAATCTTTGAGATAATTCAAACTTTTTAAATTAACAAATCCACTTGAGGGTCTAATTAATGGCTTTACTGAGTATCATTAATTTTTCAGCTTATCAGGCTGCCTATTTCTCACCGTATGATGTAATATTATGTTATTTTGCCTGAGTCATTACACGGAAATCACCAGAGCTGCTAGAGCTCCATCCTGACTGGCTGATCAACTGTCCCTCCTGTCTGACCTGAGGATGCTCACCTGCGTGTCAGCCTGCTGGAATGACAGTAAAGCACCAACATCTGCACCATCTCTAACTCTGACAGAGAACCTCTGAGATGGTTCAGACTCCACATCACCACCTCCTGAACCAGAATATCTATGAGGCTGAGCTTCTTGTTGTATCCTATCATATAATCTCATTAGCTCTGTCGTTCTCTCTCTATCCGGGGTCGACCAGAGGAGGACGGGTTCCTCTCCTGATCCTGGGTTCATCTCAAGGATTCTTTCTCTTATCAAGGGAGTTTGTTCTGCCACTGTTGCTTCTAGGACCCGGATTTTGTTTATGCATGAACCCGGATTTAGTTTTTTTTCTTCCATCCTTCTCTTTGTTTTCTCTATTCTTTCAACTGCTTTTCTGTGCAGCTGTTTTGAGACAACACTGGCTGCAAAAAGCGCTAAAAAATAAATATTGATTGATTAATAACTTTCTAGGAGGACGTTTTAAGAGCCGTTTAGCCGTTTGGAGGGGTCAATTTCGGGTCCAAACCGCTCTGAATTTTTGTTCACACAGCTTAATTTTTTACTTTATGATTGTATCATGCAGAAGATTTGGTGGATTTCCCGTTTAAACACCAAGGCTTACATCCTTTAAGCTTATTAATCAGTGATTACATGGAGAGTAATGCAGACTGGTTATGGCCCGTATGACTGAAACATTTTTGTTTTTATTATTAATAAAATACTTTCATGTTGTAAGCAAACACTGTACATGTTTGAAATGATCATGCTGCAGTCTGAACAGTCTGTTTATGGTTTGAATGACACAAAAACCAAGATGTTGACATATTTAGCCTACAGCAGTTCAGTCCCGCCTATTAACATAAAGGTTTAAAACACTGGACTGTTTTTTTAATGAAGCGCAACACACACAGCCAATCAGAACATTTACATATATCAGTCTTAAAGGCACAGCAACAACAACATTCTGTGTAATTCTCATGGATAAAGTGAGATTATAAGATATCAATGTAGTTAATTAATTCTGGTCAACTGTTTTTTATCTGCACAACCACAAAAACAAAAAACAAAATAATAATCTTAAATAAATAAATATAAATAATCAGCCTATAGGCCCTTTAAACTACAGGCGTCTCTGACCTGCTGGTACATCCTTAACCTGCATCTGGAAGCCAGACCCTAAACTGTCTTAAACTGGTTTAGTATACAGTACATGACGTCATGGAGCAAATCACATTGACTGATGATGCATACTTTTTTTTTCCGACAGCCAACCAACCGTCAGAGAAGACCTGCAGCCCAGCCTACCTGTCTCAAGTTCCTCTTTCTGGCATTTTAACCTCAGATTCCACTACAGGTGAGTAGATCCTCCTGAACAAATCAGTCAGAGCATGATTTTCTATTAAAATATGAAACTCTCCAGTGATATCTGATATGTTGTGCAGTACATAGGGCTTTCTGGTGCATTATGTCTGTGCTGGGACTCAGCATGGTCATGCTTGGCGTGTTGGTCGCCATCTGCGGCATCCCGAAGGCCAGCCGTCGCCTGTATGAAGCCGGAGGAGCTCTCTTCATTACTGGTGGTAATAAGACCCATTAATAATAACTCATTCTTTTCTTTCAGTCTTCTTTCATCCAGTGCCTTCTTTCTGGGGTTAAACTTGGACTGAGCGGGTGATCAGCCCTGTTTCAATGCGGTGACTCTATCAGTTAGTTATGTGTAATTACAGCTGTTTTAATGAACTATAGTCGTTAACATCTCCATAGTAAAGGTTAGAGAGCTCTATAGCAGGTTTTCTTACTGCTCTTCACATTTTAGTGTTTTCTCTGCTCCCAACTAGGGCTGTGCGATATTGATAAAAAATGATATCTCGATATTTTCTGTAATTTTGTTTAAATGATAATAAACAATATTTAGCATTATTTAAAAATATGTTTGTAAAAGTCTTATATCTGACTACCTTACACTTTTAAGGTAGTCTAAAAACTTAGACGTAGACTTTTTAATATCTATCCATCCATTATCTTCCGCTGTATCCCGCTAGTCTGGCTCACGCATTTGGCTTTTAGCTCAAAAATATAAAAAAAAATATAAAAAAACTAAACATACTATTTTCCAAAGCTCTGGGAAGTTTTTTCAAATAAAGAGAAGAAACAGAAATGGGAGGAGATTGCCAGCAGATACATGCCTGTAGTGTTCATAACATATGCACCATTGCACCAGAACAGTGTGTTTTTAAAAGGATGCTTAGCGCCCTCTATCGTTTTTGAGACAGAATTGCATGTGAACGAGTGGGTCAGACTTCTCTTACATTCACAAACGACTTTACATACTACGTTAGTTATGAAGGCTGTCAGGAAAACGTTCGTAATTAGCGCTAAGAACGTTTTGGGAAATGCACCCGAGGTTAGCTGTGGAGAGATCTTTAACGGCTGTTTTCTTACTAGTGAAGATGATCCTCGTGTAGGAGTTAAATCTAAGGCGGAAGACTGTAGACGAGGCTGGCGGTGTCTGAGTTTCTTCTCCTGGTGCCGTGTGTCCACTCAGTTTCAGCTGTAGGTGTGCTGTTGAGGCAGCTATGCTAGCTTTAGCCTATGCTAGCATACAGTATGGGCACTCTCAGTGCACACTTGCAGCAGCGTGTACTAAAGGCTACTCGATTGTTAACACAGGAATTAAGATATTATTGTAAACTATATATATCTCACACCCCTACTCCCAACACACCTGATTAAACTGATCAGTCCATTATTGAGCTAAACTGGCAGTGTTATTGTCCTCCAGCTCTACAGCTCCACAGCATCTGCTCATTTGAACCATACAGGTTCTCTGCAACTCTCCTTTACAATCACACTCTTAAAAGTAAAGGTGTGCTCTGGAGCGATGCCAGAGAAGAAGCTCTTTAGGTTCCCCAACAAACTTTTTATTGGATAACTTATACACAGTGTAAAGGTTCTTTAAGAGTCCTATTCAATATGTATTCATACGTCTGCATGTATGTGTAAAGCTGGACTGCAGAAAAAGAGAATTATGTAAGTGCCCTGAACAAGACACCTAACCCTCAACTGCTGTATTGTGACGTGGGCTGCCCACCACTCTGGACAACTGCTGCCCCCTAGTGTGTGTGTTCACTAATGTGTGTATATATGTGGGTGTTTCACTGCACAGATGGGTTAAATGCAGAGGTCAAATACTTCTGTGTGTAAGCACAAATGGGAGTGTGTATGTTCTCCCCGTGCTTGAGTGGGTTCCTCCGGGTACTCTGGTTTCCTCCCACAGTCCAAACACATGCATGCTAGGTTGATCGCTCACTCTAATCTGAGTGTGTGTTGGCCATACGATGGTCTGGCAACCTGTTCATGGTGTACCTCACCTTTGCCCGATGATGCTGGGATTGGCTCCTTTCTATATGGACCCATAAATGGTTCTTCTATGGATTTGCTCCAAACCCCTCTTCATGTTTAACAGTGTAGAAGAAGAATTATAAAACATTTATTCTCTCTCTCTCTCTCTCTCTCTCTCTCTCTCTCTCTCTCTCTCTCTCTCTTTGTATAGGCCTGCTTGTCTTTTCAGTGGTAGGAACATTTGCGGCGTGGGTGCAGGGTTCATCCTCTCTGGAGCAGTACGTCCACCAGCGCAGGCTCTCGGCATGCCCCAGCCTCCACATCAGCGTCCACTATGGTCTATCCTTCATGCTGGCCCCCGCTGGCTCCTTCTTCTGCCTGCTCTGCGGCCTGCTGATCCTGATCACGTCGACCGCCTCCAGAGCAGCGCTGCGCTCGCAGACTCATGAGCCGCCTTCGGCGCTGGAGGGATGGCGGGTCAGCACGCTGTAGGTCTGCTGAGTAAGCCGTGTGGATGGAGAAGCTGCTGCTTCTTGCTCGCTGCCAAGGATGATGATGCTTTCCTGAAGAGCCGAGTGCTGCTGGTTTGCACTCAGGACGACTGATTAGCCTGCAATGGAATGGCATAAGAGAAGACAGTAGATGCCACAGATTTGACTTTATGATTGATATGATCTTGTGGAAGCTGAGCCTGAGAATAAAAATAGGATCAGAGCGGATTCATGTAGGACCACCAGCACAGATGTGGTAATTGAGCTTGTCTGACAGTCATTACTGCCATGCCGTTCTCCAGCAGTTTGCAGCTGTGCCAGGTTCAACACAACCCTTCATAGGAGACCTTCTACAAAAGACTGAAATGCTTGGTGCAGTAAATGTGTGGAGTTTAAAGAATAGAGGCAAAACCACAAACATCTGCATGGCAAGTATGCTGGGTGCAATTGCTAATGTACGAAAGCTGTGAAAGCTGGAAAAGTTTATTTACATAGTCAATACTGAATAAGAAGAGTTTCATTGCTGTCCAAAAAAAAAAACTTTACAGGAGACGACAAAAACATACATCACTTCTAATGTACGTCAATGGAACCGGAAGTTTTTCCATATTATTTTGGAGCATTTCTATTGGTCCATTCATCCTTAAATTCTCACACAATATAAACGGCAACTGCTGCGTTCATATGATATACAAAAAAGACAATGGACAAAAATGAATATGAATGAATATGTTTTTCTTTGGACGGCGATGACGTTTTAATTTTTTTTATACCATTTGAACACAACAGCTGCTTTTTATATCCTGTGCAAGTTTCATGATGAATGGACCAAAGGGAAAGCTCCAAAATTACTAGAAGAAAATTCTGGTTCCATTGACTTGCATTGAAAGTAAAGGCTGTTTTTGTCCTCTCCTGTAAAGTCACTATTTTAGAGTCGTGTAACGGATTGTTACACAGAACTGGTGTACTGTTGTACAAATGAGGGACACTAAAATAGGCCAAACCAAAATCTTTAACTGTTACATAACAGACTTGACTTATTAATATTACATATATTTACATACAACAACAGAGTAACAGCAACGGAAATGCTGGACCATGTGTAGAAATCTACTGTTACAGTCTGTAAAAGAGATGAGTCTTTCAAAGAACTCAACTGATACCCTGCGTTTACACTGATCGCCCAAATCGCCCATCGCCTGTGGGTGTTTCTGAACTCTAGCTGACCTTTGGTTGACATTTTTTTACTGACGCCAAGCAAATGCTATGGCAGTACAGCGTACTTTACTAGCTAGTATCTACAGAGTATATAGATAAAAACTGCATTTGACCACAAATCAGATACCCGTCCTGTTTTTTTTTTAAATAAACATCCTGGAACGAAAAAGCTGTGATTATTGTTTGCAACAACAAGTTTCTCGATAGGCCATGTATCGGTCGATTTTTAATATATGTGATTGGCGATCAACTGATATTTCTCCAATGTAGTTGATCCCGAGAGCCGATCGATGACGTTATACAAATGAACTGGTGTTTTTCCAGCTAGCGTTTCATCCAGAAGAGGAGCCCTCCAGTCAGCTCCCTGCAATTCCTATCTGAACCACTAGGTGGAAATACACACCCTTTCATTTTCCACAGACTGACTAAAGCAGCGGCCTCTCGAGAACAGTTTACAACTTTCACCCGCATGTGCGGATAGAAAACATCATCTGTTTGTGTATGTGACTCATCCAGGGCAGTTTATAACATCTGTAAAATTAGTAACATCAGCGTCTCTCATGGGAACCAAGATAAAGACATTTAACATACTAATCAGATACGGCATTTCAGAGACACCACACAGCTGAACACAGTGAGTATCAGTAAACAGCAGAGCTAGCACACACAGCTAACACAAAACAAACAACCCAGAACACCATACAGACCAGATCTGACCGGTACGAACAGAACAACAGCAGAAACAGCCAGAGAGCTAAAGAACCACAGCCAGAGTGATTGAGTTTATAGTTCTAGATAAGCAGCTCTTCTCGGCTGTAGAAGATGTTCATTCTGCTGCTTAATGTTCCACCTGGATCCACGCTCTGCTGTTCCTAGTAGAGATACTTTTCAGATGTGGCTCTTCTGGAGCTTATCAAGCGGTTTACTCCCACATAGACCAGCTTCTAATTTAGTAAAAATATTATACTGTTTTATATGAGCTCGTTAAAAATAGTAATAAACCAGTTTCCATTATGTTTCATGACTTGCTTGCGCTAATAACTACTTGTAGCCCTGCCATGGCATATAGCCCCGCCCTCGATCGGTATCGGCTATTGATCGATCGCGTTGAAAGGTAATCAGCGATCGGAATCAGCCTCAAAAACACTGATCGGTCCATCTCTACTCTCTAGTAGGAACAGTTATCTAGAAACCATAAAAGCAGAATACCGTTTTATGGTGGCATAGATAAAGCGGGAGTCACCCTGCTCAATGCTCAATTCCTATTGGTTGCTCAAATTTGCGCTGCTGCCTGTCGCCGGAAATCGGTTAGCGGTCATGGTTGATGTTTATCTTCTAAACAAGGCTGTAGTTGAAGCTGACAAATAAGAAACCAGCTTCATCACCAACATCTTTAATTTTACTCAGCGTTTAACACTGGAGAGACTGGAGAGACGAGCAGCTCCACCTTAGCACCACAACCTAAACAGTGACTGTAAGTAGCAGCCATGCTGTGTGAGAGTGAAGGATCTTAAACGGAAAGTTTCACAGTGACAACTTTGATCTACTTTGTGTTTGATGTCCAGATGAAAGCGAGTAGCTAGTACAGGTAACATTAGATACTATCAGCTCCAAGTAACTAACACCACTAAGTAAATAGTCTGAGGGTGCAGCGTATTTACATGAAGGTCCATTTTGTTTAGTCTATTTCATCGTGTTACGTCTGTATGATCATCACATCGTTTTGCTTTAAACCAGCCAATCAGAGCACAGCTCATTAAATTATTAATGAGCTCAACAAATAGGAGAAAGCTTGTTTTAATCTGGGGCCAAATCACAGACTGTAAATGGACGTGAAAAACAACATCTGAACTTTTTCAGCCCAAAGGAAGTTACATAGCTTATTAGCTTTTAGCTACCTATTAGCTCTTATGCTATCTAGCTAGCAGAGTTGCTTTACATGCTAAAGACTATCAAACTGTTTCATGTTTTGCCTTTTTTTTATTTGAAACTCTGCATGTAGTGTTTCAGTTCTGTCCTTCAGGCTAAAAGTGTAAACATACATTAACTGTACATTATTAATTTTTAATAACTTCTTGTTGCAAAATCACTCCAAATATTGAATAAACCATATAGAAAAGACACTAGTCTAGTTTTTTATATTTACTATATTGTAATATGCATATTTAATATATATGTTATTATTGTGCAACTCTATTAAAATAAATAAATAAATAAATAACAAATGTACAAAGTGTAAATAAAAACAAAATGCAATGATATGCAAATCTTTTAAATTCTGTATGGAACTGAAAATAGTACAAATATGTGAAATGTTAAAACTGAGAGATGTTATTGTTTTTGTTATTATGTTATTGCTTGTTTTGTATTTGAGACCAGCAACACATTTCCAAAAGGTTGGGACAGGAGCAGCAATAAACAGGTAAAGCTGTGTAATTCTAAAAAACACCTGGTGGAACATCTAACAGCTAATTAGGTTAACTAGCGACAGGTCAGTAACATGACTGGGTATAAAAGAGCATCTCAGAAAGGTGGAGTCTACAAGTGTTTCTAATAAAGTGGCCAGTGAATGAAAATGCCAGGTGTGTGTTTCTAATAAAGTGGCCACTGAGTGGAAGCACAGAGTAGGTGTTTCTAATAAAGTGGCCAGTGAATGGAAGTACAGGGTAGGTGTTTCTAATAAAGTGGCCCGTGAGTGGAAGTACAGGGTAGGTGTTTCTAATAAAGTGGCCACAGCATAGAAAGTACAAGGTGGGTGTTTTTAATAAAGTGGCCAGTTAGTGGAAGTACAAGGTGGGTGTTTCACATAAAGTGGACAGTGAATGAAAGTACAGGGTAGGTGTTTCTAATAAAGTGGCCACAGAATAGAAGTAAAAGGTAGGTGTTTCTACTAAAGTGGCCAGTGAGTGGAAGTACAGGGTAGGTGTTTCTAAAAAAGTGGCCAGTGAGTGGAAGTGCAGGGTAGGTGTTTCTAATAAAGTGGCCAGTGAGTGGAAGTACAGGGTAGGTGTTTCTAATAAAGTGGCCACAGCATAGAAAGTACAAGGTGGGTGTTTCACATAAAGTGGATAGTGAATGGAAGTACAGCGTGGGTGTTTCTAATAAAGTGGCCACAGAATGGAAGTAAAAGGTAGGTGTTTCTACTAAAGTGGCCAGTGAGTGGAAGTAGAAAGTAGGTGTTTCTAATAAAGTGGACAGTGAGTGGAAGTGCAGGGTAGGTGTTTCTAATAAAGTGGCCAGTGAGTGGAAGCACAGGGTAGGTGTTTCTAATAAAGTGGCCACAGCATAGAAAGTACAAGGTGGGTGTTTCACATAAAGTGGACAGTGAATGGAAGTACAGCGTGGGTGTTTCTAATAAAGTGGCCACAGAATGGAAGTAAAAGGTAGGTGTTTCTACTAAAGTGGCCAGTGAGTGGAAGTAGAAAGTAGGTGTTTCTAATAAAGTGGCCAGTGAGTGGAAGTACAGGGTAGGTGTTTCTAAAAAAGTGGCCAGTGAGTGGAAGTACAGGGTAGGTGTTTCTAAAAAAGTGGCCAGTGAGTGGAAGCACAGAGTAGGTGTTTCTAATAAAATGTCTAACAAGTGGACATACAAATTATGTGCTTCTAATAATGTGTCCAGTGAGTGGAACTATAAGGTAGGTGTTTCTAATAAAACGGCCACTAGTGAACACACAAGGCAGGTTTTAAAAGACTAGAACGTAAAGCACCAGTTTGTATATCTCTCTCTCACTCTGTGAGCACAGTCGCCGTCAGGCTGGCTCCTGTTGTGCGGATGTTTGGTTCTAATGATGGAACATTTACTGATTTAAACTTTACAGACCCGCCAGCAGAGTGCAGTGTTGCTTCAGATCTGGTGAAATGTTCTGAGGCTGGTCCTCTGGAGGGCTCAGCGTCTTCTGTTAGCAGGAGGTTAAACCAGTGCAGAAAAATAGAAATGAATTCTCGTAGTTTCTGCAGAGTATAATATCAATATCAGGTAACAGAAAAGAAGTTAACCTAATCAGCACATTCTGAACTCCTGACTCTGTTTATTCAGTAGTCTGTACTGCATCTCTAGATCACAGACATCTACTACAACAATACTGATGAAATTGGCCTTTTCTGATGATGTATTTAATGCTAATATTTTTATTCATAGTAATTTATTTTTGCCTATTTTGAGGTTTAATTAACACTTTTTTGGATTTTATGATAGAACTACAGTCAATCAATCAATCAATCAGCATTTATTTGAATAGTGCTTTATACAACCAGAGTTGTTTCAAAGCAACTTTACAGAAAATCAGTTTAAGAAGAGAAAGAGCATAAATATATTGTCACTGTCCATGAAAAAAAAAATCCCCAAAATGATAACTTTACAGGAGAGGACAAAATCAGTCTTCACTTTCAATGTGAGTCAATGGAACCAGATGTTTTCCCCATGTGTTTTTGAAGCATTTCTATTGGTCCATTCATCATAAAATGTTTACACAATGTAAACGGTAGCTGTCTTGTTCAAATGATGTAGAAAACTGAAAATCGATAAAAATTAAGATACAGGAGGAAGAAACCTTAAGAGGAACCCAGGCTCAAGGGCGGAACCCATCCTCCTCTGGTCGACCCTACAGGTCCCCAAAAAGAGAAGAATAGAGCTTAACAAAATTCAGTTTACTGAATACTAGACTCAGAAAATACTAGATGCTGGATATCATAAGAGGTTTAAAATTATTTTTAAAATTATAAATTAAAAAAATTAATTGATTTAACTTTAGTCAAAAAAGCCAATAAGTACAACTTAGTTATTTTTAATAAGAGGTGATAAGATAATTTAATCCACATGAAAAAGAGGAGAGTAAACAACAACCGCTAAGAGAAACAGGTGTTAACAAAACTAGAATTTCAAAATATCTAGAAAAAAAAAATCAGATAAGCAGAAGGAGCAAAAACGATCTTCACTCTTGCTTCAGGCCTGAAAACATCCTTTCATGTGGGGTCAACCAGGAATAGTGGGACTGGAACCCATAACTTGCTGGTTACTGGCTCCATCTCCTGCCTGCAGGTGTTTTTGTTCAACTACTCACTCTGAGAAGACCATTCTGGCTCTGAAAGGACGTGTAGCTGCCAATAAGCTGTTACTGAGAAAAGGGAATAGCCAAAAAAAAACATTTGCATATGTTCTCAGAACAACGGACTGACCGCTACAGAGTCCAGACCTTACCTGGATACTAAGTAGCAGAAAATAGAACCAACTTCTAAGACTAGAAATAGAATTAGAAGTAGAGTTAACATAAAAAAGCTGAAAAATATAGTTTCATATTTAGTTATATTTACTAGAGATGGACCGTTCAGCGTTTTTGAGGCCGATTCACCTTTTTAGCGCGATCGGCCAATACCGATCGAGGGCGGGGCTATATGTCAAAGCAGGGCTACATGTAGTTATTAGCACAAGCAAGTCATGAAACATGGTCATTGCCGTTTTTAACGAGCTCATGTAAAACAACAATATTTTTAAGAAAATTACCAGTAAATAAACAAAGTTAATCAAACAAATATCCCCAAATACTGCAATCATTACATTTAGACCCTTAATTTAAAACTAAAAAAGATAATTAAATAAATACAGTAAAAACTGCAGTCATTAAACTCAGACTCTGTTATTTTAAACTAAATCTATAATCACTATGCGTCACATACGGTAAACACTGCCAGACGGATGACATGTTTTCTATCAGCGCATGCTTTTCTCGAGAGGCCGCTGCTTTAGTCAGTCTGTGGAAAATGAAAGGGTGTGTATTTCCACCTGGTGGTTCAGTTAGGAATTGCAGGGAGCTGACTGGAGGGGGTTCTCCTCTTCCTGGATGGAACGCTAGCTGGAAATACAGAAATTAGGCTCCTTTGTTTAACACCATCGATCGGCTCTCGGGATAGACTACATTGGAGAAATATTGGAAAATCGGCCGATACCGATACATAGCTGATCAATCCTTCCATCTCTAATATTTACACTACTGTGTAGAAGTCTTTTATCTGATCAATAAGTATATTGTCACCAGTAAGAACACCAGATCTGATTAGAACAGATGTAAATGATCAGACATACAATACAAAGTAACATGAATATGTTATTGTGAGAGAAGTAGATCAGATCTTGAGCTCCAGTTTGAAGAAGTGTAGTTCCAGATTTCTCCTGGACGCCCCAGACATTGTATGAATGTATTCAGTTCCTTCAGCAGCAAATCTTGATTTAGCTTAATGAAGTACTGAGCAGTCAAAGCAGGTATTAGATGAGAACTGATAATAATACTGGGTTCCACAAGAAGAAGCTTGGAAAGGGTTAAATAAACACACTGGCGTATGTAAAAACACTACTTACTGTATTAATAAAAACAGTAACTTTAGGCCAAAAATATACACTGCTTTTAATGTAAGTCAATGCAACTAGATTTTTTTTCCAAGCTATTTCTATTGGTCCATTGGTCACATGGTTTTGTTTGGATAGAGATGATAGAATATAGTTAGAATAAGTAAATGAGGGATCTCAGGTATATTTGGAAGCTATGCTAATCACTAAAAGGCAGAAATCCCTGAGAGATGCATCAGACGTGGTCCGAGCTTGTCCAAGCTGATGGGTTCCAACCAATGTGCTGCACCCGCTCTCTTTCAGTGTCTGGGTTCCTCCTCCTCCTCCTTCTCCTCTCAGCCTGTAACTCCACCTGAACCTGTCACATTCACTTTCTCCACCGGCGCGGACTTAAACATCTCTGTCAGTCCCACCCTGGTCGCACCCCTGGAACGAATTGATGTTTTAAGGTAGATTTTAATGAATACGGCGAGTCGTATTCAGTCATATCTCTCAGATTCAATTTTTTTCCGCTCGCTCTTCCATGGTGGGGAATCTGTTGGCAGATTCATTACCGGTTCATGCCCCACCCCCTCACTCCCGCTCCCCCCCCATCCTTTCCTCTGCTCCACTGCCACCCACGTTGCTGCTCCCCTCATCACCGGGGTCTTTGTCCCAGAGAGATGGAACTGTCCAGAACAATTACCCCAGGAGCTCTAACGACACGCCGCACAGGCCTTTTAATCTTCTCATAGTTTCTCCTGGAGATACCATTAGAAGAGTTGACAAAGCTCAGAATATCTGTCACTGAGACGAGCGTGAGGGAAAATAAACATTTTTTTGGCCCCCCTGCGGCCTCGGGAAACGTCTGTACGCAGGACAAGCTACGTCCTGTCTTTTGGTCACATTCAGGCTCAGCTGAGGGAGATAACAAAGCCAGCTTCATTTAATCTTCTGGGTTTCTCCTTAAAGACACCATTAGAGGAGCTGAAGCTCAAACTATCTCAACCTTAGCTGGCCACATAACTTCAAGGCTCAATTGAAGGAAATATAAAGTCCAGCTGAACTGAAAAGGCTTTATTTAGAAATAATTGTTATGAAGTTTCAAAGGCATTCCTTTAAAAACACTAAACACTGTTTTGCAAAACGCACATGGCTCCTTTAAAGCTTTTATACATATCATCACTGTCCTACAAAAAAAGTCGATATGTTTTAATTTAATCTTCTAGGCTCCTTACAAAGGTGGCACGGTGGTGTAGTGGTTAGTACGGTGGTGTAGTGGTTAGTAAGGTGGTGTAGTGGTTAGTACGGTGGTGTAGTGGTTAGTATGGTGGTGTAGTGGTTAGTACGGTGGTGTAGTGGTTAGTACGGTGGTGTAGTGGTTAGTATGGTGGTGTAGTGGTTAGTACGGTGGTGTAGTGGTTAGTACGGTGGTGTAGTGGTTAGTACGGTGGTGTAGTGGTCAGTACGGTGGTGTAGTAGTTAGTACGGTGGTGTAGTGGTTAGTACGGTGGTGTAGTGGTTAGTACGGTGGTGTAGTGGTCAGTACGGTGGTGTAGTAGTTAGTACGGTGGTGTAGTGGTTAGTATGGTGGTGTAGTGGTTAGTATGGTGGTGTTGTGGTTAGTATGGTGGTGTAGTGGTTAGTATGGTGGTGTAGTGGTTAGTATGGTGGTGTAGTGGTTAGTACGGTGGTGTAGTGATTAGCACGGTGGTGTAATGGTTAGCATGGTGGTCTAGTAGTTAGCTCCTTAGGACACTATTGTAAGAGGTGAAGCTCAAAATATCTGTCAAGAGAAACTTTGTTTGTGTTATATAATGCCAGTAGAAAGGCTAAAATAGTAGAGAATCAGTCTTAGTTGGCCATAAACTTCAAGGCTCAATTGTAGGAAATACAGAATCCAGCTGAACTGAAAAGACATTATTTTGAATTTTTTTGTATGATGGTTTAAACGCATTCCTTTAAAATACTGAATCAAATTCTTTGCAAAATGCATATGGCTCCTTTAAAGCTTTTATACATATTGTTGCAGTCCAAAACCATTTCTTACATTTAATGTAAGTCAATGGAACCAGAATTGTTTCCAAGCTATTCTGGAGCAAAGTATTCTCTATAAATCTGGACACTGACCAGCCAAGCTATCAGAAAAAACCTCTGTGCTTTGGGCTTGACCCATATTTGTGTCAAGGAAGAGATGCTAGAGATTGTGTTGTTAGCTGAACGTTGCTGTGAATGTGTTGCTGCTGCTGTGCTGGGCTCTGAGGTCGTTTACTATCTATGTTCAAGGAGAGTGTGTGGCTGGATTTGAGCTGCCATGGTTAATAAAAGGACATTAGCATATCACAATGCACTATATTGCCAAAAGTATTCACTCGTCCGACTTCACACGCATATGAAACTGAGTGACCTCTGTGCACTCTGCTCCTCGGCATCCGCTGACCCGCTCTGTCATTGTACGTGTTCTACCACTTGGTGTCTGAGTTGCTGTCGTTTTCAATCACTTCCACTTTGTTGTAACACCACTGACAGTCCACTGTGGAATATTTAGTAGTGAGGAAACTTCACCACTGGACTTGTTGCACAGGCGGCGTCCAATCACGGTACCACGCTGGAGTTCACTGAGCTCCTGAGAGAGACCCACTCTTTACTAATGTGTGTAGAAGCAGTCTGCAGGACTAGCTGCTGGGTTTTATACACATGTGGCCATGGAAGTGATTGAAAGGCCTGAATTCAATGATTTGGATTGGTGAGTGAATACTTTTGGCAATATATTATATGTTTATTATGTCTCTTTGTTTGACAAACCGTCACAGTATAGGTACTTAATTTATACTGTCGCTGTCCAAAGAAAAAAAATCTTTAACATCTTCCAAAAAAAAACCTTTCAATGCAAGTCAATGGAACCAGAATTTTTGTCCAAGCTATTTTGCATTTCATATTTTAAAATATATGTGTAAAAAACACAGTATATTAATATGGAAACCCCACTCCCTGATTTATAGGGGGTCCAATGCTGACTAGCTAATCCAGTTTTGGCTGGTTCAGGCTTGTGGTCTTCATCACTTTAAGTGAGCTACCCACTATTTATTTCTCCCAAACCCTTTTTTTTAGTTTTCAAGTAGGCTACAGTGCCACCTTGATGCCATCAAGTGGTCCAATAAACCCCCAAACCCCTGTACTTCAGACCTTGTGTTAATTATATGGTTTAATTACATGCTTTCTGTTCTGAAATAAGTACTGAATGTAATATTTCACACTACATTAACAGTGAAAGTACTTTGTTTACAGTGTAGACAGTGTAGAATGTTATTATAGCACCTCACTCCAAATAAGATATTGATCTCTTTTCTGAAAGAATAAACACATCAATAAAGAATATTAGCTAAAAAGTGAAGCCACTGTGGCAAAGTCTGATGCTTTGGTCATGGATGTTGTTACACACCTTTAGTTCTCATGTTTTTATTAGTGGCATCAAAGTTAACATGTATTACATATCACATAATAAACAGTCTGGCGATACATGTATTTCATTGGACAGCAACAATATGTTGTTTTTACAAATAAAATGAGAAGAGTCTCTGTCTGCTTTGGTAGGGATGAGGCAGGGATGGGTTTTAAGAATTCAGTAGTTGTAGGCGCCTATATTAAATATTCAGGCAGTACACTGTGTCGTCCAGACGTACCAGGATTAATACAGGATGGGACTGTTTCAGCTCATTCCCACTTTCCACAAAGACTCAGTCAAAGCCTGCCTTAACCAAAGACTGCATCTACCTGCAACCAAACACTGATTCTCTTAGTTCTACAACGTGAGTCAAAAGTCTCAGGACACCCTTTTATTTCAGAAACAAAGGGGAAATTGACGTATCTGAATACCCCAGCAAGTAATGGGTGTGGTGGGCCTGTCCCGAACATGGAAGTCATTCCCTCTGGTATCTATCTATCTATCTATCTATCTATCTATCTATCTATCTATCTATCTATCTATATATCTATATATCTATCTATATATATATATCTATCTATCTATCTATCTATCTATCTATCAGCAAGTAATGGGTGTGGTGGGCCTAGCTTTTAGGCTATGTCCCGAACATGGAAGTCATCTTGCATCAAGGTCAGAGATTCCCTCTGGTATCTATCTATCTATCTATCTATCTGTCTGTCTGTCTGTCTGTCTGTCTGTCTGTCTCTATCTATCTATCTATCTATCTATCTATCTATCTATCTATCTATCTATCCATCCATCCATCCATCCATCCATCCATCCACTTCCTTATTCTCCTTTCCCAGAGTACTGATCACACACACCTGATACTTATTAGACACACACTCTATATAAACATCACACACACTCACTCTCAGATTTGCCAAACCCAGTTTGCATTACTGAGAGTTCTCTCCTCGTCTGTTGATTCTGATCTCTGGTTACTGACTCCTGTCGTTCCTTGACTTTCTCTCTCTCTCCCTTTTGCCCTTGTCTGACTCTGGTTGCCTATTCTGATTGCCTTCTCTGGTCCTCTGCTCCATGTACCCTGACTACTCTCCTGTCTATCCCTCATGTTTCGTTTGCCTTGTGTTTGTCCGATTGTTGGTATTTTGTTCGACTGCTACTCTTGTTAATAAAAAATGTAGCTTGACTTTTAGCTCTGCATGCGTCGAGCCAAGTTCTTAGTTTCTGACATTAATAAGACACATTTGATGAATCGTTATTACTTAGACCAAAGAATGCAAATTAATGACAATTAATGATATGAATCGTAATTATTCCTCTTTATTCTCCATCTATTTTCACATCTCTACTCTGTGGTGCTAGTACAGGACCAACGAGCTTCTGGTCTCAGATGAGTTTTGCTGAGAGAATGAAGTATAAAGGAAACCACAGATAAAAAGAGCAGAATGTTGTGCCGTTCTGAAGTTCCAGGCTTTGTTCCTGTTCTGAACAGTCAGGCCTGGCGGTCTCCAGCCCGCAGACCGCCAGCCCCAGCCTCATTTGGATGGCACAGTTTGTCCTGAGGAGCTACCCAAGGGGTACAATTACCACCCACCCATGTTCAGCCAAGCAGAGGAAATTACACTTTCTGAAATCAGGACCTTCAACCTGGGGACCTGCTGTTGGACCAGTGTCCCCCCCCCAACAATTACGCCACCCCCCCTCCTCGCAGGCCTCATTGGACCTCCATCTCTGTTTATGAGTGGGCCCTCTGGAGGTCACACTGTGAGACAACGTCTGGACTTCAGCTCCAAGGGCCTCTGGCTCTGCGTGCCGTCCCCAGAGTGGCCGTTGGATGACTGTTCTCAGACGAGCAGGAGAAAGGAAGCAGACGGCGGTGTCTGGACCAAAAACGCCGCACAGTCTCATAAACAATGTCACGTCTGTCTTTGTGTGGGGGGAATAAATCTAATGAACCTAATGGAACAGTCAAGCCCATAAGTATTTGGACACAATGTTGCTCTGTAAAATGTCGTCCCTGTATTTGGGCCATTTTTAACAGCGTCCCTCTATTTTCACATCTTAAGTAACTGGACAGTTGACTGATAAGCAGGCCAGCTGGCCATGTTTCCTCCTTACTTCATGACAGATTAAGGAGATGAAAGGTCAGCAGGCTGTTTCACCAGTTTGATTGTACACTGGGGTGTAAATTCTCTTACGTTGAGGGTAGTTAGTTTTGAAATGCACCACCAACACAGTAAATCTTAACTAGTAGTTTGTAAAGTGATCGTAGATCAAAACACTGTTATACAGAGTGATGTTCTGCAGCCAATCAGTAACGTTTCCAGGGGCGTAGCTAGCCCTAGTTTAGGGGTGCTTAAACTTCAAGTAAAAAAAAAAAAAGAACTTTCCGAGTTACGAGTGGGTCAGACTACTCTTACATTCACTAACGACTTTACGTACTACGTTACTTACGAAGGCTGTTGGGAAACGTTCGTAATTTTAAGAATGTTCTTAAGCATGAAGTTACGAAGTACTTAGCGTTAAGAAATAACCCCAGGTTAGCTGTGTGGATCTTTAACGACTGCTTTCTTACGAAGTCTGTAAACGGCTTCTGAGCAACGTCAGTCTTTTCAGATCCAAACCAGCTCCACACGAGTGAAGATGATCCTCGTCTAGGAGTTAAATCTAAGGCTGTAGACTGCGAGGCTGGCGGTGTCTGAGTTTCTTCCTCTGGTACAGTGTGTTCACTCATTTTCAGCTTTAGGTGTGTTGTTTAGGCAGCTATGCTTGCTTTAGCCTATGCTAGCACACAGTATGGGCACTCTCAATGCGCACTCGCAGCAGCCTGTACTAAAGCGGGTGGAGTCGAGACGTTATAGAGTGTACTCGATGACGGCAGTTCGCGCATTGTTAACACTGCAATTCAGATATTATAGTAGATGATATATATTGCACACCCCTATTTTACATGCCACGCCTCCACCTCCCTCCGCCCTCCTACAACCTCCAGTCTGTCAGTAAATACATAACACTACTGAACAACTACTGAAACTACTTCAGTTACATAGAAGTTGCTCTGGTCACTGTCTGCCATTAACTGTGATGTTGTTGTCATCATCACATTTGCAGTGTTTACATGCTGTAATACTTGTATGTATCATGCTGGTGAGGAATATCTATGCAGCCAGTGGCTCAGTGTTGACCCACACTAGTAAAAATGCCAGTGAAAAAGCCCCCTCCAAAAGCCACCTCCTCCAACGACAACCACCAAATTAATGACCAGCTTTATCAAAAAAGACATCGAGGCCTCACTCAACTTCTTCAGCGCTGACTGCTGCCATGTTGCTTACATTACTTGCGTAGCGGCGGATTCTTGGTTTTCAAACTATCAGGCTCGCTGTTGCCCCATGACCTTTGCGTTTAACCCACCTGTGCAGTGAAACACCCCCATATACACACACAGTGCCTGGGCAGCAGTTGGGGGTTAGATGCCTCATTCAAGGGCACCTTATGTCTAGTTCACATTACACGAATTTAGCCTTGTTTTTCAGTTGCCGACTGTTTTTTGTAGATCGCCGACAAAACCCTCTGCCCGGAGGCAAATCGCTGACCACTCGGCGCTCTCTCTGTAGAGCAGGGACGCTGGCCCCGTACCTTTATCTATCTTTTCTTCTTTCTTGCAGATCAGCGCAGTAACAACTCGTATCGCTGGTTTGTTGACGTCCGGTTTGGAAGTAGTTTATGTTCTATGTGGTATCGTTAGCTCTCACATGAGTCTAGTTCTTGTGTGTTCTAGTGAGAAAAATGTGTTTTTGGACCAAAGCCAGATGAGTCGGCGATTCTCCAGAGTGAAAGTCGTGTAATTCGTGACGCCGTGTTGCCGATCAGTCATGTAGTGTAAAAGCCACGACAACTGAAAGAATCCCGATTACAGCTCAACCAGTCACGTAGTGTGAACGGTACAAAAACCTGACGACTCAAACAGTGGTGTAGTGTGAACCAGGCATTAGTTGTGATCTGTCGGCTCAGGGACTTGAACCAGCAACCTTCTGGTCACAAGGCTGACCTTCAGCCCACAACTTGCCCAAGGACTCTAACTGTTATAGCATGGGGTACTCGACCAGCTGTGAAGTTGGATCACAAGTCAGTGGTATTTGACTGTCTGAGGCAGACAAACTGAGGTTAAGCTTAAAAACACTGGGGTATGTATTTAATCATGTACTAATACTACATCACCTTGTGCCTATTTCGTTGCCCCCTGTGTTCGATTGGAACTGAAAATTGGCTGATTGATTGATTAAATCAGTACTCAGTGCTAGTACTCAGTGCGAATGTCATAAATGGACCTAAGTGGAGAAAAATAAATGCCCCATCATGTGTAAGGTTACTGACCGTGACTTAAACATCACTTCGGCCTTAATGGGCGTAACGTTTTGAGGGGAACTGTGGCTGTTGTCCGTTGTCCTGTGATACTAATCTCATTTATCGTTCCCTTTTTCTCTGTGTTTCTTCTCTCGCTTTATCTCTCCTCTCTCTCCGGCCAGCTCTTTTCGGGTCTATAATGAGTTCTGTGATTGCCGTACGCCCCTGTGCCCCGTGTGCGGCCCCCACCCCGCTCTGTGGCAGGTTAATGAATATTGGAGAAATGCTGCTGTTAAACACGTTACACACGCTGAGCTGGTGAACGCAGCCCACAGCCGCCGCCAGCTCTCAGCCTACCACTTTGGCATCGACCTGCCGGTCTGGGGGGCTTCACACAACACACTAATGTACTCATACGTTATGAAGGAAGACTCCAGCATTTTTTTCCCCCCAACAAACAACATAACCTGCTGCGTCTGTGTCACACAGCCAGTTGCAACAGACTAGCATTTCGTTGTATGTCCACTAAAACTTTTACTTATAGAATAGAAGTCAATGAGCAGCTGCTGGATCCTTTGAATAAAGACTTTAAATGCTTGATTAAATTTAATTTAATACTAAATTAAAGGTTTTGAGATGAAGCAGACATGAGAGAATATCTCACCAATGCTGAGGTTTAACACTGTGGTTTGAGTGGACCTGTGGAGCTTCTTCACAACTGTCCTGCTAACAAACGACCATGAATTCTTCCCTCGTCTCTGAGGGTGTGTCTCAAAACCTAGTGAGTTGCCTACATCAGCATTTTATGTCATAGTATGCGCTCCCGACATGTAGGCTTTCCCATTTCTTACATACCTTAAACATGCTGTCTACTGAGGCGCCTGAGGCCAAGATGCAACACAGGCTAATCTACGAGCAGTGAAGTGGTTTTAAAATGTGAGTTATTTTGATTCTCTCTGGAGTTTTAATGTGTTTCTGGTCATATAATCACACACAACAGTATTTTATTATCAACTCTGTAACGAGTCCTTCACCATTTACAGTTTTATACACGAGCCAATAGCATTTACGCTAGCAGATTTTTAAGCCTCGTGCTATTGTTTTGGATACAGGCTGGTAGCTTAGCAACCAGCTAAACCACCAGTCATGTGCTGCAGTGGGGGGAACAAGCCGTGACAGTCTCTCTCTAACTAGAGCGTCTCAGTAATCTGTTTTATGAGGAGAGATGAGGAGAGAACGCTGATACTTACACAGCTGCTACCTAGACAGCCTACTTAGACACTCACTAGGGTTTGAGACACATCCTGAAAGAGCTTATGTCCAATTCTCAGGTGGATACAGGATGATGTAAAACTCACATACGGTCAAAATGGCACATAAGAAGAAGTTTATCAGTTCGTTTTTCATCAGTTAGTCTCAACAACTAAACACAACATCACACTACTCAGGACGTTTCCACCCATTATTGTAATTACAGGTTTATCCTGTTCAGAGGACTTACTTTCAGGAATCTGCAGGAACATTGTTCCGCACCTCCAAAGTTCAGTCTTTTAGAAGTTGGTTGCATTTTCTACTTCACATGATCCAAACAACCCCCAAACACATTCAGTGATGTTAAAGTCTGGAGATCACTGTCAACATCACAACATCTGTGGAGGTCAGTCCTCCAGCATCTTCTTGGCTTGATTTGCAGATGTTCTTGTCTTTTCTCAGTGAGGAGCTTCTTGAACAGCTGCACATTCACAGCGTTGAATTGTCTTCTCAAAGTGGAAGGATGGACAGAAACACCCTTTTCAGATCTGAAACTTGGAGTGGAGCTTAATGTTCTCCTCTTTTTTAGCTTAGAAGAAAGCAATCATTTTACTTTAACTTTAAGTGTTATTTAAAATTATCAATATGTCAAGGGTGCATGGTGGTGTAGTGGTTAGTACGATGGTGTAGTGGTTAGTACGATGGTGTAGTGGTTAGTACGGTGGTGTAGGGGTTAGTATGGTGGTGTAGTGGTTAGTACGATGGTGTAGTGGTTAGTACGATGGTGTAGTGGTTAGTACGGTGGTGTAGGGGTTAGTATGGTGGTGTAGTGTTTAGTACGGTGGTGTAGTGGTTAGTAAAGTGGTGTAGTGGTTAGTACGGTGGTGTAGTGGTTAGTATGGTGGTGTAGTGGTTAGTATGGTGGTGTAGTTGTTAGTACGGTGGTGTAGTGGTTAGTATGGTGGTGTAGTGGTTAGTATAGTGGTGTAGTGGTTAGTATAGTGGTGTAGTGGTTAGTATAGTGGTGTAGTGGTTAGTACGGTGGTGTAGTGGTTAGTATAGTGGTGTAGTGGTTAGTATAGTGGTGTAGTGGTTAGTATGGTGGTGTAGTGGTTAGTATAGTGGTGTAGTGGTTAGTACGGTGGTGTAGTGGTTAGTACGGTGGTGTAGTGGTTAGTATGGTGGTGTAGAGGTCAGTATGGTGGTGTAGTGGTTAGTACGGTGGTGTAGTGGTCAGTATGGTGGTGTAGTGGTCAGTATGGTGGTATAGTGGTTAGTATGGTGGTGTAGTGGTTAGTATGGTGTTGTAGTGGTTAGTATGGTGGTGTAGTGGTCAGTATGGTGGTGTAGTGGTTAGTACGGTGGTGTAGTGATTAGTAAGGTGGTGTAGTGGTTAGTATGGTGGTGTAGTGGTTAGTATGGTGGTGTAGTGGTTAGTACGGTGGTGTAGTGGTTAGTATGGTGGTGTAGTGGTTAGTACGGTGGTGTAGTGGTTAGTATGGTGGTGTAGTGGTTAGTACGGTGGTGTAGTGGTTAGTATGGTGGTGTAGTGGTTAGTAAGGTGGTGTAGTGGTTAGTATGGTGGTGTAGTGGTCAGTACGGTGGTGTAGTGGTTAGTACGGTGGTGTAGTGGTTAGTATGGTGGTGTAGTGGTCAGTACGGTGGTGTAGTGGTTAGTATGGTGGTGTAGTGGTCAGTATGGTGGTGTAGTGGTTAGTACGGTGGTGTAGTGGTTAGTACGATGGTGTAGTGGTTAGTATGGTGGTGTAGTGGTTAGTACGGTGGTGTAGTGGTTAGTATGGTGGTGTAGTGGTTAGTACGGTGGTGTAGTGGTCAGTATGGTGGTGTAGTGGACAGTATGGTGGTGTAGTGGTCAGTAAGGTGGTGTAGTGGTTAGTATGGTGGTGTAGTGGTTAGTATGGTGGTGTAGTGGTCAGTATGGTGGTGTAGTAGTCAGTATGGTGGTGTAGTGGTTAGTATGGTGGTGTAGTGGTTAGTACGGTGGTGTAGTGGTTAGTACGGTGGTGTAGTGGTTAGTACGGTGGTGTAGTGGTCAGTATGGTGGTGTAGTGGACAGTATGGTGGTGTAGTGGTCAGTAAGGTGGTGTAGTGGTTAGTATGGTGGTGTAGTGGTTAGTATGGTGGTGTAGTGGTCAGTATGGTGGTGTAGTGGTTAGTATGGTGGTGTAGTGGTTAGTATGGTGGTGTAGTGGACAGTATGGTGGTGTAGTGGTCAGTAAGGTGGTGTAGTGGTTAGTATGGTGGTGTAGTGGTTAGTATGGTGGTGTAGTTGTCAGTATGGTGGTGTAGTGGTTAGTATGGTGGTGTAGTGGTTAGTATGGTGGTGTAGTGGTTAGTATGGTGGTGTAGTTGTCAGTATGGTGGTGTAGTGGTCAGCACTGTCTCCTCACAGTAAGATGATCTGTGTTGGATTCCCGGTCCGGGTGGTTCTGTGTGGAGTGTGTATGGTCTCTCTGTGCTTGAGTGGGTTTCCTCCGGGTACTCCGGTTTCCTCCCAAACACATGCATGTTAGGTTGATGGCTCACTCTAAATTGCCCATACCCCGCCTTCCCCCGATGACACTGTGATTGGCTCCAGCCCACCCGCGACCCCGACTAGCGTAAGAACGAATGTTACGGTAAGTTAAAGTTGTCTATGTCTGTCTATGGTCTATGTCGTGTTGCAGAGATATCTATTGGGGCTAGCATGCTAAATGCCTAGTTCAACTAGTAATAACACTTTACACCTTAAGAGGCGATAGTGAGTCACGGTAGCATTGAATTTGCCATCAGTCCAACATGAGAGAATGAAGAAGTAGCTCTGCCCTGATGGTGTATAATGACCTGCTCCTGGTTAGATCATTTAATTCCACCCCAGGTTTTATTTATATGCGCCTTTTACAACAGATGTTGTCAGAAAGCAGCTGTACAGGAAATCTGTGGTCAAGCCTCCAGTGAGCCTAGACAGAATTCAGCAAAGGCCCATGTAAGAGATTCAAGTCTTGAGTTTTCGGTTTATTAAATGATTGTCTTTGGTAATCAGCGATATCACACATATGTGCAGAATGTGGAAAATTCTTATAATGTATACGGCATTATATAGATTACAGTACAGTTTGATTCAGCTTCACTGTTATAGCACCAGTGCTATATAAAGTTCAGTACAGTGTTAAAGAGCAATGATGAATACACAGTGTAGACTGGACACTGCAAACAGACTGACAGTAAGTTGTAGATGTTATCATTTAAAATTTAGAGCTATTTGGTTTTTGTGTTTGCACTCTGAGGAATATGACCTTTGCGTTTAACCCATCTGTGCACCCCCATATACACACACTGGGGGCAGTGAGCTCACTTGCCCACAGTGGTGGGCAGCCTTATCCACAGTGCCTGAGCAGCAGTTGCGGGTTAGGTGCCTCATTCAAGGGCACTTTAGTCGTGTCCTGGCGGTTCAGGGATTTGAACCAGCAACCTTCCGGTCACAAGGCTGACCTTCAGCCCACGGCTTACCCAAGGACTCTAACTTACATAACAGAGGTCACTAATAGGCGGACTGTGGTCCAGATCCGGACCCAGACGTTGTCCAATGCGGCCCAAACCGATAAACTACTGAAAATGATTTAATTCTGTGTTTATTTTAAGCGGTGGAGCTTTTCTTGTCTTTACGGTATACGGGCTTTCCGGCTCAGTGAACTCAGAGATCAATCGCATGCACTGTAAGATAACCGAAGGCTCCTCAGCCAATCAGATCTGTGCACATTGGGGCACATAGCAGCGGTTGGAGACTAAAGCGAGTCAGAAAGAATAAGGAGCTCTAAAAACAGAAAAGTGAACAGAGAGAACTGAGTGTTTAACAGGAACGGTTCTGGAATGGACCTGCTCGTCTAGTTCTGGAGAACACCGCTCTGTACAACCAACATGTTAATCTGTGAAGCTGAGTTAACAAGAAGATGCACGTTTTATTTACTTTCTCTATAAATAAATACTAAGATGCACTTTTTTTCAAAAGCATTCTGTTTTTTTTAATGTAGCTCTTATTTCAGTTCAGCATTTAAACAGTAAATATACTGAAATCTACTGAAGGGTATGTGTGATGTGTTGGTGTTTCAGTAGCTGATGGTATAAGATGCTGATACTAGGTAACTTAAATATACAGGTTATGGCACTGAATCATAACACAAGTTAGAAATGATGACGGTCCGGATCTTGGCCTGAGGAAATCTCCTCTAACTGGACCTTACCCAATTCTAATTAAATACCCCTGTTATATAACATGGGGTACTTGACCAGCTGTGAAGTCGGATCACAAGTCAGTGGTATTTGACTGTCTGGGGCAGACAGACTGAGGTCAAGCTTAAAAAAACACTGGGGTATTTATACTCATGTACTAATGTACTAGAAGGCAGACCGGCTGGGTTATACAGGATACTACAACGCCTTGTACCTCTTTCCAAACTCCCTGTATCTCCTGTTACTTAGTCTGCACCCACATAGCTCACGTAAGAGGTCATTGACTCGCGGGCAAAACACCTTTTTTGGTCCCCTTATCTGGACCGAGAGAGCGGCGGGCCTGGGCAGCAGCGTGGCTAGCTTTTCTTTATCAGCCTCTAAAAGTCCATCCAAATTTCATTAGATTGCTGTGTACATTAGGGAGGGCAGGCTGATTATATTCCACGGCTTTCTCCCACCTCTCTCCTCTTCCTTCATGATCAGAATAGGCTCTTCGTCTTCCTCCCCCTCGTTCCCCTGCTCGCACGCCTGCCTTTTCACGCTCTTCCCAGAGAAAACGATCAACACAGTGTAGTGGAAGAGCAAGCGAGACGGAAAGAAAGATTAAATCCAAGTTGCTTTCATCCATGGCTGCTTTCATGTCTTCTTCTTCTTCTTCTCCTTTTTTTTCCTCCTCCCAAATACACAGAATTATCAGCCCTGCCGCTGACGCAGGCTCCTCTAAGGAGGAGAGGAGGGGAACGAGTGTTCTAACGGAAAGGATGAAATGAAACTAAGGGTTCAAAATGACTTTTGCACTGTTTGGTTAACCCTTCGAAACCCAGGCTTATTCTTCTGATGCTCATCTTGAACCATATAAGCGATAATAAATGGAAGCGTAAACTTGATTTAGATTTAAAAGCATAATAAGACATAATAATATCTTATAATAAGATAATAATAAATAGAAAAGGTTGCACATGAATGAGAAATAGAGGAGTGCTGGTCTGTATATTAGTATTGGGTTTGACCGAAAATGAATGGGATTCTATGGGAGGAACGAGAGATGAATAAACGGCAAATAGACGAGTGCTGGTCAGTATATCAGTATTAGAGTTTGGAGATCTGCTCTGAGTGAGTACAGGCAGTTTGGTGGCTGTAGGTTGAACGAAACTGTAATGTTTTGTTTGGGCTGAAAATGAATGGGACCCTATGGGAGGGTCGAGAGATGAATAAACGGCAAATAGAGGAGTGCATCTCTCGACCCTCCTGTCTGTCTTAAAAGAGTACATGTAGTTTGGAGGCTGTAGGTTAAATGAAATCATGAGGTTTGGGTGTGACTGAAAATGAATGGGACTCTATGGGAAAAAAACAACAAACAGACGAGTGCGGGTCAAACCAACACTACAGTTGTGGTCGGGGGTCTGCCCAGAGTCATGTGAAATGGTGTCTGTCAGTTGAGAAGAAGTTCAGTAGATTGGCGTGCACTTTTCTACTTGATACCAAGTATCAACTTTGATAGTACTGCTTTTAAAACTACTTAAAATATAAAAGTTAAAGTAATGTAAATGGAAAAAATGCCATTAAGGATAAAAGCTTAGGCTGTTCCACAGGGGTCTATATTGTGCTAGCCCACCTCCCCCAAAAAATTATTCTTCTAAAAGCCATAATGACCATAATGTTATATTAAAATGTTAATGTTGATAAATTTTGAATGTGCTAGGCTTCCTGTTTCAGCCGCATATACGCCCATTAAACATGAATGTAGTTTAGTACAATGTAAATATATTAAAGAAGCATATCTGTTACTACTGAACATTAACATGTGTTTCATGGAGCAGAAGATATGATGACTAGTTGTCTACAAGTATTGTAATGAAGTTAAACTTCAATAACATGTTATCAATAATGAAATGAAATAGGAGTAACGAAGGAGGCGAAGTGTGGAGTGTAAATGTAAGGAGTGGAAAGTACTGATAATGTAGTGTAAATGTAAGGAGTAGAAAGTACAGATAATGGAGTGTAAATGTAAGGAGTAGAAAGTACTGATAATGGAGTGTAAATGTAAGGAGTAGAAAGTACTGATAATGTAGTGTAAATGTAAGGAGTGGAAAGTACAGATAATGTAGTGTAAATGTAAGGAGCAGAAAGTACAGATAATGGAGTGTAAATGTAAGGAGTAGAAAGTACAGATAATGGAGTGTAAATGTAAGGAGTAGAAAGTACAGATAATGGAGTGTAAATGTAAGGAGTAGAAAGTACAGATAATGGAGTGTAAATGTAAGGAGTAGAAAGTACTGATAATGGAGTGTAAATGTAAGGAGTAGAAAGTACAGATAATGGAGTGTAAATGTAAGGAGTAGAAAGTACAGATAATGGAGTGTAAATGTAAGGAGTAGAAAGTACTGATAATGGAGTGTAAATGTAAGGAGTAGAAGGTACTGATAATGTAGTGTAAATGTAAGGAGTAGAAAGTTCTGATAATGGAGTGTAAATGTAAGGAGTAGAAAGTACTGATAATGGAGTGTAAATGTAAGGAGTAGAAAGTACTGATAATGGAGTGTAAATGTAAGGAGTAGAAAGTACAGATAATGGAGTGTAAATGTAAGGAGTAGAAAGTACTGATAATGGAGTGTAAATGTAAGGAGTAGAAAGTACAGATAATGGAGTGTAAATGTAAGGAGTTGAAAGTACTGATAACTGATAACTGCTTACATTTACACTCCATTATCAGTACGTTCTACTACTTACATTTTAAACACAGTCTTGTTACTCCTATTTCATTTCAGCTTGTTTTCATTCATGTACATTTACATTCCAGTAAAGATTATTGATAACATGTCTTTGAAGTTTGACTTCATTACAATACTTATAGACGACTAGTCATCATATCTTCTGCTCCATGAAACACATGTTAATGTTCAGTAGTAACAGATATGCTTCTTTAATATATTTACATTGTACTAAACTACATTCACGTTCAGTGGGTGTATATGCGGCTGAAACACCTAAACCAAAACTCTGATCGAGTCTCATCAGCACTTTAACTCCGAGGGGTCCCACAGAGACTCTTTTTCATTTGACCCCAATACGCACAGGGTTTCAACAAAGCCCCCCAAAACACAGAGACAGCATTAAAATGCTATTAACGCGTCTCAAATGAAAATAATAAAAATAAAATTAATAAATGAATAAACAACCCCCCCAAACCTCCACCTATAGAGGGAACATGTTCAGATATTCTTGGCTTGTCTTCTAATCTCCTGTGTTTGAAGCATGTGTGTGTGTGTGCGTGTGTGTGTGTTAGTGTGTGTGCGTGTTGTCTTTTTTCTTTTTCATTAAATTTGTGTCAGGACTAATTTTGAGGCGAATGAATACAGATGTCAGGGTGCCATCGGATCCCATGGCAGCCCCTCTTAAAAGAGATAACAGGCTTTAGTGGAAGAATTAACACTATTGGAAAAAATGAGATTAGCTGAAAGGACGCGGGTTACGGCTGGAGCGGGGCTTGCTGCGCTGCGACCTGCGCTGCCAAAATCGCAAATCTATTTCCAAACGCTCCGTATTAATTATCAAACTAAAGCCGCTGTTGCATATTGACTCATCGGGGCGCGCTCTTGTATTATCTCCCATTAAGCGGGGAGAAAGGGGAGATTATGTGGGCCTTCAGGGGCGTTTTATGAATTCTGTGAGAGTGTTAAACCATGTCATGGACTTTGGAGGATCACGCCGGCGCGCGCCCCTGATGCGCCGTTTCCCCTCCTCGTGCTATAAAATGCATCTTTAAGCTCTAAATTTGATTATTTCTCAGCGCCGTTTTTCAATTAACGCAGAGGATATTGGCTCCGGATGTGAGAGACTCACAGCCAACGTGTGCGAGTGGGGTGTTTGTGCCTGCACCCGGCGAGAAGAAGGCATTCATGGCAGACCAAGGCCAGAGATGAGAGGGTCTGGACTCCTTCTACAGAATGCAACAAAAGCATTCCTGACTCATTGACTCTAATGAGGAAGGGGACACAATGAACCTACCATGGGTAAAGCAGTCCTTTCATTTGACACAGTATAGGCTTTTATGCATATATTATAAAATAGATGCTCTAAACCGTGAGCCAGTTGCTAAGTTGTTTTATATATAGACATATGCAAATGCTTGAACGCCCCTTGTTGACCTACATTTGACCCTCTGCACTTAATGCACATTTTTTAAAATATTCTCCCGTTTAATGTACTAAAAACAGAAGACCCATCACAACTTTTGCACAGATTTGAGAGAAATCATTATCATCATATATACTTTATTTGTGGAGACTTATTAAATGGACTCTGATACTCTGATACTACTCTCTCTGCGGAGGGTTGATCACCCCCACTCCTTTGTTTGTATTTATATGACCCTTTTGTCTCCTGCCTTAAAAGTGATACAATTACAATCAACATACCAACCCCAACTAAGGGCAGGGCTGGACTGGTAATCTGGCGAACCGGGCATTTGCCCAGTGGGCCGACAGTCGTCAGCGACCGATGCTGTTGGATATTTTTTCTTCCCATTTTTTTTAAGAGACCAGCCCACAATTTAGAGGGGGCAGCCCCAGGATATAGGACGAAAGCGGCCCCATCTTTTCTCTGAGTTGCAGTGTTGAGCGTGTGTGTTAGAGAGGCAACATGGAGAAACCGAAGCGGCAGAAAGGGGGTGCGGAGAAGTTACGTGTGAAGAGGTTGAAGACTGTGACTGTAGATGAAGAGTGTGACTGTAGATGAAGAGTGTCACTGTAAATGAAGAGTGTGACTGTAGATGAAGAGTATCGCTGTAGATGAAGAGTGTGACTGTAGATGAAGAGTGTCACTGTAAATGAAGAGTGTGACTGTAGATGAAGAGTATCGCTGTAGATGAAGAGTGTGACTGTAGATGAAGAGTGTCGCTGTAGACGAAGAGTGTGACTGTAGATGAAGAGTGTCACTGTAAATGAAGAGTGTGACTGTAGATGAAGAGTATCGCTGTAGATGAAGAGTGTGACTGTAGATGAAGAGTGTCGCTGTAGACGAAGAGTGTGACTGTAGATGAAGAGTGTCACTGTAAATGAAGAGTGTGACTGTAGATGAAGAGTATCGCTGTAGATGAAGTGTAGCTGTAGATGAAGAGTGTGACTGTAGATGAAGAGTGTGACTGTAGATGAAGAGTGTCGCTGTAGATGAAGAGTATCGCTGTAGATGAAGTGTAGCTGTAGATGAAGAGTGTGACTGTAGATGAAGAGTGTGACTGTAGATGAAGAGTGTTGCTGTAGACGAAGAATGTCGCTGTAGATGAAGAGTGTCGCTGTAGATGAAGAGTATCACTGTAGATGAAGAGTATCACTGTAGATGAAGAGTGTGACTGTAGATGAAGAGTGTCACTGTAGACGAAGAATGTCGCTGTAGATGAAGAGTGTCGCTGTAGATGAAGAGTATCACTGTAGATGAAGAGTGTGACTGTAGATGAAGAGTGTCACTGTAAATGAAGAGTGTCGCTGTAGATGAAGAGTGTGACTGTAGATGAAGAGTGTTGCTGTAGATGAAGAGTGTTGCTGTAGATGAGAAGTGTCGCTGTAGATGAAGAGTGTCGCTGTAGATGAAGAGTGTGACTGTAGATGAAGAGTGTTGCTGTAGATGAAGAGTGTCGCTGTAGATGAGAAGTGTCGCTGTAGATAAAGAGTGTCACTGTAGATGAAGAGTGTGACTGTAGATGAAAAGTGTTGCTGTAGATGAAGTGTGACTGTAGATGAAGAGTGTCGCTGTATATGAAGAGTGTCGCTGTAGATGAAGAGTGTTGCTGTAGATGAAGAGTATCGCTGTAGATGAAGAGTGTCGCTGTAGATGAAAAGTGTGACTGTAGATGAACAGTGTCACTGTAAATTAAGAGTGTCGCTGTAGATGAGGAGTGTTGCTGTAGTTGAAGAGTGTCACTGTAGTTGAAGAGTGTCACTGTAGATGCTGCAAAATGTGCTAAAATCACAGACATGTTCACTGCTGTAGCCTCCAGATGAGGAGTGTTGCTGTAGTTGAAGAGTGCAGCTGTAGATGAAGAGTGTGACTGTAGATGAAGAGTGTTGCTGTAGATGAAGAGTGTCGCTGTAGTTGAAGAGTATCGCTGTAGATGAAGTGTCGCTGTAGATGAAGAGTGTGACTGTAGATGAAGAGTGTCGCTGTAAATTTAGAGTGTATGTAGATGAGGAGTGTTGCTGTAGTTGAAGAGTGTCACTGTAGTTGAAGAGTGTCACTGTAGTTGAAGAGTGTCACTGTAGATGCTGTAGATGTGCTAAGATCACAGACATGTTCTCTGCTGTAGCCTCCACATCCTCTGTTACAGTAGAGCTCCAGTAACAGCAGGTTGCTAACACAGGGACTCTGAGGTGATGGAGGTAACGTTAGCTCTGTTCCATGAGAGTGATCAGTAACGGTGATTGATTAGTATCAGTATTTATTGGTATTTGCATATTTCCCAAATCTGGCTGCCATGTACGCCACCTTCTTCTGATAAAATAGTAAGCGCTCAAGGCTGAAAGGTACTGAATGAGCAGCAAGTTTTCATGTTAGGCCACATCATAGTGTTTTAGATATTTAGGCTAAAGGTGTGTTGAAAGGCTGCATAGTAGTTTGAATTTGTAGCCTATATGCCTCCAAGGGTGTGTATTTCCACCAAGTGGTTCAGATAGGGATTGCAGGGAGCTGGCCGGAGGGGGTTTCACGCAGGGCTCCTCTTCCTGGATGAAACGCTAGCTGGAAAATTAGAAAGTAGGCTCATTTGTTTAATGTCATATAATTAGAGATGGAAGGATCGATCGGCCATGTATCGGTATCGGCCTATTTTTTATTAAAATATGTGATCGGCGATCGGCTAATATTTCTCCGATTTAGCCGATCGCCGATCACATATTTTAATAAAAAATAGTCCGATACCGATACATGGCCGATCGATCCTTCCATCTCTAATTATATAGTCCACCAACCAAAACTATCCAGCCAACAGCATCCTGGGGGCAGCGTCCTGAGACTACTGACGAAGTAGAGGACGATAACCGATCTTATAACCAACTTATATTAATAATGAAATTTCAGTTTGCGTTAGGCTACAGGCTGCGCTACACAATGACTTACCTAAAGCTGCCAGAAGCCTCTGAGAAGTCCTTCAGCTCGACTTCTGGATTCGAGTGCTGTACATCAAACAACACGAGACTGTAACGAGTGGCGAACCCTTCATTAACATCAGTTTAGGTGTTGCATCACAACCACAGACTACTGTTCTGAGGTTGTTCAGCTAAAGAAGTGTTTATTGCAACAGTAATAATAATATTAAGCAGCATGTTGTACATGATTTGATTGTTATTACTTATTGAACATTATTTGATCCCTCTATTTTGCCATGTTATTCCCACATTACAATGATTTGACATCGTATTGTCACTTTTAAACCCTGCGAAAATCACTGTAACGCACGGCCTCCCGTGACTCACTGCTTTAATACATCGAAAGGGACAAAACCGGCTTCCTCGGCGGCTCTGACAACCAATTTGCGTGTATCACTGTGTGCCAACACGGCGAGGTCTAGATTCTACAACCATATGATTATGAAGGAGTTGCCTACTGTTTATTCAAGGCCTGCGTGGTGAGTGGCAGCTTGCTCTACAGCAGCGCAATGCTGATGATCCAGAGAGCACACAGGGCCCTCTTCATAATCTCCAAGGTAATGATCCCCCCAACCTCACGCTGCTATTTCACACATGGATGCCGCCTGTGATGAGAAGAGTGTGTCAGTATCGATAAATAATTATGAGCAATGAGACTTTCTTTCCTGTATTGGAACTCGAAATGACTTCATACAGTGAGCGGCGTGTGCCGCGACAGCATCTTTCGGGATCTCGGCGCAAAAATTATGCGGCGCGAAGTCATCCACAGGCGTCCGCCGCGCATCCGACCGGCCCGCCCTATGCATTTCTCATCAGTAAGCGCCTGGTGACGGCAGCGCCCGTGCATGCTCGCTGCAGAGACATGAAAGAGTGAGAACAAGAACAGAACAGGTGCACCTGATAGAAAACTCTAGCACAATAGTACATACACTGCATTGACATGTGGTTGTGGTTGCTGATGGGTCAATACAGCATCTGCTCGCAGAGGTGTCAAGTAATAAAGTACAAATACTTCATTACCTTACTTAAGTAGAAATGTTGGTTATTCATACTTTACTGGAGTAATTATTATTTTCTAGCTGACTTTTTACTTCTACTCCTTACATTTACACTCCATTATCTGTACTTTCTACTCCTTACATTTACACTCCATTATCAGTACTTTCTACTCCTTACATTTACACTCCATTATCTGTACTTTCTACTCCTTACATTTACACTCCATTATCAGTACTTTCTACTCCTTACATTTACACTCCATTATCTGTACTTTCTACTCCTTACATTTACACTCCATTATCAGTACTTTCTACTCCTTACATTTACACTCCATTATCTGTACTTTCTACTCCTTACATTTACACTCCATTATCAGTACTTTCTACTCCTTACATTTACACTCCATTATCTGTACTTTCTACTCCTTACATTTACACTCAATTATCAGTACTTTCTACTCCTTACATTTACACTGCATTATCAGTACTTTCTACTCCTTACATTTACACTCCATTATCAGTACTTTTCTACTCCTTACATTTACACTCCATTATCTGTACTTTCTACTCCTTACATTTACACTCCATTATCAGTACTTTCTACTCCTTACATTTACACTCCATTATCTGTACTTTCTACTCCTTACATTTACACTCCATTATCAGTACTTTCTACTCCTTACATTTACACTCCATTATCTGTACTTTCTACTCCTTACATTTACACTCTATTATCTGTACTTTCTACTCCTTACATTTACACTCCATTATCTGTACTTTCTACTCCTTACATTTACACTCCATTATCAGTACTTTCTACTCCTTACATTTATACTCCATTATCAGTACTTTCTACTCCCTACATTTACACTCCATTATCAGTACGTTCTACTCCTTACAATTACAATCCATTATCAGTACTTTCTACTCCTTACATTTACACTCCATTATCAGTACTTTCTACTCCTTACATTTACACTCCATTATCTGTACTTTCTACTCCTTACATTTACACTCCATTATCAGTACTTTCTACTCCTTTCTACTCCTTACTCTACTCTACTCATACTCCTTACATTTACACTCCACTAGGACTTTTTATCTGTACTTTCTACTCCTTACATTTACACTGCATTATCAGTACTTTCTACTCCTTACATTTACACTCCATTATCTGTACTTTCTACTCCTTACATTAACACTACATTATCTGTACTTTCTACTCCTTACATTAACACTGCATTATCAGTACTTTCTACTCCTTACATTTACACTCCATTATCTGTACTTTCTACTCCTTACATTAACACTCCATTATCAGTACGTTCTACTCCTTACAATTACACTCCATTATCTGTACTTTCTACTCCTTACATTTACACTCCATTATCAGTACTTTCTACTCCTTTCTACTCCTTACTCTACTCTACTCATACTCCTTACATTTACACTCCACTAGTACTTTTTATCTGTACTTTCTACTCCTTACATTTACACTGCATTATCAGTACTTTCTACTCCTTACATTTACACTCCATTATCTGTACTTTCTACTCCTTACATTAACACTACATTATCTGTACTTTCTACTCCTTACATTTACACTCCATTATCTGTACTTTCTACTCCTTACATTTACACTCCATTATCAGTACTTTCTACTCTTACATTTACACTCCATTATCTGTACTTTCTACTCCTTACATTAACACTACATTATCTGTACTTTCTACTCCTTACATTAACACTCCATTATCTGTACTTTCTACTCCTTTCTACTCCTTACTCTACTCTACTCATACTCCTTACATTTACACTCCACTAGTACTTTTTATCTGTACTTTCTACTCCTTACATTTACACTGCATTATCAGTACTTTCTACTCCTTACATTTACACTCCATTATCTGTACTTTCTACTCCTTACATTAACACTACATTATCTGTACTTTCTACTCCTTACATTTACACTCCATTATCTGTACTTTCTACTCCTTACATTTACACTCCATTATCAGTACTTTCTACTCTTACATTTACACTCCATTATCTGTACTTTCTACTCCTTACATTAACACTACATTATCTGTACTTTCTACTCCTTACATTTACACTCCATTATCTGTACTTTCTACTCCTTACATTTACACTCCATTATCAGTACTTTCTACTCCTTACATTTACACTCCATTATCAGTACGTTCTACTCCTTACAATTACAATCCATTATCAGTACTTTCTACTCCTTACATTTACACTCCATTATCAGTACTTTCTACTCCTTACATTTACACTCCATTATCTGTACTTTCTACTCCTTACATTTACACTCCATTATCAGTACTTTCTACTCCTTTCTACTCCTTACTCTACTCTACTCATACTCCTTACATTTACACTCCAGTAGTACTTTTTATCTGTACTTTCTACTCCTTACATTAACACTGCATTATCAGTACTTTCTACTCCTTACATTTACACTCCATTATCTGTACTTTCTACTCCTTACATTAACACTCCATTATCAGTACGTTCTACTCCTTACAATTACACTCCATTATCTGTACTTTCTACTCCTTACATTTACACTCCATTATCAGTACTTTCTACTCCTTTCTACTCCTTACTCTACTCTACTCATACTCCTTACATTTACACTCCACTAGTACTTTTTATCTGTACTTTCTACTCCTTACATTTACACTCCATTATCTGTACTTTCTACTCCTTACATTTACAATCCATTATCTGTACTTTCTACTCCTTACATTTACACTCCATTATCTGTACTTTCTACTCCTTACATTTACACTCCATTATCAGTACTTTGTACTCCTTACATTTACACTCCATTATCTGTACTTTCTACTCCTTACATTTACACTCCATTATCTGTACTTTCTACTCCTTACATTTACACTCCATTATCAGTACTTTCTACTCCTTACATTTACACTTCATAATCAGTACTTTCTACTCCTTACATTTACACTTCATAATCAGTACTTTCTACTCCTTACATTTACACTCCATTATCTGTACTTTCTACTCCTTACATTTACACTCCATTATCTGTACTTTCTACTACTTACATTTACACTCCATTATCAGTACTTTCTACTCCTTACATTTACACTCCATTATCAGTACTTTCTACTCCTTACATTTACACTTCATAATCAGTACTTTCTACTCCTTACATTTACACTCCATTATCAGTACTTTCTACTCCTTACATTTACACTTCATAATCAGTACTTTCTACTCCTTACATTTACACTTCATAATCAGTACTTTCTACTCCTTACATTTACACTCCATTATCAGTACTTTCTACTCCTTACATTTACACTCCATTATCTGTACTTTCTACTACTTACATTTACACTCCATTATCAGTACTTTCTACTCCTTACATTTACACTCCATTATCAGTACTTTCTACTCCTTACATTTACACTTCATAATCAGTACTTTCTACTCCTTACATTTACACTCCATTATCAGTACTTTCTACTCCTTACATTTACACTTCATAATCAGTACTTTCTACTCCTTACATTTACACTTCATAATCAGTACTTTCTACTCCTTACATTTACACTTTATAATCAGTACTTTCTACTCCTTACATTTACACTTCATAATCAGTACTTTCTACTCCTTACATTTACACTCCATTATCAGTACTTTCTACTCCTTACTACTTCAACTTCTACAGAAGTATTTTTACACCCTAGTATCTATACTTCTACCTGAGTATGAATTTAAATACTTTTGACACCTTTGGCTACTCGGTTACTTACTTACACTCGTGCTCATGACCACATTACACCTGTTCTTCAGCATCTTCACTGGCTCCCTGTTAAAAATATCAATTCAAGATTCTCCTACTTACTTATAAAGCTCTAAACAATCTTGCACCTCCCTATCTGTCCAACATCCTTCTTCCTTACAAGCCGTCCCCGTGTCTTAGGTCTACTGTTCTATTGCTGGGCTTCTAAATGTCCCAGCTTCTAAACTCTGTGGTGGTTAGGCTTTTTCCAGACTCACTCCTCGACTGTGGAACTCTCTCCCACCTGTGGTCAAACGATCTTCCTCTCTTTCCATAATTAAATCTAATCTTAAGACTCACCTCTTCTTCCTCGCCTACGACCTTCCCTCTGTTTAACTTACTCGTCCACTCATCTCTGATGTCTAGTAATTGTCAGGTTGATGCTTCCTCTTTACTATTTATGTGTTCAATGTTTCTAATTTCTTTCTACTAATGATTATAATCTACTAATGATTGTAAGATTGTAAGTCTTTGTATTTTATTAAAGCGCTATATAAAAATAAAGTATTATTATTACTATTATTATTATTATTATTATTATTATAACATCCCTAAAATGAACTGGAACGTTCAGATAACACGCCCTCACCCCCGCCTTCCAAAAAAATAAAAATAAAAATAATAAAAAGCACCCTTAGCTGGTTATTGAGAGCAGAAAGGGAGCGGCTCGAGGGGAGCAGAGAAAAGAGAACAGAGCGGAGAGAAAGAGAGAGAGAGAGAGAGAGAGATAGAGGTGCGAGGGAGTGAGAGAGAGAAAATGAGTAATACAGAAAATGGGAACGGGTAGAGAAAGAAGAGAAGAAAGAGAAGGAGAGGAAGGTGGTGTTATAAAAAAAAGCAAAAGCGAGAGAAAGAGAGAGAGAGGGGAGATTTAAAGAGAGGACAGAAAATAGACGAGAGAGAAAGGTTGGGGTGGGGGTGGTGGGGGGTGTTGGAGGGTGAGGGGTGGGGGGTGGCAAAATGAGACCAAATTTTCTTTGGCAATCTCGCCTCTCCTGCTGCAGGTGTGAGGCTATTTCACTAAAGCAGGCCAGACGCGAATGTCATTAGTTCCTAAGCCCCAGGTGAATTTGCCACTGTTCCACATGATTAACCCAGATAATTGTGTGTTGATAGCGAGCATGGTCGATGGAATACAATTTTCGGGCCGAGATTCCTAAACAAACAGCTCAGCAGAGGAGCTGCGGGGAGCGCGGGGCGCGCGGGCGTGCGTGCCTCTGTGCCTGTGTTAGGTGTATGGTTAGCAGTGTAAGGTTGGTGACTTGTGATGCTGCCTGCGTCCCGCTGCCTCTGTTGTTGATGGTGTCACTGCAGGTCTGAGGCTGTAAAGGAGGAACGGGCCGCTTTAAGAGAGGAGGCCAGCTATAGCACTTCAGCCACTTCAGCTCCTGTGACTTTACAGATATTTTTATATGATTTGTGGATCATTTTACTCTTCTTTGGACTTCAGAGTATACATATATATACCCTAATCCTGTGATCCACAAGCTAAGACCTAAGCAGACCCTCTTCTAATGCACAACGTGGGTTTAACTGGGTTTTCTATGTTATTGTATGTACTGCTGAATACAGTTTGGTAGATCTACTGCCCCCATTCTTTAGAATGCCCTACCTCTTTATATTAGCTTGTCTTTCTCTGTTTCTATGTTTAAGTCTCAGCTCAAGTCCAAACTTTTCTCTTCTTTCTTTTATTCTCTTTAACTTTCTTTCACTCTTTTTTTTTTTAGTCAGCGTCCTTGGGTTTTTGAATGGTGCTATTTAAGTGCAACCTATTATTATTAATATTATTACTGTGTTTATTATGTTTATTTTGTGTGTTTATTTGTTATAGTGGTTATTGAAAATCTATTTTTTTACCTTCATTTTATTTTATTTTACTTCATTACTTTAATAAATTTTTATTAATTCATGTACTTCATATAAATGTTTACAAACGTCAACAGTTCCTATTGAATTCCATAGTGAGTACATGCAAGTTCATTTTGACTCATGTCGTGCGTTATTTTCACAAATATTTTTTAAAAAGTATTTAATTTTTTTAGGCAAAGATGTTTGCGCTCCAGAACCGACTGTCCAACATCAGTACCCGATGTGGCTAAATTAATTTTTCTATAGTTTGTAATGCAATACATTTTAAGCCCATAACAAAAGCAGCATTGAGAAAACATGACAGCATACAGGATTCCACAGATTTCTCCAATTCCACAAGCTGAAACCTTTTTATTAACCTGAGTGTTTTAACTGTTCTGACAGTTTTTTAATAAGTTAAAGGAGAGAAAGTTTATGAATGTACTGTACGGTGTTGTTAACTGAGTTCATGAATTCTTAATTAGATGAATCAGGTATGCTGGAGCAGGAAAATGCTAATGAGAACCGCATGGGGCCTCCAGAGCTGGGACTTCGTACTATGGAGCCAAAGACAGCTTCATTCTCTTCAAGAAATAGCTAGAATAGTAGCTTTGTATCACCCGCTGTAAGTTCTTTATGGAATCTATAGATCTATACGGTGTATTGGGTACAGTACTCTGCAAAAGAGAAACCACTATTTGCTTATTTTCATTTAATTAATTTTAAAAAGCTATTAACCGTCTGTTGCCCAACCTGGGTTAAATGTGACCCACCTGGGTTTTCATTTTCTATATTTTTGCAATAAATTAATCATATAATTTAAGCTTCCAATAATTTCTCAATTTATGTTTTCCTTCTCCCCAAAAATAATAACTGGTTGTGCCACTCTTGACTGCAACAACTACAATAAAATGTTTGCCATGCCTTACGATGAGTCCTTTTACATCGCCGCGCAGGAATTCCGGCCCTCTTTTCTTTTTAGTGTTTTAATTCGGCTACTATAATGTCTTGCCACAGCATGTCTAAACCTCCTAAACCTTCATTTTGTTTTTTTGGAGCCGTTCAGAGGTCGACTTACTTGTATGTCTTGGATCATTGGTTCCTTCAACTATCACAAGTCATTCCTGTCTTGTAGAAGCAAAGCAGACCCAGACCATCACACTACCGCCACCATGTTTCACTGCCGTTAAGATGTTCTTCTGGTAGGACATGATGTTAGCTACATGCCAGATCTTACAGGACCCACATCCTTCAACATGTTTCACCTTAGACTTATCAGTCCACAGAATAGTATCCCAAAAGTCTAGAGGGTGTTTCTTTTGGGCAAAGGCATGATGAGCCTTTATGTTAACAGTGGTAAACATTGACCTCAACTGAGGTAAGTAGGGCTTGCTTTCTTTAGATGTTTGTCAGGGTTCTTTCTTGACCTCCTGGATTCGCCGGCTATGTGCTCTCTGTGAAAGTTGGCTAGGCCAGCGACTACTGGGAGTGTTCACCACTGTTTCAAGTCTCTTACATTTGTGCATTATCCAAGCTGTTTCTATTGGTCTATTCATCATGAAACTTGGCAGGTGTAGCATTCAAATGAGGTAGAAAACTAAAAATCAACCAAAATGAAGATACATCTTTGGACAGCGACGCTATGTAATGTTCAGGATGGTAAAATAGTGGAATAGAGGAATCTTTTGCCTTACAGGTCTATGACCCCTGACCAAACTGCTCGTTTTGTTAAATTTCTACATGAAAATAAGAAAACACTGTAAGCAATTCCTCCCAGCGCCTTGAGAGGTCGCTGTCTCCGGAGTACTAGGTAGCTCCGGACACACACGCACGCGCACACACACAACCAGTAATCCCCTGACAGTCATCAGTGCTAATGGCAATGGCTCGTTAGCACAGCCCATAAAACCTAGCCACGCAGGCCGCACAGTGCGTGGCATTGTTTGTAACAGCTTCCTACCTGTCCGTGGTCCCAGACCGTCGTCTAACGAGTCTCTCCTTAGTTCAAACCTCTCCTTACATCTCCACAGTGGGGTCCTGTCATACTCCCTGTAACCCAGGAGGCCTACAGGCTCACCGACCAGCCTGAGCACTCACCTCCAACCGTCTGAGCATTGCCCCCTGGTGTCTCTACTCCACGGGTCTCCACGGAGTGAGGTTGGTGTGACCAGCGGACTTTGTGTTTGGCTCGCTCCTCTAAGTGAGCTTCCCTCTCGGCCTCTGCTGGTCCTTATTGACTCTTTGAACTCAGCGAATGTTCTACTGTCTGTTCTTACTCTCTCCCTGGGAGCAGCGAGAGTGGTGAATATTATGTTTTCAGCCCTATACTGTTTTAGTGTGACCAACAATATATCTGTATTAACTTATCACTATAAGTTCACAGCGAGCTAAGCAGAAAAAAACACACACACAGAGCCGATCGCTACTCTTCTTCAAGGACTGTTTAATCAGCAATCAGGGAGTAATGACTCTTAGGGAAAACAGCGCCCCTGGCAGTCCATTAATAGGAACTGACTGCAAATACATCACATTTACCCCCCTCTTATTAAATGTCCAACTTTCTTTTTCTTTTCACATATTTGGATTTTTTTTTTTTTTTTATACTAAGGCTGGGGGTAGACTGCCCCAAAACCTTGAGTGGGGTCAAGGATTATTCTGCCTTGTGTTGGGACCCAGCTCACTAGCTAAACTTTATACAAAAATGTCCAGGTGTTCCACCATATACATTTGTCCTACAAGTTAAGTCTATCAGGTGGTTTACGAACTCGAAATGGGCACCTTCTGATGACCTGTGCCGGTGAAGCTTGCAGTCTTGCAGGTGCAGCTTCCAGATGTTCTGAAGTAATTACAACAGACCTGCTTGCCACAGATTCGGGTTCAGGTTGTTCAACAGCTCCTGTAGCTTGTTGTGCACAGTCCATGTCAGAAGGTGACGGTTGTTCACTGAGTTGTGGTTGTTCTGGTTGTTTGGTAATTTCTGGGTGACAAGCCAACATCTGCTCAGTGTGCCGTTTCCAGAGCTGAGAAGATCCAACTTCCACCGTATAAGATACTGGGCCAGCCTTGGATAACACATTACCAGATGTCCACTTCTTCTCCCCACGCCGATAATCACGGACCAGTACTGGATCACCAACTTCGAATTTGCGCTCTTTAGAATGCGTAGCCCTGTAGTTGCACTGAGCTTCCTGCGCATGACTGACTACAGTTGCCAAGCTTGGTTTCAGAAGATCCAGGCGTGTGCGGAGTCTTCGGTGTACAAATAGCATGGCAGGTGTTTCTTTTGTGGTAGCATGTTGCGAATTTCTGTACTGCAGAAGGAAAGCATCCAGCCTTTCTTGAAGAGATGAAGATCCTCGGGATGACTTCAGGGAATGCTTGAATGTCTGCACAAAACGTTCCGCGAGGCCGTTTGTGGCAGGATGAAATGGAGCGGAACGCATGTGTTTCACTCCATTGGATTTGAGGAACCTGGAGAACTCATCCGAAACAAATTGTGGACCATTGTCGCTCACCAGAACTTCAGGTAAACCATAGCGACTGAACATGCTCCTCAGTACTTGGATGGTTTTGGATGCAGTTGTCGAATCCATCAGACAAACCTCCGGCCATTTTGAATGCGCATCCACTACCACAAAGAACATGCGTCCTTCGAAAGGCCCTGCGAAATCTACATGAATCCGCTGCCAAGGTGCTCCCGGCCATGGCCAAGGATGTAGCGGTGACAAGCTTGGAGACCTCTGATTGTGTTGGCATGATGTACAGGTTTTAGATTTTTCTTCAATTTGTGCATCGATGCCCGGCCACCAAACATAGCTTCGTGCTACGGCCTTCATCTTAACCACGCCAGGGTGTCCTGTGTGTAGCTCTTCTAACACTGTTTGTCTCAGTTTGGGTGGTACAATTACTCTGTTACCCCACATCAGACAGCCTTGCAAGGTTGTTAGCTCATTCTGTCTGATCAGATATGGTGTTAGATCACTACCAGCACCTTTTGCTGTGGGAAAACATCCAGTCGACACCATTTCAGAGACTTTAGAAAGGGTAGGGTCAGACCTGGTCTCCTTACAGATGTCTGTGCTGCCTATCGGCAATACTGCCAAATGATGGATAAGGTAGGCATCAACTGACCCGGTCTTGTCTTTGTGCTTGACTGGAAGTGGTAAACGGGACAATCCATCAGCATTACCATGGTCAGCAGCGCATCTGTACTGAATTGTGTAATTATGGGCAGCCAGCACAAGTGCCCATCTTTGAAGTCGAGCTGCGGCCATGGATGGAGTTGCTTTGTTTGGGCTCAGGATTGTTGTCAATGGACGGTGGTCAGTGAGCAACGTGAAATGCCGTCCATAAAGATAAGCATGAAACTTCCTGACACCAAAGATAATGCCCAATGCCTCCCGTTCTATCTGGGCATAATTTTGCTCTGCCTTACTTAATGTCCTTGAGGCGAAAGCTATGGGCTTCTCCTGCCCATTAGATAGCACATGAGAAATCACGGCCCCGACGCCATATGGTGAAGCATCGCATGCTAGTCTGATTGGAAGTCGTGGGTCATAATGAGTGAGTACACTTTTGCTTGCCAACTGGCTCTTGGCTGCTTGGAATGCCGTCTCACATTCTACTGACCAAATCCATTTCACACCTTTATGCAATAATGCGTTCAGAGGATGTAGTATGGTCGCTAGATTAGGGACAAATCTCGCATAATAGTTGATTAGCCCTAGAAATGACCTTAGTTGACTCACGTTAGCTGGTCCTGGAGCTTCTACGATCGCTTGAACCTTGTCTGGAGATTTGTGAAGTCCTGCTGCATCAATAGTGTGTCCTAGGTACTCCAATGAGCTCTTGAAAAACTCACACTTTTCCTGCTGTACACGGAGGCCAAATTCCTCAAGACGACTCAAAACTGCCCCCAAGTTCTTCAGATGCTGAACATCGTCAGTGCCTGTGACCAAGATGTCATCCAAGAAACAATGCACATTAGGAAGTCCTTGCAGCACTTGGTCCATCACTCTCTGGAAAATTGAAGGTGAGGAGGTAATCCCGAAGGGTAGTCTATTATAAACAAACAGACCTTTATGAGTTGTGATCGCCAGGTATTGACGGGACTTCTCACTGACTGGTATCTGGAGATAAGCGTGTGAAAGATCCAGCTTGCTAAAGCGCTGTCCACCAGCAAGTGATGCAAACAAATCCTCTATACGTGGTAAAGGATAATACTCAGCGCACAAAGCTGGGTTCACTGTTACTTTAAAGTCTCCACAAATTCTTACTCCACCACTCTTCTTAATCACTGGTACGATTGGGGTCGCCCATTCACTGAACTTGACTGGCGAGATCACTCCTTGTTTTTGTAGACGCTCTAGCTCAGCTTCCACTTTGGATCTGATTGCATATGGTACCACTCGTGCCTGCAGAAATTTCGGCTGCTGATCAGGTTTCAGAGTCAATGTTGCTTGAAAATCTTTGACTGTTCCTAGTCCTTCTTTAAAGACATTAGCGTGCCTTTTTAGCAATGTGTCCAGTGTCTCGACATCAGTTTGGTGCACACATCTTACTGTTTTGATCTCACTCCAGTTTAGTTTTATTCTGCGAAGCCACTCACGGCCAAAAAGTGCAGGTCCATTTCCTTTTACTACATAGAGTGGGAGTCGAACTCTCTGTTTATTCAACTTGACTCTCACTTTGATGACTCCCTCTGGTGCCATCATTTCACCTGTGTAGGTCTTCAGGACCATGCTGGTATTACGCAGACGCACATGAGCTAGTTTTTCTCTATATAGCTCATCCGAGATCAGAGATACTGCTGCACCTGTATCCAGTTCCATGTTAATTGGCAATCCTTCCACCTCTGGTCTTATAAAAATCACTGACAGCATCGAGTTAGAATTCATCATCACACTCACCCTTGCAGTGTCATTCTGGACAGCAGTGACCTTGTGTAATGTCAGTTCTGAATCTGTGTCTGTCGTTGAGTCTTTTTCGCTTGTTTTTGTTTCCACCTTGTATATGTGTCCTTTCTTAGGTTTGTCTCTCCACTTTTTTTGTTGATTTTTACTTTCATGTTTTGTTGAGTTTTTTACTGTCTTTTTGTTTCTGCACATGCGTGAAATGTGTCCTCTCTTGTTACAATTATGGCAATTCTGCTCCTTGTAAAAACATTCACTTTCCTTGTGATTTGTCTTGCCACATCTGGGACATTTGCATGCTGAAATGGCCATTGCATTGACTTTCAATGAATTACTGAGATGCTGCGACTCTCTTGCTACTGTTTCCATGGACATGGCTATATCCACAGCTTTCTTGTAAGTGAGTGTGGCTTCCGTTAAGAGCTTTCTCTGTATGGCTTCATTACTCAAACCACACACCAATCTGTCACGTAATGCATCTTGTAAATAATCTCCAAATTCGCAGTGCTCGGCCAGCTTCTTTAAAACAGCCACATATTGTGCAACACTCTCCCCCTCTTGTTGGTTGCGTTTATGGAAGCGGTAACGCTCAGCAATCACTATGGGTTTTGGAGAAAAGTGAGCCAGTAACACTTCAACAATTTGAGTGTAAGTTTTCTCCCCTGGCTTTTCTGGAGCTATAAGGCTTCGGAGTAAGCCGTAAGCAGTAACTCCCATTACACTCAAAAATACTGCCACTTTTTTTTCCTCAGTAATGTCATTAGCTTGGACAAAATGCTCAAACCTCTCCACGTAGGTAGACCACTGCTCCCTTGCTTCATCGAATGCCTCAATCTGTCCGATAATATGTGCCATTTTACTCTGTGAGCTCCGTCTTGCTTCGTGTGGTGCAAATCCTCAGCTGCCTTGCTCTAGCTACCTCCAAGTTAGCCTGCTCGGTCAAAACCGGTGTGTCTGCTGCTCCTTTTTGCATGCATGAGGCTCAATCCGTACTCGTCGCCAATTTATATTATGTTTTCAGCCCTATACTGTTTTAGTGTGACCAACAATATATCTGTATTAACTTATCACTATAAGTTCACAGCGAGCTAAGCAGAAAAAAACACACACAGAGCCGATCGCTACTCTTCTTCAAGGACTGTTTAATCAGCAATCAGGGAGTAATGACTCTTAGGGAAAACAGCGCCCCTGGCAGTCCATTAATAGGAACTGACTGCAAATACATCACAGTGAATATCCTGGATAGGGATTATTCTCCAGGCGAGCTCTGGAATGACTCAGGAACTAACCGTTATCTGTTTGAACTGCTCAGCCAGGGCTTAGCTCCTGTTTTCCCAGCAGGACGTGAGGAGCTACCCCTGTTTCCAGCAACTCTGATGGGAGACCACCAAAGGAGGCTACAAAGCTCAGTAGCGAACATCTGCAGCTACTCCCAACATCTCACCTGCTCCGGTGGCTGCACAGCAGAGAGCCTCAGACTCCATTCCAGTGGATCTCCTGGGATCCTTGCCCCTGCGAGCCCTGTTCTGCTTCTGTGTTTTGTGTTCATTTTGCCTTCGTTTGTGTGAATAAAGCCTTACATATGAATCGTAATGTCCAAGACTGATTCGCTACAAACACGTCTTTACATTTTACTATGAAATTACTGTTTATTTGCTGAATTTAAGAGACTGAAAAACCGTAAACCATGAACTGTCTGTACAAAAGTTATGGCACCTTTTAATAACCAGTAATTGTGCAATAAAAATAAAATAAACTGTAAATATGCATAAAATTAACATTTATATTCATTCCCTGTAGGAGAGTGTGCTAAAATTAACCAAACATGTAATTCCAGACTGACTGTACATCTTCAGCGTGAAAGTATATTGAAAAAAATACGTTTTAGGCCAAAACCTTATCTCTACCGTACATCAATCACAGTTTTAATTGTGTGGAAATCTCTGGGACTATAAGAAATAAACTCCATCTCTCTGGGTTCTGTGAAAAAAAGCAACAAAAAACAATAAAGATCAACTAGTTTGGGAAGGATGTGCTTCATTCATTTTGTCATGTACATCTGTTTACCATCATTAACCCCAACAGACAATTACACACTTCAAACTTTGTGAAGAAACTTTGCCCTTGCACGCGTTATTACTGCGACGACAACAATGGAAATTTGAAATTCAGCCCAACTCGTAACAACAAGTCATTAATAACGCTCTCGCCAAATACATATTCATGGTCAAATCAAGGCGAAATGATTCTTGCATCATTTCCCTCAGCCTACACACAAGCGGCAACGCCCGACCCAGAACCAAACAACAGCGTAGTTGCCTTCAGCATCTGATATTAGCATATCATTTTAATATGACCGTTTTTATTGCACTTTGAGATTTCCAAGCAGAGTTCTGAACGCCGCCGCCTCCGTAACTGAGCAAAGTTCCGGGATGGCGATATTGGAGGTTGACAACCTCAGTGCCAATGCCATGCGCACTTTAGAAAAAAAATAAATAAATAAAAAAACAGATGCTTTGCATTCCCGCAAGGTGTTACTTCACCTGTGGATGCCGGGGGGGTTTTTAGGAGGTGCTACTGCTACCTTCACATCAAACATCCTGTTTCTCAGAGATGCTCAGAGATGCAGCGTGAAAGGATGCACATCTTTACAAACATGGCTTTTTTCACCAAAACAGACAGCCACCAATCACACGACATGAACTTGTTGTGTTGGTGAAACACCCTTTTATAAAAAGTGTTCCTCAGATTGATGATACCAACCGAGTTGAATAATGAAGACCAATCAGGTGAATCTTCAATGCATAAAATATATAAACACTTCCTCAGGGTCCAGATATTTGTGACTGTCAGATTTAAAAGTGATACAGTGACAGCTCAGGTCAACTAGGGTGAGAACAGCTCCCAGTAGATCGTGTTAGGACCGTGGCAGTGAGATCTGTTGTATTTTATTCTAATTTAAAAAGCTTAAACCTGAAAATGCTGTTGTTGCACAAAAGGAGCTTTACTTGGTGGTCATCCACTAAAACACCCACTCAGGTGTCTAGCAATCAAATCAAATCAAAGTTTATTCGTCACCTACATAGTCATATAGTCTACAACGAGCAACGAAATGCTTTGATGACCATGCTTACTTGAAGAATAAGATATTATGGCATCTGTTAACTGAATATTTAATTTTGGAAAAATTTACATTTACCATAAAATATAACATTCATTATTACAACAATATCTGGTCTCCATTCTTGCAAATTATCCAGAGCTGATCCCTCCATTTGTTACTTGTTTATCTATATATTCATTTATTTTTTCTTCTCTTTTTTGCTCAATACCCCTGTTCGTTGTTCTGTTTTGTCATATGTGTGTTTATTTGTCTATTCTGCAACAGCCCCTTTCCCCTACACTGTTCTGTATTCGAGACCCAGTGTTTGTGCAAAGAAAAAAAGTAAAAAAAAAAACAACAATAAGACAATATAAAGATAGAATAACTGAAATATTAAGAAATATTGCATATATATATATATATATATATATATATATATATATATATATATATATATATATATATATATATATATATATTCAATAAAAACTCTTATATAATATGAAAATGAAAAATAGACAATAGCTAAACAGGTCAATGCAGGTTTAACTGTTAAACAAAGTGTGAGTGCGCCCAGGTCCATGTTGTTCTTTCATCTGCGCTCCGGTCAAGACCACCTATCATATATTCAAGTGGAGAGTCCAACAGGCGTGTGCATAGATAAATGACTCACACACTATGATGTTGGGTCACAGAATGCTGGGTCACCGAGAAAAAAAAAATCCCAAAACATCAGAGAGTGAACAGTAGGAGTGAACATCAGCCTCTCAAAAAGAAAAGGGTAGCATCCAATGTTCTCTGTTTTCAAAGAATTAACCCTTTGATGCACAAGTTAAGCAAACCCCTTCTAACGCACAACATTGGTCAAACGTGACCCGTATTCATTTCCTATGTTACTGTATGTACTGAGTATCTCTTTGGTAAATCTATTAAAATCAGTTTATTACATTATTTAATGTTCTCAGTGTTCATTAAAAATCTTGTTTTTGATCTTAAATCATTATTTTAATTCTTATTTATTTACTTCATGAACAAAAATAGCTTTGGTAAATATGTTATTGACTGCAGATGTTTACCAAGGTTAACAGTTCCTATCAAATTCCATAGTGAACACATAAGGGTTAATTCTGAGCCATGTTGTATGTTAGAAGGCAGTGATACAAAAAAGGATTTGTGATGATCAAAAACAAGCAAATTGAATAACATTTGGGAGCCTGAAAACCATTAAATAAAAAAAGACCAAAAATAATAAGGTATTAAATCTCTTTAAAAACATACTTTTTTTAATTACTGTTACAAGAATGAATACGTCGTTCCAACATTCCCGTATCGCCCACCATCAGGAGGTCAACTACAATATTAAACTCTTCCTATGTTTATTATTATTTTATGTTCTTTCTAGTTAACTAGCTATTCATCAGTTTGCATATGAGCCTACAAAGTCCATATGAAACCAGTTACCTAGCTATAACAATAACAAACCTAGATCGCTAGCTCTATTTCAATCTGACTGACAAATCTGAGATCATCACATAAAAGGAGTTCTGGACAAGTGAAGTTTGGGAAGAGAACCATGCCTGAAACTCCTCCTACTTTCAATCCTCACCTTATGCTCCTGTGATAAAGTTTTCACCATCCCACCACCGCCTATCTCCTCCCTGTACCTCAATCATATATCAGTCCGACCACAGTCATGATGACAGGAGGGGTCTGGCCTTCCAGCCACAGACAGAAGTCATCCAGAACTCCAGTCCAAGTTCTTAAGAGTTCTCTTCTTCATTCAGTCTTATTTCACACTACATGTTAACGGGGCCAATTTCGCAAAATATTCCAAGTCTCATTAGGTAGACTCAGCTCAACAGCATGGTTACGCATGGTCTACACAGATGTACACTGTACTGTAGTGACCTGCTACGGACTAGTGTTGGCCTCTAAAAGCTTGTGAGATGGTAACAACATTCTATGTGTTGTGTGTGTGGGTGTTTTTTGTTGGGGACTTGTCACTATGAGGGTGAAGTGTATGGCTGGTGGTGACCTAACCCAGCGAGTTTGTCAGTGCCTATCTGGTGGTGCTTCATAAAGAACTCTTCTGGCAGCAGAATCTTGGCCTCTCCATGTGTTTCAGGGTGAGTCTCAAACCCTAGTGAGTGTGTAAGTAGGCTGTCTAGGTAGCAGCTGTGTAAGTATCAGTGTTCTCTCCTCATCTCTCCTCATAAAACAGATTACTGAGACGCTCTAGTCAGAGAGAGACTTCTTCCCGCCCACTGCAGCACGCGACCGGTGGTTTAGCTGGTTGCTAAGCTACCGGCCGGCATCCAAAACAATAGCCCGAGGCTTAAAAATCCACTAGCATAAATGTAATGTAATACATTTACTGCTCATTCCCTCATTGCTTAAAGAGGTCACTTGAGCTTATACTCTAATGAAATGGTATCACATATGTGCTCAGAGATTCCATTGTACGCATATCTGCCACATTTGGTAATATTTTGTATGTATAATGTTTTATTATATGAAGTAGATTCCCCATCTGAAAGCAGCATGTGCAAAAAAATCCCATTTCAATTATTTACTAAACATATAATATGCTCTCTGATAAATACAGTACTGTGTAGGAGACTCAGGCACTTGGGGACACTGTTATATTTAAAAAGCAATTTTTTTCCAGACAGGAAGCGTTTACAGACTCACCAAGGCACTTCATTTTTTAAAGACTTAAACAGTATTAATAGAGTAAGTAGTACTTTTACAAACGTCAGTGTGTTTATTTAACCCTTTCCAAGCTTCTCCTTGTGGAACCCAGTATTATTATCAGTTCTCATCTAATACCTGCTTTGACTGCTCAGTACTTCATTAAGCTAAATCAAGATTTGCTGCTGAAGGAACTGAATACATTCATACAATGTCTGGGGCGTCCAGGAGAAATCTGGAACTACACTTCTTCAAACTGAAGGTCAAGATCTGATCTACTTCTCTCACAATAACATATTCATGTTACTTTGTATTGTATGTATGATTATTTATGGATCTGTTCTAACAACATCTGGTGTTCTTGCTGGTGCAAATACACTTATTGATAAGATGAAGGCTTTTAAACAATCAGACTTATGCACAGTAGTGTATATCGGAGCTATGGATGTTTGTTGGGGTCATACTATCACAGAGCTGTTTCCTAAAAGAATGTTGATGGGACTTAGAGCATTGGGAATATAGGACTGTTTCCAAATACATAGGGAACTGGAAATATAGGGCTGCTTTCCAAGGAATCAATGATCTTTCTTGGGAACATAATGATGATGACCCCTTCACACAACAATCTGCAAACCCTAGACTGCACACTTCCACAAGCTTAAAGCTAGAACATGATTGGCCTTCATTTTACCTGTCAAACAAGACTGACCCTTACTGTTTCTGTGGCCCTTACTGTTTCTGCAGTTAAGGGCCCAATTCATCAAGTAAATCCCTACGACGAGAAAGGTGGTAGGAATTTGTTCCCCTTCTAGATGATTCCCAAAGTGGGACCCCCAGATGAGCTGCATTTTTGCTCAACCCCTGTGATACGAGTTAGAGCAGTTATGTGAAACATCTAGGGGTCCCTACGAACTGGCTTGAAAAGCTCTCAACTGAAAGATGATGCAGCGCTCTTCTGGATCATTCTGGCCCAATTAAACCTCTGCCCTCTAACAAGCCCAGCCGCTCGCACCCTGTGAGGCTCCTCAGTGTCGGGTGGGGTGCGGGAGCCGGAATCTGTGGTTACCAGAGGACAGGCGAGACCTCAGGAGGCAGGCAGTTCCTCGCGAGGTTCTGAGTGTTTGCTCGGCGGCTGAGGTGCTCTTTTTCGACTCGGCGCGACACGGCGACAGATGAAAGCTCATTAGGCGGTGTAGTGAGGAGAGGCGAGGAGAGGAAGCGATTGAAGGAAGCGGGGAGCAGGGGCGGCTAATTGGGGTGTGTGATTACACCGGCTGCTGTTAGTGGGAATTAGGCAACAACAGACAGACCCCAGCAGCATGGCTCATCACCGCGGAGAAGAGAGAGCGGGTGACAACGCTGATATTGCTCTAATTACGCCGCACACCTTCGCTCTTGTAACGGCGAGAAATGTTACATGAGACGCATACACTGATGTACAGTGCAGACATAAAAATGCTAACCGGCTCCAACACATTTACACTCCGACATGGCAAACGCACAAAATCATACATACAGCAGCATTGCTGTTTTCAGTATTGTGCTGGATTACTGCAAATTATAGTCTACAGTTAGTTACATTACATAAAATACTCCGTCCTAATCCAGCCACGCTCTAGACCAGGGTTGTTTAATTAGAGTTCAATAAGGTCCAGTTAGAGGAGATCTCCTCAGGCTGGTCCGGACCATCATCATCTCTAACGTGTGTTCTGATTCAGTGGTGTATCCTGTTTACTGAAGTAGTCTAGTATCAGCATCTTATACCATCAGCTACTGAAACACCAACACACCACACATACCGTTCAGTATATTTCAGTATATTTACTGTTTAAATGATGAACTGAATTAATTATTTATAAAACTAATACATGTTTTTTCCTCACTTCAATAAAAACAAGAGCTGCGAATGAAAAGAATGCCTTTATAAAAATCCTAAAGTGTTTATTTATAGAAAAAGTATGTCTTCTTGTTGACTCAATTTCAAATAAACAGAGTCTCTCCACTCCTGGTTAAAAAGTCAGTTTTTGCCGTCGATTTTTCTTTTTTTAGAGCATGTTATTCTTTCTCTGACTCACTTTACTCTCCGACTCGCTTTTTTCTTCGACTCCGGTGAAAATCACTCCTCCGGTGATTTTACCATGCACGCGATTGGTCTGCAAGTTTACTGCGCCTCAAAGCCTGTATACCGTAAAGACAAGAAAAGCTCTGCCTCTTAAAATAAACACTGTCAACATTTAGTCCTTCTTAATACTTTATACTTTACAGCCAGCACATTTATAACTACTTCGCGTCCTAACTTTCTGTGAGGTAGCTTTTAGACGTCTGGTTCCTAAGCTATCAGACAAAAAGGTATGAATACATCACTAGGACAACTGATCCTCTCAAGGGTACATCTCAGTATATTTAGTTAGAAGACATAATTGTACCATTTGTAGAGGCGTATTGATTTCGTACACTCTGTCTTGTCTCCAGCCTTTGTATTTCATTGTTCTGTTTTTATTTAAAGTATCTGGTTACGAAAAGGTACAAGTATGTAGCCCTGGGAAAAACTTTTATATGATGCACAGTTGGACTTTAAAACCATGGTGGAACCTTTGAGGGTAAATTTCTATTGTTTATACCTTAATGAATAAAATGTACCTATACACTAGTGTATCAACACCGCTTTGAACAAAAATGTCGCTTTAATTTTCTCTAAATTTGAGTTTTCCACATCAAACCACTCTTTGTTTACATATTAGCCATTAAATATGCATTAATTTGGACCTTGGCTGATTCTTACAGAGCTTTACAGTAATTCAGTAAGTACAAGTAACAAGTGAATGGAAACTAATGTGCAACTGCAACAGCTATGCAGTGATGCAGTCATAGGTGTTAATATCCTGCTTTATAGGCTATGTCCTGATGCTGCTGATGTTCTTCTGGCAATTGGGATTAAGCAATGTTCACTGTTTGGGAGTCTGAAGACCTTTATCTGAGAAATTAATCTAATTTTCTAAAGAGCAACAAACACAACAGCACAAGAGAAACAGTGGGCTAATGAGAGAAACAGGCTCTGCATGTCGTCGCCCTTTATTTTGTGCAGACATTTCATAATGAATGAACCAAAACAAATGCTCCAAAAAGCTTGGATGGATTTCTGGTTCCACTGACTTACATTAGAGGTGAAGGAGGGTTTTGGCCTCTCCTGTAAAGTTGCCAGTTTGGAGATACACTTTTTTTTGTACAGCGATGACATGCAGGTAGTGTCACAGATTATCCCCACTGTGTCCATGACTCCAGAGCAGAGGTCACTAATAGGCGGACCGTGGTCCAGGTCTGGACCCAGACTTTGTCCAATGCGGACCCAAAGTGATAAACTACTGAGAGTGATTTAATTTTGACAGTGTTTATTTTAAGCGGTGGAACTTTTCTTGGTTTAAAGGTATACGGGCTCTGCAGCGCAGTAACCTCACAGACCAATCACGTGTGTTCCAAGATCACTAAAGGCGCTCCTCAGCCAATCAGATCTGTGCAGATTCCTGAGTGCGAGAAGCAGCAGTCGGAGAATAAAGAAAAAGAAGACGTCGACCAATCCTAACGCTGGTTTTAAACTCTTCAAATAGGCTACAGGTGGAGAGCTGGGGAGCGGTCAAAACGAAAGCAATAAAATTGATTTTCATCCCTCTCGGGCCACAGCTTTATAAAATAGCAATTACTAATAGTTAGTCCATAAAGTCAACAGATATCAGTTCAGAGTCTAGAATACTATGTACATATGAATTATGAAGGGATTCTACTGTACAGTTTTTCAGTAAATAGCATCCAAAAACTGTGAAATATCCCAAAAAATATATTACCTTTTCATTAAAAGAGTTGTTTGTTGAATAACTAGATATGGTGGTGAGTGGGAACTATGTGCTTAGTAATAAGCCGTGATGAGTGAGCATATAAACTCAATCAATACTGATCAGCAAATATACCTGACCTCAAAAAAAGTTCCAAGGTTGGCGGGTCTGTGAGCAGTTTTTGTAATTTGTTTGTCTTTCAGTTGCTGATGATATAAAATGCTGATAGAACTACTAGGCTACTTCAGTAAACAGGTTCTAGCACTGAATCATAACACAAGATAGAAATGATGACCGGCCTGAGGAAATTTCCTTTAACTGAATTCTAATTAAAGACCCCTGCTCTAGATGTTCTATAGGATGAAGCTTTTCTATGCTCTTTACTGCTGGATGTGCATCCATGGAATACACATACATGGAACAATCGTAGAGGTACAGCAATACTAACCTGCCGTAGTGCTGCTACTGCTACAGACATGCAGTGCTACTGATACAGCTCCAGATGTACATCAGTGTCACTTTTATAGATCTGAGCGATCAATAGCATTACCTCCTTCAGAGAGTGCTGAGTAGTCATCTAAGCACACACCTCCTTCTTTAGCCAGTAGATTAGTGAATGAGCTCAGCCAGGAGTTCCATCTCTAGCTGAGCATCACAGCGAGCCATTGATTTACACTTTATTTAAGGTCACTCTCCTCTTCAGTGCAGCTCCGTCTATTTGATTTCCCAGAACAAAAAGCTGAAAGGGACACAGGCAGAAGAATTAGGAGGGCCCTGACATAAAGGACAATACGGAGAAGAAGCTTTGATTTTGCTTCAGCAGTAATCTACGCTAATATGAGGTCATAGCACCCAAAGAAACCAGGCTCATCTGCTTTTACGCCAGGTTGCTATCCATCCCACTAATGAAAACTCCAAAGAGACACTGAAAGATCGGTCTTGAGATGAATTGAAGGGCCTTGTGTCCTTCAACAAAGATTGCTGAAAAGAAAAAAGACTGAATGAATGAATAAATGAATGAATGAACAAATGACAAATAAAAAAAAAATTTAAATGTTTTAAAACTATTTAACTAATAAAACTACTAAACTTAAGCTGTATTGCTTACACTGTGTCCACTCACTGTCCACTATATTAGATACAAGAACGGATTAAGGATAGTCTGGGCCCCTGGGCAAAGAGTTGCCCAGGGATAACCCCCACCAACCCGCGCCCCTCGTGATCATGGGCCCTCTAATGGTATGCCCTGTCCTCTCTAGGGCCCTCTGGTAGGGGCTCTCATAACCAGGGCCCTCTAAAATTATACCCCCTCTTTCCTAGGACTCCTAATAGCCAGAAGTTGAAGTCAGAGCAGTGCCACAACGCCTCGTCCATTTTTATAAGGGGCCCAAAAGCATGGCTAGGGCCCAAAAGCATGGCTAGGGTCACCAAGAGGCCCTGGGGTCAAAGTCCCTAAAAGTCAGAGGATCTTCAAAATTGAGGGCCCTCGGAAATAAAAATATATTGTATCATAAATGTTGATAGGCATTGCAAAAGGGTTTTTTTTGGGGGCCCCTGGGTGCTGGCCCCACTGGCCCGGTCAGTAGTCCAGCCATGATTAGACACTCCTATCTTGCTGGTCCACCATGTAGATTTAAAGTCAGAGACAGTAGCTCATCTCGTGCTCTTTAGTTCTTCAACAGTGATCACAACATGCTGCCCACAGGACACTGCTGTCTGGATAGTTTTGGTTGGTGGACGATTCCCAGTCTAGCAGTAACTCTGAGGTGTTTAAACACTCCGGCAGCAGCACTGCTGTACAGTACACTCACACCAGTACAACACACACACTAACACACCACCATCACGTCAGTGTCACTGCAGTTCAGAGAATGATCCACCTTCCTAATAGTAGCTGCTCTATGGTGGTCCTGTGGGGGTCCTGATCATTAAAGAACAGAGTAATAAATCAATCAATCAATCAACCTTTATTTAATCTCGGAAATACATTGAGGGATGACCCTCATTTTCAATGCAGCCGAGCATATACAGTTAAAGGGATTGAAAACAAAATGAGCAAAAATAATAAATTAAATACCAATTTTAAATAAACATTTAATATAGATGCATTAAAAATACAATGTAAAAAATGTTAGAAAATTATAAAAGAATATAAAAGAATATAAAATAAACATATTACATACACCAAGATAATAAAAAGTTGAAATGCTAATAAAAAATACTCAATAAAACAATCACGATAAAAAAAATGGATAATTATAATAATAAAAATAATACAAATAATAAATAAATAAATAAAAAGATAGTAATAATAAATAAAAAAATAAATAACTAAAATAAAAGTAAAATAAAACAAACGTAAAAAACAAAATTAAATAAAAATAAAAATAAAAATAAAATAAATAAATAATAATAATAATAATAATAATAATAATAATAATAATAATAATAATAATAATAAGATAAAAATAAAATCCTAGTAGATTTATTCATTTAAAACAGTCACAGGCTTTCTGATGGTGATTAGAAACTAAAAGTTTAAAATGGTTCAGTGATCCCAGCGAGCTGAGCTTCAGAGTTTCCTGGAGAGAGTTCCAGCTCGCTGGTGCACTGTAGCTAAAAGCAGATTTTCCCAGTTCATTAAAAACTCTCGGTACCTGACAGGTGATCCAGCCACTAGAGCGAGTCTGATAATTATTGTTATTTATTGAAATCAGAGAAGAGATGTAAGCTGGCAAATGGCCAGAGAGTGATTTATAGATAAAAATAAGCCAATGAGCTTCTCTTCGTGCAGCTAGTGAGGACCAACCAACTCTATCATAGAGTCTGCAGTGGTGAGTACTGTAAGGGTCTCCAGTTATAAATCTCAGAGCAGAGTGATAGATTGAATCTAGCGGTTTGAGGGCACTGGCGGACGCTTTATTATAAATTATGCAGAGAATCAAATGAACTACAGTCTATAAGTGTAGCTCCTGTATGGTCAGTGCAGCTGATACAGTGGACAGTGATTGTAGCTACAAGTTGATGGACCTAATGAAGTGGCTGGTAAGTGTATGACAAGACTGTCATTGTTTCTTCATTAAACAATTTATTTATTAGTTAAAATGTATTGATCACAGCATGATCGTAACATCAGTCATTAGTTTTAGTTAAACAGCATTTTATGTTAAAAAAACAATAAATTACATTCATAATACAGGTCGAACCCCACAGCATATGTACACTCCAAAACAAGAAAAGGGTCAAATATGTAAAACAGCTAAACAGTAGAACTAAATTAGAATTTTTTCAGGAGATTTAGACGAATAAATATGAGAACATATCGTTGCTATCCAAACAAAATCATGTATGTCCAATTTTCAACATTTTTGAATTTTTATTATCATTTAAACACAAGAGCTGCCGTTTACATTGTGTAAAAAATGTATTGACCAAGGCACCAATAGAAATGCTCTGAAATAGCGTGGAAAAAGTTCTGGTTCCACTGACTTACATTAAAAGTAAAGACTGTTGGGCTTTAGGAGATACTGTTTTTTCTTTGGACAGCAACGATTTTAACAACTATTTGTTAAACATTTTCTTGAGAGAGGGTTTTTCAGACAACTCAAAGTGGAAATGGATCAAATTGACCCATAACATAACAGGAGGGTTAACTGTTGTTGTTTTCACGTCTCAATAAATTTGTTCGCCTCAACCCAACAGATGAAAACGCACCAGTTTGTTGCAACACAAACATTAAAGTGTGAAATTTAAGTGTCAAGTGTTTTTTCTGTGACTGGTTGTTTTATTTTAAGGCATAATACAATATTATTTGACAAAATATAATATAATAACCATCTACACTGGAAATTTAATCTATCTGATCTACCTGCAACAGCAAAGCAAACAAAGGACAATAATAACTGACAGATGAACTATAAATGCATAAAACATAATATCACTTTCCAAAGAAAAACGTGTATTTCCTTTATTGTCAATTTTCATATTTCTGTCTTTTGAACATGACAGCTTATTTTTACATCCCGTGTTTCATGATGAATGGACCAAAAGAACTGTTTCGAAATCACTTGGAATAATAAAACCTCTTTACATGAAAATACATTAAAAGTTAAAAAATACATTAAAAGATGTTTTTGTTCTCTCCTGTAAATGTACTATTTTGGACAGTGATGATAAATGACCAATGATAAAAGAGAAATAAGAAAAGAAAGGAAAAATAAAGTCTCTGGATTCATTTCCTATGTTATTGTATGTACCACTGAGTATCTATTTGGTTTATCTATTAAAATCAGTTCATTTCATGATTTCATGTTCCGAGTGTTTCTTAAAAAATAGTGTTTTTGATTCTCCTGATTATTTAATTATTTAAATTCTGGTTATTTTATTTACTTAATGAACAAAAATAGTGTTTGTAAATATGTTCCTGACTGCAAATATATACAAATGTCAAGAGTTCCTATCAAATTCCATAGTGAACACATATGGGTTAATTCTGATCTGTTGTATGTTAGAAGGGAAGTGATACAATGAAATTGAAATGGAAATCAGGATTTGTGATTAAGGAATTAATGAAATCTCGAACAATGAAATAATAATTGCAAAGATATTGAAAAATAAAACCTCAGGTTATGCATCAAAACGTTGAAAAGAGACAGTTCTTTAATGGCTCTACCAGGACGACATGATACGTCATTCGTTCATTGATTACTCCTGACCAATCGCTGGCCTACACCTGTCTTTAAAATGGCTCAACTCAAGTTTTGACGTTCCCCACTCTTCCTCCCCACCACCACCAAATCTTGAGGCGGCAGGGTCAGTGAGGGTCTTGACACTCCAAGACCAGGACCGAGGACGGGGCCTTACACTAAAGACTCTTGAATTTCTGTTATTTTTCAACTTGTAAAATCTGATGAAGAATTCAAATAGTCTTCCTTCACTTCTGCATCGAGAGTCATTCTAGTAGAAATGGTTCATAGAAACATGGCCAATTAAAGAACCTCGTGCATGTGTAAAGAGTTCTCTGCAGGGTGGAACTGTACTTCAGATATGATTATTGATTAAAGGATTATGCTAGTATGATGTCACATAGTATTATCCTATTATGGTTCTATTCTATTATATATACCATATATTGGCAAAAGTATTAGCCTTTACACGCATATGAACTTGAGTAAGGTCCCATTCTTAATCCATAGGGTTTAATATCATGTCGGCCCAACCTTTGCAACTATAACAGCTTCAGCTCTTCTGGGGTGTTTATGGGAATATGAAACTGGAGAAGCGTGATTCCTCACTCAAGAGAACATATCTCCACAGCTCTAGAGCTCAGTGTATTCTGTAGCGATTGACTCTGCAGAAACTTGGTGACCTCTGTGCATTACTTACATTTACATTTATGGCATTTAGCAGACACTCTTATCCAGAGCGACTTACAAAAGTGCTTTGTGTTCAGTCAGAATCTGTCATTGTACGTGTTCTACCACTTGGTGTCTGAGTTACTGTAGTTTCCAATCACTTCCACTTTGTTGTAACACCACTGACAGTCCACTGTGGAATATTTAGTAGTGAGGAAACTTCACCACTGGACTTGTTGCACAAGTGGCGTCCTATCACGGTACCACACTGGAGTTCATTGAGCTCCTGAGTGCGACCCATTCTTTACTAATGTGTGTAGAAGTAGTCTGCATGTTTAGCTGATTGGTTTTATACACCTGTGGCCATGGAAGTGATTGGAACCTGAATTCAATTATTTGGATGGGTGTGTGAACACTTTTGGCAATACAGTGTATACAACACATTCTCCTTCAGTGTGAGGAATGATGAAAAGAACTATTTAAGCACCTCAGGTTGAGGTTTTGAGCATTCATGGTAATCACATTGTCTAAAGAACCCCTGAAGAACCATCTTTTTCCCCATCCTTTCTTCATACCGCTCTTGTGTTTTTGTCTCGAAGAAAAAAGAGGATGGGTTTTCATTCTTGGTTGATCTTGAGGTTTCTTGTTCTTGCTCAGTTTTTGTTAGCCACTGTTGCCCCTGGCTTGCTCATTGGGGGCTTGGACCTAGATTTTTCCTGCAAAGCTGCTTTAGTGTCAAATGTCTGCTGTAAAAGTTGCCTTATAAAACAACACTGACTTGAAAAGTGTGGTGCCTCTGAGAACAAGGTTAAAGAAAACAACTTGTTTGTTGAGAACTGACATAACATTGGCTCTGTTTACATGCCGAGATATTCTTCAATCCGATTGAATTAATTCTGATTATAGATTAAGACTGAGGATGAAAATCTCCGTTTACATGCACACTACAAGTAATTGGATTCAAAAATACGTGTCTTGGTGTAAACGTTACTATGACAACAAGCATCAGACGAGGTCAGTCAGAGTGCGACCAGTAGAAGCATGTTACCTGAGTTTTCAGTTGGCGCGCTTGTGTTTTTAATTGCTTTAAAATGATGGCAGTCTCAGGAAAACGTATTTCCCAAGTTCTTATTAAAGAAGGGCCGAGAGTAAGACGTCACAACCTACAACACCGTTTTCACTCATGTTAGCAAGAGGTCGATCTCCCAAGAATTCATCCATAATTTAGTAAAAAGAGGAACGAATTTCACCGTTCTGCTATTTAGCTTTGTAATACGCCGATCTGAGAAACTTTTCTGTTTTTAATTTGCTCTATAGTTTGTGTAAACCCACCGTCGTTCCTTTGCTCATATACTGGTATAAACAGCTTGTTATTGCTTTACAGCCATCCATCCTGCTAGCTATTTTTCAATATTTTAAGGTTTGAATTATGAACTTTGTCTCTTCAAGACCAGTTTCTACCTCCTGCCATGTTGAAACATCCTCTATGAACGTATTTAAACTTTCCGATTGGGAATGTAATCAGATACAGACGTTTACACGGCTATTATTCTTCTATTAAACTAATTATTTACGGGATTACCCCCCTCCTTCAATCGGATAGAAATTGTAATCGGAATGACCTCAATCGGACTAGTCTATTCAGATTGAGGTGTATACATGGACGTATTCTATTCCGATTGAGCTATTAGTCGGATTATTAATGGATTATCAGGCTGCATGTAAACGTAGCCATTGAGTGTCTAAAAGTGGTGTAAACGTTCAGCAGTACACTAGAGTTATGCGAGTCAGTAGGATGAAAGTTGCTACACTATACTGCCTGGGAGTCTTACTGTAGTCATATAACTCCTTAACAGAAGAGTCGTTACAAAACGGGTCTCGGCTAATATGAAAAGCACTCCACGCAAGGAGAAGAGATGTGAAGGGCTTTCAAATGAACATGTGGAGTGGGCTATTCAGCCGCTTTGGTTCTTGCGCACGCTGCTGCTCGCAATGGGCGTCGCCATCAAAGCTACAGGTGCTGCGCGAGAGGCGCACATCAAAGGGCGCGGCGTGTCCTAATGAAACGCTGTTGTTATGATATGCGCCTTTGAAGCGCCTCCTCTGGAAAAGCGCGTGACAAAAGCTCAATTAACAGACATCAGAAGCACTGAGCTGTTTTGTCTCCAGTCCGCCACTAAACCTTTGCTGTCAGCCGATGTTATTCTTAATCAGAACGAAAGTGGCAGCGCGACGAGAGCTGGATAAGAGCAAACATTGGGCGGTTAGGGCTTTTGTGGATTGGGCAGCCGAGCCGTAGAGGGATTTAAGGAATCAGGACGGAAGGTTTGAGGTTTCTAATAAAACACTCGACCATCAGAAAAGATCTTTTCAGAAACACCTCAAAATCACTGTCTGCCACAGTCAAAGTATGTACCCAGGAGGTTGTTTTGACTTGCAGACTGAAAATGTGTCGGCATTATCTGTAACCGCACTTCACGCTGAAGCAACCAAGTTTGTATATCGTCAATGTCCAATGAAAACCAAGTTTTCCTTTACACTGAGTCACAATTTATGAAGATTGCACCAATAAAAATGCTAAATTAAACTTTGCTTTGAAGTAAATGCTGTTCAATTTACTTACATTGAAAGTGAAGAGGGTTTTTGTCCCTTGATGCAAAGTTATCACTTTGAAGATACTTGTATTTCTTCAAACTGCTGATTCAGTGGTTCAGTAAAAAGAGGTTCACACTCTCTAGAATTTGTCATGATTTGGAAAGGGATTCATGACTGGCAAGTACTCCTAATCTAACATGTTAAACTCCACACCCACCAGGTTCTACTATCTTACAGTCAGCTTCATAACTGCTCATGTTTCAAAGTAAAGGCTTTCCTTCGACACACCTTCCAAACAGACTGTTTGTACTGTTATGGTGTATGAATTTTTGTTTTTGGAGACTTTAAAATATCCTGGAATTGTCCAGCCTTGGGCCTCCATCAGGCAGGTTCACTACAAAACTCTGATGGAGTCATTTGCAACATAAGGTTGAATTCAGACTCTGAAAAATAGGGGGCTAAGTATCACCGGAAAATGCAAAGTCCCTCCACCTCGCTCCTCAGTTCTTATCAGTCTAGAAGATACTCACCAAGAGCACCTCCAGTGGTGGAAAGCTTTTGGTTAGCTTTTATTTTTATTACTTCTTTCGTTTGCTGCCAAACATAGATTCTTGCTGTTAGCAGGCAGTGGTGGTCGTTGTAATGGTATAATTGTATTGCCAAGAGCTTTAGCCATTGTGGCATCTCCTGATCCTTTCATTGGTTACTTGTCCTTAAATGATCTAACCAGGAGCAGCACCTTCAACATGATTGCTAGTTCTTCATCCTCACATGTTGGACTGAGGGTGCTACACAGTGCTACAGTCACTCACTATTGCCTCTTCAGGTACAAAGACAAAACAAGCTGGAGCTAGCTTTAAAACATGCTTCAGGAAATAACTCTGCAACAACACGTAGAAGTATTTGACGTACCATCAGAACTGTTATTTCTTCATGTTCTGTTGGTAATTTTAGATTTTTTTTTATTTTAAACTATAAATTTTACATTCACATTTAAACTACTTCAATATTACATTAATTTCTACATATCTACAAGTGCCAATAATTGTAAGACACAATTTTGTAAAAAAAAGAAAAAATATTTTAGATTTCTTAGACTAATATGTGAGTTATATGTAAGGTTATATCTTTCAATCATATTACAAGCATGAGATTGAACTAATTAGCAACCGATATTTTATTATTTTTTAACCAAGGTACTAATAATTACAGGGTTGATCGTGCATCCAGCTTTAGTGTTCCAAACCTTGTTCTCCTGTCCTGCACATGTTAGCATCCTCTCTACTCTAACTCCCCCTCTATGATATGATATGTAATAAATGCAGGACAGGGATAGTCCAGGGTTGGGAACTTCTGCTTTAACCTTACTTTTAAACTTGCAGCATCATAATTTGTATTGTACTTCCAGTACCTGGTGGACGAAGATGAGAATGTGTTTTGTAACTTTATCTTTCCTAAAACTGGCTGCGGGTTCCTGGAAAGCTTCTTAGAGACTGTCTTCTGAAAAAAGCATCAAATAACAAATAATTGAACTAAAGGACACTGCTGTAAGAAACCTTTAGACATGCACACGGCAATCGATACTGAGCACAGAGTCCAGAGATTAAATTTTAAAGGTCTGAGTGGAGCTGCTGAATTGATGACTATTAAAGTCTTTGCAACCACTAGATGTCGCTAAAAGATAAGAGTGAAAAGCAGCACCGTCTCACAGCCCATGAGGTCCAAATGCGAACCCATGTTGAAAAGAAGTGCTGGTTTAAATGTTCAGGATATGAGGGATTGGTGTTCATTACTCACTACATTAAACAGACCCATGCTTTTATTTTAGTCCTGTTTTACATGTCGTTTGAGTACAAGCATGAACTGTGTAACTGTGCCTAATTTGACTAGACTTAATCAGGCGCCCCCTGGTGAACAGAGCGTATAACGGCAGTTTCACACCTGCTATCCACAAATACACACACCCTTTACAAACTGCCATGCCTAACCTTTTGTAAAATCTCCATATGTTGGGAAAAGCTATTGCTAAATTCTCCGATTTCTGCTACCCTTATACGTTTCAACAGACTTCACATATGGACAGAACTGCAGGGCATACTGAGAGACCCAACATCTGTTTAACAGAAAAAAAAACTTTGCTGCTGACTGAATAGTGGGATAATAGGATACGAATTAGCATTTATTATTGCACTTTCTCATTTATTAGACAGATATTGCAGTTATATTGTCTGTCTATATTAACACTATCATACACATATGATTTGTCCAATGAACAACATCTTCAGGATGTTTTTTTTTTGTACTGTGTTTGTAACTGCTATTGGCTGCTAAATTTCCGGGATCGATAAGGTATCTATCTATCTATCTATCTATCTATCTATCTATCTATCTATCTATCTATCTGTCTGTCTATCTGTCTATCTATCTATCTATCTATCTATCTATCTATCTATCTAGATTGGAATGTTACAGGAGAGGCCAAAAACTTCCTTCGCTACTAATGTAAGTCAATGGAACCAGAAAATTCTACAAGCTATTCTGGAGCATTTCTATTGGTCCATTCATTATAAAAAACAATATACACATCATCCATGTCCAAAGAAAAACATATATCTCCAAAACAGCAACTTTACAGGAGAGGCCAAAAATCTTTACTATTAATGGAACCAGAAAACTTTTTAAGCTATTTTCGAGCATTTCTATTGGTCCATTCATCATGAAATGACGATACATAGTATGTAGAAATCATATGTAACATACTGAACAGACCACACAAGCACACAGACTGTCAACAAGTATATAACTAAGAAACAAAAACAACAATTGACAACAACAACAATTATAATAATAATATTGAAGATTCATGGGAAGGTGCTAAAGAGACGTGTGTAAGTTGATACATGCATGTCTGATATATAATTTTGTTTATTATGCATATTATGTATTATGTATTTCCAGCTTCTGTGTATTTATGAATCTAATCAGGAACATCGCCTGTAAATACTATGTTGACTTTGTTATCTGAAGCCACAGTGAGGAGGAAAATGTGCTTTACTGTTTGGCTGTGTTATCAGCCTCACCTAGTAGTGTTTTATAGTCTGAAGTAAAACAATGTAACAGAAAATGAGTAGCTTTGCATTCACTTAAGAAGGTGAAGAATGGGAATGTATCTGCAAATCTAAAAAATAAATACAATTATTACTATTATTATTATTTTTATTATGAACTTTCTAAAGGCTAGTGAACACTGTATTGTGTACCACCCTAATTTAGCCATTTGCTAATTTCATATTTCAATGAAATAGCCTTCAAGTAACAGAATATTTAAATATTATGTTAATGTTATTGCCCATTGTATTTTCAATGACATTTTGTTTTTTTCATACAAATTAGTAGCTGTAAGATGATAATGAATAATCAGCAGCCTGAGCAAATATCATTATTTCCATCATAGGTTATTGCTGCATATGAAGTTGGCGTGCGGTCCCCCAAGAACGTGCTGTGCTGAATCTTAAGCAGCCCATGCAATGAACACATTGAAATAATTCTGGTCACTTCGACAAGACATTCACTTGTTCGGATCATAATTGGAATTATAAGAAAGGCGGTTGATTCATTTGCTCCATTCTACAGTTTACATTTTATTCTTCTTTTATTTAGAAGCCCAAAGAAATATCGCCAGTTTTTGTCCCCTTGCTTTTTGTAAGTGTTCAGGAATGAGAGTTGTGTAGAATAGGATAGATGCTCCACCAAGATGGGCTTCTTCACACTCCATAGTCCAGGGAATTCAATCCATTACAAACAGTAACAACAGTAAAAACAGAAGTGTGTTAAAACTGGTTATTTAGAACAGCAGCAAATAGTGACTGAATGCATATCATGTACACATAGTATATAAAAAGCAGTACAAACTCTCTTTGTGCTGCAGCTGTTACTATATTTTTTAAACACATAGAAAAACATTAGATAACACAGCCATAAGATAACATATCTCCAATGAAAACCAAGTATCTCATCCCAAAATTGGCCCAATGATTGGACCAATGAAAATGCTCTAAAACTGCTTTAAAAAAGAATACCTTTGCATTAATCTACATTAGAAGTAAAGAGTGTTTAAAGCCTTTGCTGTAAAGTTATCATTCTTTGGACCGTGAGGATATCTGACCTGCAGTCTGATTTTGAATAAGAGTTCAATAACAGTGGGACTATATTTCATTCCAAACCTCTTGTTGCTCCTAAGCATGCTTTTCAGTCAGCAGCTGGGGCAGCAGGACAAACAGGAATTAATCAGAAATGAAAAGAATACGATCAAGCAAACATGGCGGGCTGGGTTTTTTTATAGGTTGGAACAAAAATGATATTTAGGATAATCTGGAAAGTAAATCACAGCCGTAATATAATTTGTGATTAGAAAAGTGTGTTCTTAAATAACTAATATTAAAAGCATAATTAGAAGTTACGATATAATATAGTATAAAACAGTTGTACCTTTTTTCCCCCAGTATATTTTCATTTATTTGAAATATTCAACGCCAAGAAAAGCTAGATCTGAACACTCGAGAGCACCGGGGCTCAATATCAAGCCTTAGTAACAAGCCGCAGCTTTGTTTTAAGTGGCCTGGCTCTGTGTTCTTTTTACCTGCTGCCAAATGACTTCCATTTGCATGTCATTCACCGTTCCTAAAATAAAATAACACTTCTTGCGTAATATTCTGATAAGTAGCAGCGGTAATGCTTAATAATGAGGCGAAGCTGTGGTGCATCTGGCTGCGGCCCCCCCTCCCCGACTCACCACCACCCCTTCTCCCACCCACCCACCCCTAGCAGCCGGTTTAGTATAAACGCAAAGGGTGATGTCCAGTCGTTAGATGGACGCTGGGGCTTTTGATTTTTAATTGTCATTGTAATCCTCTCCACTTGAGGACTGGAAATGCGCTGTTTGAAATCCGGGCCGAAGACAGGAGTGGGGGGGGGTGGGATCTGAGGGGGGGGAGGGAGGGTGGTGGGGGATGTATTCAGCCTGGCCCACTTCACGGCCGCGATGCATTAAAAGGTTTAATCCAACTGAAATGTAAATCACAGTTCTTGAAAACAAATTAGGCCCAAAGATAACAGGATGGCGCTCCATCAATAACCCATCGGGCTCGTCTACAGTGGCCTCAGACTGCCTCGCCGCGCTCGGGTCCCGAAATTACGAACAGGCCTCGCTCGCATGGGTAATGGTAGACTGTCAGGTGGACTGATTACAAGGTTATAGTAAACAGCGGCGTCAAAGTGAGCTGCACAAATCGAGGGGAGAATCACCATCACAATCATCAAGCTGTTCAAACAGACGCACTCGCCTGTCACTCTCACCGTCACTCCTCATAATTGTGCATTCAGCCGCGGCGATTTTCGCCAGGCCTTAACTTCCAAGTCTTGTGTGTCTTTACCCTGTAAGAGAACGCTGTAATCGTAGACTAGCGTGGCACACAAACAGGCAACGTGACCTCTCGTTGGAGAGCGCTGGTTTATTTCTGACAGAATGTCTTCTGTAAGCTGGGGTTGAGATTTTGCTTCATGTCAGAGGAAACTGCGCTCTTCTTCTAGCGTATTAACTGACTGTGCGGCGGGGTTGAAAATCTGAGACCACACTGAACATCTGGAAAAAACCTGAAATAAAGAACAGAACTAAAATAAAGTTTTAGAATTCTGGAATATGGAAAACAGAAGTTAGGACAAAGAAATATTGGATGCTATTTCTAGGTGCTATTAAAATAGAAGCAAAAGGGGGCTATTCTTTGAGTCCCATCCCTTCTATAGAAGCAATGTTTTGAATGGACTTCATCTACTTAAAGGCGTTTGACACTTAGTAGACACTTAGGGTGTCTACTGCCAGCAATAGAAGTAAAAGGGGGAAATAAAAAATACTAAGAAATGATGGAATTCATGAACATTATTCAAAAATATTACATTTGCTCAAACTGTTAGGCCTCAATTATAACCAGTAATGAAAATGACTTGTAGTCAGTTAGAAAGCAGAGCAAATACCAGCATTTATACTGGTGGTTTCAGACTTTTGGACTTTGCATTTCTCTGCTGAGTTCTAACTCTTCTCCCAGCGTTCTCCCACTCCACTGGTTATATGTCTTGTTTAAAGAGAGATGTAAAAAGCATACTGTGGTCGGGGCTGGCATCGGATGTCGTGGCTGCATTTCAAATTTACTCTAGACGCACATTTGAGCACTGCTATCTGTGTATCTCTGTGTTCTATCAGTGTTGAGTCTCAGGTCAGTGAGCAGGACGCAGATGGACAGGTCAGCCTGTGACCCGGTCCCTCTTTCAGTCTCTCTCTTTCTCTCCTTCTCACTGTTGTCTCTCTCTGTCTGTGTTTCTCTTTCAAAAATCCCCAATGGTGCTATTACTCACCTCAATCAGCCCCTTGTTTGGCTCACTTTGCCTCAATTAAAGCGAGTTGGAGTTACAAATTCGTTACAAATTAAGCTCGTCAGCATCCTGAAACGCCGAGCCGAGGACCACAAAGGGGACGGGGGCCGCTTCGGAGCGAGCGTTTCCGAACTTGCCCTAGCGCCCTCAGCCCCGGGGGCCCCAGCGCCAGCGATACTCGGAGGTCTGGGGGAAGAGGCCGTCTTTCAGAGCCTCTCCCCTGCATTAAGGAACAATCCCGGGCATTGTTGGCTTTGGAAAGTGATGGGGTTGCAAATGGGATCCTCCAGGAAGAAAACAAAGATGGTGGGATCGATTTAGTGCAACCGGAGCTCAGGCCAGGTGCCCCTCTTCGACTCTTTAATTGATCTCATTTGTTACTTATACCTCCCGATCAGGCCGCTATCGCTGCCGGACCCGTCCCTGGCCGGGCCCCGCCGTGTCACCGTGACGACAGGGGCCGCGGGACAGCTCCGAAAGGGGTGGGAGGGGGGCGGCGGTGCACCCAGGCGAGCCGGCCATGCTTTGCTTCACCGGCGGGCTTCGTTTTCAGCCGCGCCAACGGCTGCCCTGAAACAGGACGCCCCCAAATATCCCAATTACACCGGCACTTCATGTCCTTTTGTAACTGGATTTCTCTCATTCTCTCCGTCCTCAGCACAAAGGAGATGATTGTCCCGCGCAGGCCGGCTCAAACAGGCATGTCTGTTTTACAGGAAGCAGGAGGATCGCATGTGTGGATAATTACCTCAAGCTTTTAATGGCCCCCAGTAGAGGCCGGTAATAGGCCCAGAGTTATGTAAACTGTCATTTATACAGCTGCCTCTGCGCTGTCCTCTCCTGGCTTGCGCTTAAGATCCGATTCGCCAGCCACTGCTGCTGAGACATATGCGGTCCGGTCATTATCTTTAATGTACTACTCACTGTAAAATGGCTCACCACATATCATTAGCCAGCCGCTGAGTCCTGTAGCGCACAGTGTATTGCGTTTCCGCAGGTGTGGACGCATTACTGCCTATACATCCTAATTACAAAAGTAAATAGTTGTATCATTTCATTAGCAAAACACCTCAGAGGGTTAGCATTCGGCTTGCACGTGTTTGTGTGCATGCATAATGTATTTTTGAGTGTATCTGTGCTTGTTAATGATTATTGCGCGAGTGAACTGTAGCTACAACTCCATGTACATTTCCTGTCACATAGCATAACTATGGTTTTGTTGAAAAGAAGTACATTACTGCCCATAATGGCTAGTCACACTGGCTCAAACGCTAAATAGTCTCACTACATTTTCTCTTTTGGGTCTCTCTGCTGGAAACCTGTCTAAGGTTTTAACCCATAGTGTCTTCTTTTGCTAGACTTGATCGACAAAAAAAGTAACCAGCTTTTTATTGTAGGACATGACTCCTAGGTAGCACAGGCTGCCACAGAGACTAAACATATGTGACTGGAGTCTGACTAGTCCACTGTGGGCTATGTCACTCTCAGGCAAAGTCAGTGAGGTTGTGATGCAGTGCAGTGAAAGCTCTCCTGGGTATGTCATACGGTCAGTGGCACTTTTTTTTTTTTTTGTCTGGGTTTGCCCGTCTTTGTCTCTCTGTTTCTTCCGAATTCCCCTTGTCAGTGTCTTCAAAGTTGGCAGGAGGTTGTGCTCCTCCTCGCCCGAAGCTGGGCCGCGCACTTGAGTTGGCTGTCAGAGCCAGAGACGGTGGCTTCGACAAACCCAATTAGCGAAATTCCCTCTGATTCCGAAAACGAATCACATTTTTAGTTTGCCCCCGTCCGTCATCTGCCAATTTCCCTGGAAGTTAAAGTGCCACCAATTACTGCCCGCCGGCACCAGCCCTGGCATGGACGTGCCGCGTTCCAGGCGCTGGGGTGGCGCAATTCCGAGGCATGGTCTTTGTCGACGGCAACGAGAATGAAATTAGACTAATAGGAAGCTTGTTTCCAGCCACTGATTAAAAGGCCTGTGAGCTCCTCAGGCATCGCCCGCGTCCATGTCCGAACGTCCTGAGAGAGCGAGAGCGGGAGAGAGAGTCAGATTGCTCCTGTAATGTCATTTCGGACATCAGCACGTCTGTCTCCTCAGGGTTATCCTTCCTCGGTCTCACTTGTTTTTCGCCCGTAATGCGGGCACCGAAGTCTCTCCTTCCTTTGGGGTGCTAATTAAGGGGAGCGTCCAAAATTAATCAGCAAATTCACTAGGGCGAAGGGCGATCTGTCTGAAGGCCCCGCAAACAAAAGTGCGCTCGCACCGGGCACAAAGGAGCCTTCGGCTATGGAGCGAGAGGAAAACAAGTGCACAGACGGCGATCTGACACAAAAATTCATATAAGTATAAAATTTTACACTCATTTTCAGTGTCAGCTTGTCACATTGGATTATAAAGGTTGATTTGCTTGTTCCGCTAAGTGAGATCATGGGAGCTCGGTCATCTGAACAGCATCATATGGTCAACGTCTCCAGCACGGGTGCCGGGGCTAGCCTTGGCACGGCGGAACGCTGCAGAAGCCGAGCAGACGCCGTGAAATCCCAGGAAAAAAAAAAGAAAAAAAAAAGAAAAGAAAAAAAAGAAACTGTAAAATCTGGGGACATTTCACAGTCGGACTGGGCCTTGTGTTAACATCACTTGCTCACCCAGACCCTGTCATCCTGTTCTCCAATCTCACCTCCTCTTCAGGAGATGAAGCATCCTCCAGAAGACACCAGCACCTCATCCACTTTGTCAGCTCCAGATAAAATCACTTATATAACTCCAGCTTTTCTTGTTAAGCGTATCTACGTCTCTGTCTCTTTTTCCCTCTCTCTGTCTCTCTTTTTTTTAAGCACTCGCTAATTAGAGCAGAGCCTGGAGGCTATTTGTGACCTTTCCGTATGGAAATGCAGCAAGGCCCTCTTTGCGCGGCGTCTGCCGAGAGGCTGTGAAAGGCCTTGCGTCGCACCTCTCTGGGCATGTTTGGCACTTTTGCCACTGATACGACTGTGCGAGGTGTTTGGCGGGTGATGGCAGCAGATTGATTTTTGACAGGTGTGACTGTTGAGGCCACCTCAGCACGCGACAACTGTCAGCTGTCACTCATCCTCGTCTTTGCCTCCCGCTGCAAGGCTCGGCGAGGCCGTTCTTCGCTTCCTTGGTGTAAAAACGGCGAGCCTAGGCGTGTGCCGGCGAGGACCTTCGGAGAGGCCAGAGTTCTCAAGGCCCATAATCGACGACAGGACTTGTTTTACAATGGTTAGCCAAATACGAGACCTTACACATTGAGACCTTAAGTTGTTACACGTATATCATTCGTTCATGGGGGAATGATGTCACAGCATGAGCTAACAGATGGGACACTGTGTTGCTTAAGTCTAAGCTTTGCAACTCTGATCCAGTTCTCTCAAAGGGCCTGCACTGTAGCTTTTATGAATGGGTTTTTTTTTTAACTGCACATACAAACGCAGCCTGTCTGTAGGTTTCTGGTCTGTAATAAACATTAATAAATAAATAAAACCGTTCAAAGCACACTGTATCTCAGCATATCTGTTATGCACACTTCACAAAATAAACGGTGGTCTCAGGGGGCTACCACGCGGGGACCATAATTTTCACTTTGCGTAATACTGATAATGTCGCTAATTTAAGCTGTCCCAGTGCAACAACTCAGCTGAGCATGCAGACAAAAGACGGCACTGCATCTTAGCATTCTTGCGCATTAAAATGAACCCCATTCATCAGCTGCGGTGGGAGGCGGCGGGGACACAGAACCTCTGATGCATCAAAACGCACTGCATGAATGGAGCCGTGCTCTTCAGGAGGGATCTTCTCCTTTTCGCCTGTGAAACGTGGAGGTCCAAGGGAAAAGAGAGTGCTCTGACCTGCTGGCCGGTAAACAAAGATGATGGCACTCCGAAAGCAACGGCAATGAAGTCTCACTTCTCCCGTTCCACAATGGAGCTCGGAGGTGGAGTTACGCCTCGGCCTGGTTTTATGTTTCGCTACTGAAGTCAAGGTAGAAAAAGGACAAGAGAAGTTGGACAGTCTTTTTCAGGACTGACTTTAACTATTTTTGCTGCCCTAGTACCCACAATTTTAAATGAAATCGTGTTGAAATTCCCTTATGATTAAATTTTCATATTGCTATAAATAAAAGATGAAAACATGGAAGTTTAAACACTCCCTTATTGCTTGTACCTAGCATAACTGGTGATCAGTCCCTGACATTGATTTGATTTAATGCTTTACCATATTTGGGTATGAAATATTTTCATATCGTCGCTGGCCAATGAAAAGCATGTGTCTCCATTTTTGGCCATTTTGAGTTTTCTACATCATTTGAACACGCCAATGGATGTTTACATTGTGTGGAAATTTCATGATGAATGAACCAATAGAAGTGCTTCAAAATAGCTTGGAAGAAAATCTGGTTCTATTGACTTATATTGAAAGTAAAGTAAAGTTGCAAATTTTGGACAGTGATGATATACAGTATCACTCTTTCATTTTCAGTAAAAACAAACATGACAAGTTATTCATTTTTCAGCTTCTATAATAATACAAATACAAAAGACATCCATTGTGTCCACACTTGGCCTTCATCACATTTCCCAATTTTTATTTATTTTTTGCGGACAGGGATATTTTCCACTCCAGAGTTCACTCTTAGAAGTTGGTTACGTTTTCTGTTACCCACAAGCCAATATACCTCAAACACATCCAATGATGGTGAAGTCTGGACTCTGGGATGGTCAGTCCATTGTTCTGAGAACACCAGCAGCTTCTTTGTTTGATGTGTCTGTATCTCCTTTTCTCAGTAAGGAGCTTCTTGAACAGCTACACATCATCATCCCTATAGAGTTGAGGTGTCTTCTTAGTGGAAGGATGGACAGAAACACCTGTGGATGTTCTCAGATCTGAAGCAAAATTGGATTTTCTCTTGATTTTCTCTCATCTGTCAAAGAACAAAGCTTTAAATATTGTTATTTGATGTTGACCGCTGTTGTGTTCTACCTGATCTTGCACAGTTGTTAGGAGTCCCATTGTTTTTATATCTTTGAATCATTTCTTGACCCTTTTTGGACCCTTTTTATATATTTTTTTGACCTTTTCCATCCTTAAGTAAGCTGATTCTTTTACATCTAAACCTCTTAGAAGTTTATCCTAGAAGACTGATAACTTGTATGTAAATGTATGAAGGGTGGTCTCTGACTTTTGCACAGTTAAAATGGGACTCTCAGGCTGCTTATGCCACAGCATTCTCTGTGGTTCTGTTTGCCACACGCTAAGTTGTACACATATACTAAAATCTAGAAGATGATATGAATAATTGTCATATATTTATGTATTCATTTATACTCCATACAACACATGCCTTATATGCAAAACCAGTCAAGTTATCGAATTCATTTTGGGTATCCACGAATTCCAATAAAAAAGGCCTTTTATAGTCAAACATTTCTGATAGCAAGCAGAAAACACAGCTGTGACAGGTAGGAACAGGCTTAGAGAGCATGGTTGTATCTTCATGTGCTTCATGTATTTGCCACAGACCTAATAGAATAGTTGCTTCAGATGGTTGAAAATTCACTCCAGATCTTCTTAGTACAAAGACCTGCACATCGGAAGTTTGTGCCTCTTCGAGGCGGTCTGCTATTTTCTGTAGAAAATATTTAGAAGCGGATGGTCGACTGTCATATTAATTCATGCTGATGTTTTTGGGTACATCTGAAAGAGCACAAATTTGGATGACACTCTTGATTTGCCCAGAGACTGCGTTTTACATACTGCTAAATTACACCCGGTGTGGATTTGACTTACCTGTAAATATGAATCTTAATATTCTGAATGTATAATTTCTGATGTGGGGCCTCAACCCACAGAGACATTTAAAGAGATTTTATCCGTATTAATATACATTTTTAAAAAGCGGTAAATTAGTACATCAGTGAGAGAGATGAATGGCCATTTGCATATTCCGAACTTTAAAGTGCTCTCATAATTAGCTAAAATCGAACGCGCTTTAATTTGGCAGGATAATTAACGTGCCGTGCCAAAATAAGTTTCAGAAATTGATTGACCCTTGCTGAGGCGAAAGGCAGCCGGAGTGCTTTATGTGTTTTTAAATAGGAGACGGAGCGAGCGCCGGAATGACGGGCGACGGTGGGGGGACACGAATGACCCTATGGAGTCAGACGGCGGCTCGGCCTTGCATACGTAGCGACTGTGTGACTGGCATTTAATGTATGAATAATGTCCATAAGCGGCCTGCGCCTGCACTGCCTCGCTGAAGGAGAAGTGCCTTCCTGGGGTGGCTCGTGGCTCTCTGGAGACTTCCCGTGTGTGAAAGCTCGTAAGTGTGTAATTACTGATCGGCGCACTCACGCTGCTCTGTTTGCGGTGAGGGAGACCTCAGTCAGCGAGGCAAAATGAAAGGCAACTCTGTTAGCGAGTTAGCGTGTGTCGCCGTCGCATACATTTGTCCTTGACTGCTGCTTGTAGCGGGGAGTTACCTTTCCGCAGCAGTGTGGGGTTTCTTTTCATGGCCTCTAAATGTGACTTGTTTGTTGCTTTGCAGCAGCTGCCCTCCAGAAGAGCACCCGCCCCTTACCCCCCACCACACACCCTCCACAACCCCCCTACCCCCCCTTCTCTCTTTTTCTATCTCCCACTTCTCTCTCTTTCTATGTGCTGGCTGCTCTAGCGTGAGGTCCTCACATTACCCACAGGCCTTTGAGCCTGCGTCCCTTGGGCGGGAAAAGGGCTAGATTGTGGATTGTGGGTGGCACTGTGCCCTCTTGACTGACCACCTACATCTCCTCTCTCGCTGCGCTGTCCGCATCCAGGGCAAACATTCCTCTAGCCCGCTGATGCAGAGTGACCGCTGAGCGCGGAGCACCCCCGGCCCCCTCCCCGCCACCGGACCTAGGGCATGTCAGGGTAAAGCCACACACAAACCACAGACAGAGAGAATAGAGAGCGAGAGAGAGAGTGCGTATAGACCTTCTCTATCAGATTACTCTCGCTCTCCCTTCTATTCTTTTAAATGATACTTTTACACTATCTAGCTCTGACATTACAGGTAACATATCCGTTATACCTGACACTCTCTCAAAGGCACGTTTCTCTCCGAGGAGAACAGACACGGATTCTGTTAATTAAGTGTAACCTCCTTTTTTTTCCATACAGATGCACCTCGAGGTTTTTGCTCCTTTTAAGAAATGAGGGCTTCTGACGTCTCAAAGATTCAAACGGTTCATTTTGTGTGTTACGAGAAAATTTGTGGAAATGGAAATGATTAAAAGGAAAGTTCTAAGTTCAAACTCTTAATTATGCCTCATTCATTATGAATTCATAGCCTGTACTTCTACACACAATAAAAATAATAATAATAATAATAATGATAATAATAATAACAGAGAATGATAATTATAAATGTAATTATACTGGCACAATCTGGTCTCTGTGTTTCTTTATTGATTTAATTTACTCTAATACATTCTGTCATTACTTTACTGTTCTAGAGGTTCGCAGCGTTATTGTAATGACTGATGAGAGATTTTATGGCAATTAACACAAGCAACACTCGATTCAGCTGGTCAGTGACTAAAATACGGAACAAATTGACGTTTGTTCTAAATTAGACATGGCTGTACTCCGGCAAATATCCTGTCACCCAGAAAAATATTTCACTCCTTTGCCGGCGTGCGGATAGGAGCCTCGCGTTAGCCAGAAAGTGTTAATTAATGAAAGACGAGCTTTTGCCAATTAAGTGCACATTTTTGTGTGTGTGCGTACCCCCTCACCCTGTTAATCATCTCTGTTCCGAGGCTCATTGTGTTGTCTTTCATTGTGGCTCTGGGTTTTTTTTTTTTTGTGTGTGGCCCTTTTGGAAGAGGGGAGGGGAAGGGAGGGAGTGCAGAGGGGAGAGAGGTTGAAATAATTTGTTTAATTTGGAGCTGCTCGTTGTCTGGGCAGGTGAGGGCTGGTGGGCGCGAGCGCTGCGGGGATCATGGGATAGTGAGGACGGGGTCAAGCTGCCCGACTCACCCTTCGCTTCCCCAACTGCAAAAGCACCGTGACCCCAACCACAACAACCCCCCGACGACCCCCTACCCCCAACCAACCCCACCCTCCGGTGCCCCGCGACACAAAACCAGCCGCTAATTATCTCTGAATAGCAATTTTATTGAGCCCTAATTTGTGGTAATGGATTGTGATAGGTTGTGAGAAGAAGAAAGAGAGAGGCCACGGAAGGGGTTGGCAGGGGGAGAAAGATGTGTGTTTTGTAACCGACTGCTGTTAAAGATGATGGGGGTCTCACGTTTGACCTAAAAGAGAAAAAAGCCTGTGCAGAGGAAGGTGAACTATTCTCGAATTGCAGAAACCCGTGAGTTTGAACTAAACATGGCAAACATCTGCATGTAAAATTGGTTACGCTTCAACTTAAACAGGGCAGAAATGCACTGACTCACAACATAGTGTAATGTAAAGCAGCTAATGGGGATTTGATTCAGCTTGTGTTTAATTGCTTCTATTGTGCCTGTGGTCAGTTTACTTTCTGTTCTTTTAATAAATACAAAGAAATCTGTCAAACTTTCTCTCCGTGTACAACGCTCTTGTGTTACAGACTGCAAATGCTGCAGTATACCTTTAAAGGGGAATTCCACTGATTCCTAAATGAATATTTCATTAAGATTTAAACAATTACAGAGTGGTCTGGTGGGAAATGTGACGTTCTAGGGAAACCTAACAAACTGCTAGTCTTGACAATGGTGGTGATAAGCTAGCTCACAGGATGTGTTCTGAATATGCTATGTAGCACCAAAGATAGTTTTGAGATAATAGGATAATAGGTGAGACACACACACATATATATATATATATATATATATATATATATATATATATATATATATATATATATATATATATATATATATGACCAAAGAAAAAAAAGAGCATCTCCAAAATGTCAATTTGTTCCATTTTTTTTATAGGTGATAAAAAAACCTTCTTTACTTTTAATGTAAGTTAATGGAACCAATTTTTTTTCCATGCTAATTTCGACCATTTCTATTGGCTCCTTCATTATGGAATTTTCATACAATGTAATCGGCAGCAGTCGTGTTTAAATGATACAGAAAAGAATTTGGCAAAAATGGAGATAAATTAATTTTCTATGGATGATATATCATTCAGTTTTAAACAATTTCAGAGCGGTATGGTGAGAAATAAGACATTCTAGAGAAGCCTAACTAACGGCCAGTCTTGATAATGGTGGTGATAAGCTACCTGACAGAATGTGTTCTGAATATGGTGCCTAGCGCTAAGCACGTGGTTGTAATAGAGTTTTGAGAGAATAGGTAAGACATAGAGCTACATACATATTGGCGTTGCCCAAACAAAATCAAGTTTTTCAAAAAAGTCAATTGAATTTTTCCCATGCTATTTTCGGGCATTTCTATTGGTTCCTTCATCATGACATTTTCACACAATGTAAACGGCAGCTGTTGTGTTTAAATGACACATAAAAAATAGGTAAAAATGGAGATATATGTTTTTCTTTGGATAGTGACTATATATCATTCAGATTTAAACAATTTAGTTTAGCTTTAGAGCAGTCTGGTTGAAAATATACAATCAAACATTAGTATACATACATATTAAAAGCTGGGCAGTACATACACATACCCAACAGTTCTCAAATAAAACATACTTTTCCCTGATTTGCCACTATTTTACCTTTATCAACAAAACTTGTCTAACAGATAAAGGTAAACAGTTGGTTCTGTGGTTTTTTGGTTGGTAAATATATTGGCTACCTTTGACTGCATGACAACTCCTGGTTCCTATCATCATCACTGTATACCACTTTAATACTTACTTTAATACCACTTTAATAATTACTGAACGCATTTTGAAAACTATGTGGAATTGCCAACAATAATAATATAATACCTTTAAAAATACCTAAAAACTTATAGGACTCCACAACCGAAACAGTGCTTTACAACTATAAAAATATCTACAGCAAACACAAAGGAATGCCAAAACACAAACAGACTAACAGACCAAACTAACAGATTGTAACATTTTTATTTCTTCCACTGCATTTCTGCCTCTAAAAGAAAAGCCGGCTCTGTGATGCTTGTTTGCCGCTGGGTCAGCCTATGTGGTTTCATACATAAGATATACAACACAACCTTTACAAGTATGGCATCAGCAGCCAGAAAAGATATTACAAAATGAAAACAAACAGAAGTATCCCTTAATGCGACGGCACAATTTCCATAGATACCACAGTTTTCTTTTCACAGCATCCGAAATAAATGTGCCTCCCTGCCTGACACCTTCGCTAGGCTTTTTTCCGCAGCGGTTGGGCATGCATCCTGTGTTTGCTCAGGATTTCAGCAGCGTGGACGCCCATTGCAATGTGCGGCTTTAGAGATTTTAAAGGAAGTGGAGGGGCTGCGACTGCACACCCCCTCCCTGCCTCCGAAGTCTCACTCAGCCCGTCCACCTCAATCAGACATCAGCCGCTTCAGCTGAGCTCCGCTTAGCTAAAATACCTGATTACGATTCACCAATACAATTCAAATATGATACCCAGGCTTAAGGCTAATGCCACAGTAACAATATCATTTATTTTTCTGCCTGTACTCTTTATCCATCTCTTACTGGGCACTAAGCCTGTAAACCCTTTGCCAAACAGATAAAGATCCGATAACCGGGCTGCGTTGTTTTTATGTTTCTACAGCTGTGGCGATGGAATTGAATACATCTTTTTTTTTAAATATCTTTTTTTCTTTCTTTCTAATAAGGTGTGGGGGTTTCTTGTCTCCAGAGTAAAGCACCTACAGAAAAGTACCAAAATAAATAGAATAAAAGCGCTTTTTAAATAATTAAATCTAAATATTCTGCGCAAACTACTTGTTTACAGTGAGTAATTATGCATGCAAATGAACGAAAATGCAAGAGTACAACAATGTAAATTTTGTTTGCTTTGACATTTTGTGCTTGTGACAATGATGCATTAAAATGTTATGCCGAATGCTTAGGCAGTTTATTCAGATTTCTACAAATATATTCATCAAGTCTTACTTTAAAGAAGAGTGGCTGGCATTTACATTTTAAGTTTTGCAAATGCATTAAGTAGAACTAATGAATAATGCTTTTTATTAATGACGGCACATAAAAACACCGTCCTCAGGGCAAGTGTAATATTTCACCAGGGTTACAGTCTAGTGACTGATTTCTGAAAAGTTAAGTGATTTTAATATTGTGACAAGGAAGAGAAGCAAGGGGGCAAATCATTTTAATATTTGTAATGCCGGCTTTTCTGGCGTTTGCAAACAGCTGCATGATAATATTACAAGTTCTGCTACTTTTTTTTGGTGCAATAATAGTCATATAAAAAAATTGGATGGTTGATTTGGGAATAAACAGGGCATTTTCATTTATTATTATTACTACTATTATTATTATTATTATTATCATCACAAAAAAGTAACTATGCTAAATTTAAAAATGACTATTTTTTTAAGATACACTATTAGACAACAAACCCATTAAACATCAGGCTTTTAATTCAGTCACTAATCTTACGAATGTTTCTGCTCATTATCTATGAAACTGCTATGTAGCTATGAATGGAAGAAACCATGTACTTTATTTTTAAAATAATTGAAAATAGTGCTGAACAACTAAAAAGCAACTATACATGGACAGTAGATTTCACTCAGAAAGACCACTTGTACAGCAATAAAGCTTTAAGCCGGCCTGGACTACCTGCTGAGTCAGTTTTGTCTGATTAAAATAGACAATATTGTTAGAACAGCTGATCCCAAAACAGTTTTGGCCCAAGTCAGTCCAAGAACAATAGTCAGAAACTGCACTGGAAGAGCAACGATGGCAAACCCGCACTGATCCAGCCATAGCATCCTGCTTGGATTCGAACCACGTTCATTAGCAATTCAACTCCTTATTTTTGTTTGGTTTCCCCTCTGGCTGCTAATTAATGCTTAATCGAAACTGCTGAACTGAGCTCATAGAAAATTCATGAATATTGAAATAAGCCCTAACAATTTTTTGGGGGGTTTTCTCTGGTGCGGTTTCTTTCCTGTAACTGTCAGAGGACTGACTCAGTGTTTCGCTCTCTGGCTTTCGTCTTTCTCTGACACCGCGGCGCTAATGTATCTGCCCTAAGAGACGCGAAGATCAGCGAAAGGGAACAGCCGTCGAAAGCCTCCTCGCCCCAGTCTCGGAATAATAGCTATTTGATTGTGACTGCAGGTGCACACTTTTCTGAAATGGGCCTCATACAGTGGGAGATGTGACTTTTTAAGTGCATTACCATTATGCAAAATTACTACTTAGCCAGTGAAATAGTTCCCTCACTGAACCCTGGCTCAGAATGACACCATTCAAAGAAATACAGTAAGTTCCTGAATGTCAATATTATTGTCCAGACTAGCTATGAGCTGGTGAGAGGGAGGCTAGAGACTTAGAGAGAGAGAGAGAGAGAGAAAAGGCGAGAGGAGACGAGAAGATGAAACAATTCGGCCCCCCTGCATGAATCTTTCCCTTTGAGAAGTTCACTTCCTCTTTCCTTCTACATGCCTTTTAATGGAAGTTGATTATTACAGTTCCCTTGCAGGAGGAGCTGTCATGTTTCTCCGTGGCGAACATGTGAGGGGTGGAAAATGAATTTAAAATATACAGTAAACTGCGCTCTTTACCATATTTTATTAGAAAACAATTCGCTTGAAATGGATTTATTCAGAGGCTAAATATTTCATTTCCTCGTTACTCAAGCATCCGGAGAACAATAACTTCGCGCCGACCCGAAGCTTCATTTAAATAACATCCGACGACGCTGCGCATCACGCAATCTTTTTGAAGAACAAACATATGTCTATTTTTACTCGCTGACAAAATCGGGAGTGGCACGGAGGGCGCTCGGCTTTAAACCTCAGTGACAATTGCTCTAAAGTTACTCAAATTCGACCTGACTCGTGACAAGAGGGCGTAATTCCTAAAACGGAACATGCCTATCAGTGCAGGGCCCATTTGCATAATGAGGAGCCTTGCGTTTCCACCAGCGATGCTTTTGACGTCCGCAACTCGGAGCAGCGCTCGGGCAAAAGTGAGGCATAAACGTCGATAGGCATAAAGGAGAGACGGGAGTGAGGGCAGCCAGAGCCGGGCGGGCGAGAGGAGGGCAAAGTCAGCTCCGCACGCACACACAGCGGCAGAGGGCAGCGACTTTGGCAGAGGGGTTCGCTGGAGCAGGGAGAAGTGGCGAACGTGCACCACCGCAGGAAAGGCATTTTTGGACTTTTACTGACAGCCTGACAAAAAAATGACTGCGCTGACGTTAATTCCATGTAGCTCTTTTGCTCTAATTGTTGATTCAATTTGCTAATTAGTAATTTGATTTAAGTGGCAGCCACATCATGTGTTCAGGACATGGTGGGGGGGGTGGGGGTGGCGGGTGAGGTTAGGGGGAGCGAAGGACGTAGGTGCTGTGATGGCTTGTCATGCAAGGGGTAGCTGAGTTATGAATATTGTATGAGAGTTCAGTCCTAATTGTTTCTGATTTGTTTATTTTTCAACATGGTGCACGGCAACACACTCCAGCAGTCCAAGGCTACACACACACACACACACACCCATGCATGCACACACACACACACACACACACACACACACACACACATCCCCCCACAACCAAATTTCACAAGCGGTGTTCAAAGCGTCCATCAAAGAAAAGACAGGGGATCACTAGAAGTTCTAGCGGCTCTCAGACAGAAGCACTTCTTTATGGGCAGCACTCTTCAGATTCCAGCTTGTTGAGAAGCACCTGAGTACAAAAGCAAACACGTTGGCTCCGAGATGAAACACGCTGACCTGTTGCAGTTTGGCTTGCATTTACGAAACGTTGGAGAGGGAACCGGAATGAGGCACTCTTTAGGATTTAGGATAAAACACACAGTCGCGGTCCAAAGCATGGCAACTTTATAGGAGAAACCAAAATCTGAACCTGAATTTTTTCCAAGCTGTGTTGGAGCATTTCTATTGGTGCATTCATCATGAAATTTATTGTAAATTGGTGCGTTCAAAAGATTTAAATTGCCAAAAATGGAGACACGTGTTCTTCTTTGGAACGCGACCATATAAAGAAGCGAAAGACTTATAATTTGCATTTCACAAAACATACGAGGTAAATTTGCACTAAACCAAACATCGTTGTCGCATCCCTGTAATTTTTCGGCCTATTTTTTATTATCTTTTGAGCAAGTAGCCTTGAATTACCCAAACATTTTATAATAAACAAAACAAGTAATAGTAACAGTTGCTACTTTGGAGCTACATTTATTTAAGACAGCGATGATACACATGTTACACATGATAAACATGTGTTCTACCAATACTAATATTTCAATTATCAATGACTTAACAGAATGAGTGCAAAGTCTATTTTTATCATTACTGATGGGTTTAAACAGACTGAATGTAAAAATTCAAAAAGAATGTCATATGGCTAATTTAGCAGTTTCTTCTTTTCTGTTTTGTTGATTTAAGACAATAAATTAAAAATCTATATTATAAGAGCGTTGCAGGTTAACTTAAATTTTGTGTTTATGAAAAAATCCAGCCCAAACTTTGGCTGTAATATTTTGACACTGTCAAAACAGCTCAATACTGAAACAGTCGGTGCTAGATGGTGCTGAGATATGAAGAAACTTGTTGAACTACTGCAGTAAACGCCGTTCAGCCGAACTAAGATCGCTGAAAAGAGCATCATTGTTCGCAGTTACTCACAAAGCGTAGTGTCACTTTCCCAGATGAATGAAAGCATTGCATCAAGTTGCATCCCACGCTCTTTGGAGACGGAACATCTTTGTCCTTCCCGAAACAGAGAAATGATCGGCTGTCGATCTGAAAGTGCCAAATCTAGGCTTCCACTTGAGCGTTAGTAAGGTACTCTACGCCGTTCCTCCTGGTACGGACAGTAACTTTGAAAAGACCTGTGTGCTATTTATGCCCTTATGTTCCCCGAGCCTCCGCTCGGACTTGCAAATAATGCATTGATATTGAACTGCATTGACATTTTCGGATGTAGACACATAAATTCATAGTGTTGCGGTGGTGGGCGACGGCAAAATGCCTCTAATTAAATTATATAACGATATTTTCTTTCAAGACCACTGCAGGTCAGTGTACGTAGCTATAGTGAATAATTATGGTCATGTATTCATTTATTAATTCATACATCTGAGTAGATGTTTAGTGGGAGGTGCTCATGCATTCATTTATTAATTTATACTTTTGGGTCATTCTTTTTTCTGAATGCAGGGTTTAACAAAAAATAATAATATATATATTTAAAAAAATAATAATAAATAAAATATATAAACAACACTGCTTAGAAATGCATTCGTCCGTCTAATAGATTTTTTTTTGATTAAATAAATTAACTCAACACAAAAGGAGGAGCGCATATCCACTATTACTTTTAACAACTTTCTTCATAATTCACCGTAAACATTCTGGTTTTCAACCTAGTTGTAAAAAATGAATGTTAAATGAAAAGAAAGTACGCAGGCCTGGCCCAGCGGGCCACAGCCTGAGGTGCTCCACTTTGAGGCTCTTTATATTTGTATTGATAAATAAACATTATTTAAAACATCTGTCAAGCCTTGTTAAATATCCTCCTGGTTCAGTGGCTTTCGGAACCCTGGGCGCAGAATATTTAATTATTGTACTAACTGAATAATCAAAAAGTCAATTTCCGAACCGCCACCCGCCCATGTTCAGACAATTGCATTTGCAATATCTGTGTACGTAATCTCTTTCTCGCCCCTTTCTCGTCCCCCTCCTACAGTATTACCGGGAGAGAACTGAATGAATTTACATACTGTAGCGGAGTCACCAAACAAGCCTGCATCACCCGCTTCCACTCGTCCATATTAATTACCGGCTTTAACTACAGTTCAGAACGCAGTGATAGATTATACAACTGGACAGTAAAGAAGACCCAATTGATCTCGTCGTGTCCATGAAAACGAGCTGGTCGATAGCTAATCGTTATTCTGCTGTGAATAGGTGAACATTTCATGCATCTCATTTAACTGCTGCATGTTACACTCCCACTATCTTTAGTGTATGAGACATCAGTGGATTTATTGGGAAACGAGTTTACACTCACGTTGCTGTGCATGGATTTATAATGAAATGCAAACATCGTCTCAATAATGTTTGATCAATTTAAACACATGAATTCATTACTGAGAGGTGAATCTATTAATTATATCTATATTATTTATCATAAAATAAGCAAAATAAGTCAAGCACTAATTATAATAGCAAATGCTCTTCATTTATAATAATTGAATAATTGCTATAATCATTGCTATATGTATTACAATGCACTGCATGTTATGTTACATTACATAATTATTGTTATTAATATTGATACATACATTTTATATATATATATATATATATATATATTTTTTTTTTTTTTTGTTTTTAAATTTATTATATATATATTGTTACTATTAGAATTTTTTTTGCTGAAATTTCTGAATTATTACAGCACTATTTCTGCATTACTATATCTGCATTATTATATGACGTTAAAATTACAATAAGGTATCTTATTGCTTTTTTGTTGTTCACATTAGTAAAACATTCATGAAATATTAATAAGTATGTTTTGCATGTTGAAGTGCTTCGAGTACTTTTGGGGCAAGTTTGGCGAGGCAATTTTACTATTAAATCCATTTGTTGCAAAGTAATTATATTAGCAATGCAAAATTCTCTGGGACTTTCTGAAATCACATTGTTATGACAGACTGAGTTCGTCCTGCAGAGAAAAGGAACATTTGTGACTAAAATACAAATAGATGTGATTGAAAAACAGACAAGAACATATGAAATATGAATGTTTCTCTCCGTTTTATGATCCAAACACACTTTTCCAAACATCAAGGCAACTGTTTTAGGTAGTGAGCTGGAACCTGCATGTGTGTTTGTGTGTGTGTGTGTGTGTGTGTGTGTGTGTGTGTGTGTGTGTGTGTGTTTGGCAGGCAGTACCAGGCCAGGTCAAAGCAGCTTAGTTCCAAGCCGTTGGGTGACCTGCCCGAATGCCATGCTCGCCTGCTCCCACTGACCCGCATGATTTCATTACTGAGAGGTGAGGGGCACACATGCATACACACACACACACGCACACACACTCTCGCACATAGTAATACATAAACACAAACATGCGCTACATGCTACTCTATTGCAAACCCCCAGCTGCCGTGACCCCTTCCCTATCCCCTCAGACATCAACCATATAGTGAGCGCCACTCAGAACTACAGGACACTGCAACTTGGTACTTATGTAGCAGCCAATCAGAAGTGAGACAATTTTGCGAGGTGATTATATAAAGATAATCAAACTGCAGAAGAAAAGTAAAATAAAAAAAATAATAAAAAGAAAATGCAACACCTGGCTAAAGCTTTCATCTTAGACAAACAGTAGAAAATCTGATCTGAAACAAATCCACAGGTAGTCCCCAGAGCTGTGAGTATGAAAGGATGTGTAGCTGTCAAGAAGCTATTACTGTGAAAAAAGAAATAGGAAAAAAATATCCAAAAAACAAAAAAGCTGCTCTCAGAACCACGGACTGGACACCCCAGAGTCCAAACCTCAATAATAATTTATGCATTTTGGGGATAACTTGGATTGTTGAAAGCAGAAATGTCATTTCTAATACTTTAAAACTTTAAAGACAGGAAACATGTCTGTAGATTTCCTTTAATAATTGAAAACGATTCTTCATTCCAAATAACAGAGGCTGTAATAAAGTGTAACAAATTGCAATAAATATACACAAACACACTAAATACAGAAACGTTTGGTATTACAGTTTGCTTTTGTGTATTTCTATGTTAAATATATACAATATAAGTAAAATTATTTACATTATTTTAATGAACTATGATGAATTCATCTGAACATATTGTAGATGCCAGTACCTAAAGAACACTGAATGACTGAATATTACAAAGAGAGCATAATTAGTCCTATTTAACTGGATTTGGCTCAGAATAAAAACATTAATTTAAAAAAACATAGTAGATTTTAAAAAATGCTGATACGGGTTCTTTTTATCTTTCTCAACGTCTGTCTGATAAATATTGTGGTGCATGTCTTTTACATTATTATATTATTTAGTTAGCCATGTTGTTCATAATTTAGTTTGCACAAAGCTTATGCTTGTATAACAAAACCTTAAGCTATTATAATGAGTTTTAATGAGTCCTATTTCTATTAATCCACTTTTATTGGCCCACTCATTATAAATTTTATGCACATTGTAAATGGTAGTTGGCATTTTTGAACAACTAAAAAAAGAAAATAACTAAATATTTTACAGGGCTGTAAACAAGAGTGACGATATACTACGTCAACATGACTCTAAAAGTATGTAAACTAAAAGACAATACTGAGTTGATGTAATATTGTTTATCCATGTGTAAACAATGCACACATTTAAAAGTAGTTGATTAAATGCATTATTTTTTTCTGCTGTAGTCGTATGTAGCATTCTGAAGTGTATATACACAAAATTTATTTATTTTTTAGCATCATCTTTCATTTGTATTTATTTATTTTACACGCATTGTTATATGAATTATTTCCTTCAGTTTTAGGTGATTTACTCACTGTACAGGCAGAAGTGGTCAAGCCAGCTTATGTAGTGGTGGTCACAAGATGGCGCTGCAGGTTTGTGGTGTGTGTTTGCATAGGGGAAGTCGAGTCAGGACCACAGCACATCCCGTCTTCTCCTACGCACCCTGATACAATGACATAGGGCAAACACAGTCAAAGAAAAGAGACCCATCATCACCATCATCATCATCATCATCTTCTGTTCACTTACACAGGGCACAGAAATCAAGGCAGTTCTGTTCTAATGAAAAGTTCTTTCTAGAGAGATCGCTTTACCTTCCCTCCTTTTGTGATAGGTGTTTACTTCTGGCCAAACCCTGTGGTTCCTGTAAACTGTACAGTATGTGTACAATATATGGGAGGTCCATCACTAGAGCTACTCTTAATACATGATAATAAACCTGGAACTATTAAACTTTGATCAACTCAAGTTCTTTTTTATTCTATTTACATGTAAACAGCTGTAGTCGTGTGGCCTACCATACAGCACAACGCGAGTATAAGCATAACATCAGCAAACTGTACATAAATAAAAGAAGAGTTAAGTCATTTTTATCCTTTAGGTCCATTCATCATAAAATATTCACACCATGCAAGTAGACTATGCAGGTCTGAACGATTTGTAGAAACTATTTACCTTATATATATTTTCAGGCCCAAAGTATCTAATTTCCATTTCAAGCCTGCGAATTTTAAAATGTTCCATAAATTTAGGTTTTTTGGGGGGGGACCAAGAAGACCAACACATCGTTTTTCTTTCTGGCTTGTGGCTTAAACAGCATTACTTCGGTTGATTTGTTGTGTATTTGTTCATTTGTTTCTGACTTGGTTTATTAGTTAATAGTTCTTCATTTAAAAATTGTAGGCAATCATTAAAACTACATCTGTTGTAATTTGGATAAAGGGAAGGAGGTGCTTCTATTAGCTATAGATGAGGTGCACAAAGAACTTGAAAGCCTTGAACGTGGGCCAAAAAGGCAGGTTTTTAACTTAATAACGATAGACAAATCTGGCGATTTGATTTGTGCTTTTCTGAGCAGCAATTTTAATATGAGAACGATTAATCTTTCAACCCTGAGTCTAAAGGAGCAGGGATGCTTTGATGGTGAGAGCCAGGCTGGAGTAATAATCCTCATGGCACTGAATGTAAAAACAGGCTGTAAAAGGGCTACAAATTCATAACACTGACCCCAACAATATTCTATCTGTTACAAGCAACAACAAAAACGCTGCACTAAAGAGTAATTTATTATGAATCTAATACAAAAGCTTTTAATGGAACTTCAAAATAAAAACTAAAGACTAACATCTGTATAAAACTGACTGATCTACTTTGCTCAGGTCACTTTGTGTCGTTACAGTTGTGTGAAAAAAAGAAAATTAACAAAGTTCTTGGATGCACGCCTTTCAGAGCGATTCCAGATGACTTATTCCACGTATATCATTGATCAATAATTATCAATATGCTGATTAATAATGCAAAAGATATTGTCAGATTCTCAGCACTCTCTATTAAAGCTGTGTCCTGATGACAGTAAACTGTGCAGTGCATGAACTGGGTTGTGTGTGGTAGTGCTGTTGGGGTGGGCTTTGGTGGGGGCCGGGGTTTGTGGGGGGGTGGGGGGTGTGTAGTGGGAGGGTGGGGAGTATTAACGTAGGCTGTGTACAGTGCAGCTGCCCACTTCAGCGCCACCTGACACAAAGCCTCCCTCTCTCTTTCTCTCCTCCACCCTTGTTCTTTATCCCCTCCTTCTCCCTCTCTCTTTCACTTCCCCCCCTCTCTCTCCATCTCTGGTCTTTAAGGGGTCGACAGTTTCTGAAAAGAAGCGGTAACACTCGCTGTCCTTCTGATTTTTGTCTCACGGTCACAAGAAAAACGCTGAAAGAAAACCCCACGCGCAAAAAAAAGAAAAAAGAAAAAAAGAAAGGGGGACGTTATAATATCCGTCAGCGAACAGGTACAAGAATACACTATTACTGCGCACAAGACCTCTCAAACTACACCCCGTTTATTCATTCATTCATTCTGCTGCACCCCTCCTTCCCTTCCTCCCTCCCCCACCGCCCGCCGCCCCCTTTCTCCAACATAACCCCCCCCACCACCCCCTTCTCCTTCTGTACTGCTACAATTCTCAGCTCACACTTTGTGCATGAAATGCATTGTGAAAAACGGAAGACTGGAGGGAAATTGAGTCTAACAAATAGCTTGAAAGGAAAAACACGGCATATCAAACTCGGCCCAGCGAAGACAGACAAAACGCCGGCGTTTCCTTCCAACTTCTGATGTCGATACGCAACAAACTAGCGTGTTGACGCCAGCGGAACGGGAAAGCGACAGAATCGGCCCTACGTTTTGTTGTGCTGTCACTCTAGCTTGAATAGGAAAAGTTGGCATGTCGATGTTTGGCTAGGTGGAGGGAAAAGAGAAGCTTGTTTGATTATCGGCCTCTGTCAGTCCTGTGAGGAGGCAACGTTAACCCCTTAAACCCTACAGCCTCGTTTTCAGGCCCACGCTGTAATTACCACATAGCATATACAGTTTTCTCAATAATGTACAGAATATTTTACAGTTGTTGCCACGTAAAAAGCCTGACAACTATTAAACTAAACAATAGGCCTAGAGTTTCAGTAATTAAAGAAAGTCAGAATTAAGGACTGCATTACGCATGAAGTCTTGTTTTTTTAGGCTGACGTTGTAATAGACAAAATGCACCAGTTCAGCAATAGCTTCTTCTTGTGGAACCAACCCAGTATTATTTACAGTTCTCATCTAATACCTGCTTTGACTGCTCAGTACTTCATTAAGCTAAATCAAGATTTGCTGCTGAAGGAACTGAATACATTCATACAATGTCTGGGGCGTCCAGGAGAAATCTGGAACCTAACTTTGTTCTTCAAACTGGAGCTCAAGATATGATCTACTTCTCTCACAATAAGATATTCATGTTACTTTGTATTGTATGTATGAGTATTATACTTGTTAAAATACAATTAATTATTATATTTCTGTCGCTGTCCAAAGAAAACATTTTTTTCCATTTTTGTCGATTTTTATTTCTCTGTATAATTTGAAAACGAGGGCTGATCTTTATCTGTTGACAGTTTCATGATGAATGGACCAACAGAAATTGACAGGCTTTGTCCTCTCTGATAAAGTTTCGATTTTGGAAGTACTTGTTCTTCTTATATTAATACACATTCCCTTTATATATTATGATAATACAGTACAAGTTTTTGCATATATATATATATATATATATATATATATATATATATATATATATATATATATATATATACCAAAAACAAATTCAAGAAAAAACAAGAAAACTCAAACAGCTGCTATAAATAAATAAATAAATAAATAAATAAATAAAGATAAACTAGAAGTGTGTAGACGTAGCGATACACTGATTATGAATTTTTCTGACTGATTCTGAAATGATTCTTAATTTTTTTGGCTGCCTCTTTATTAGCCTTTTATTTAATTCTGAAGCTGAATATGTGCAATACACAACTACATTTCCATTACTTTCTATTTTCCATAGCCACAATGAAAATAACACTACGCTATAACAACCAAAAATAAGAAAGTTTATGCTGCCTATTTAAATAACAGGAATCCAATAAAATACTACATCAAAAGTAACAGTGAGTATGTAACACCATGAGACATGCATAACTATGCTATGCTATTTTGGTATAAAGCCATTATATACTATCACATTATTTACATCATAGAATTGGTGAAAATAAAAGTAATAAACACTAATACATTTAGAATAAATTGACTGCTGTTTACAGGCCTCCGTAATTAGTCTAAGTTGTTTGGTAATTTTAAAGTACTGATGATATCCACATAAAGGGGTCTCATGATGTAATTTTCCACAGTTACCACAATTACTGTCATACAGTCCAGCCCCTTCCCTTCAAGTGCGTTCAGTACTGCTCGCTACTACAAAACAAGCTCACTGTACAGAGTTTCATCCATGCTCTAAATCTCAGTGGTAAAAAATTCTAGTAATTCCATGTTTATTCTCCAACTGGTTCACTGTGAAGAAGACACTATGAATAGTGAATGAGTGACTAAGAGCACCACGTTCATTTATTTTCTGTGCAACTGTAACAGCATTTAAAAAAAATACACCTCAGCATTAAGGGAAGGTTATCGCTGAGAGAGAGAGGTGCCGGTTTTACACAGATAAACAGCCTTTTGGTTTTGTTTTGAAGTTACACGAAATGCATTTGTATTATAATCATAATAAAGCACCTCCGAGTAGCATGTATCTGTTGTTGTTGTTTGTCTTTGTGAGAGGGAGAATAGCGTTGTGGTCAGTATTGTGAATTTGTAGCCCTTTTATGGCCCGTTTTTACATCCAGCGCCATCACGATTATTACTCTAGCCTGGCTGTCACCATCAAAGCGCTATCTCGGGTCCCTTAGAGTGTACGTGTGCGCGTGTGTGTGCGTGCCTGTGTGTCCACATCATTGATATTCGGCTAGTAAAGCAGCAACCTTTCCACACAGATCAGGCGAATACTAATGCCCTGTCTCTCTGTTGTTTTAAAACAACTAAATTACAGAAGCCATCCTCAGCGAGTGTGGAAATGACATAACATGCACACAATCACTTTCCCGGGTCCTGAACATAGAGAGAGAGGGAAAGAGAGAAAGAGAGAGAGAGAGAGAGAGAGAGAGAGAGAGAGGTGGTAATGACACACCATTATTCGGTATGCACCACACACACCTTTAAGAGAGGACAGAGATAATGTAACTCAGATATTACAAAGAGTTGTTTCAAGTGCAACTGTGGCATTTCCCCTTTATATAAATATATACACTCCTTTAATAAAGAAAACAAATGCATTTCTTTCAGTCGAGTACTACCTTATTTTCTTGAGGAGACACTACACAGGAATATTCACTTATTGAAACAGTCTTTTTGTAGCTTCAGTGCTTCTTAAAATAAATAAGGCATCCACGTGTATTGCAGTCTCCTCCCATCACCACCACTTTTGATGTCCACCAATTTAACGACTCGCTCAAAACAAAGCTATTTGAAACAAATGGCATTAATAAGCAAACATTAATCACATCAACTTTTTATTTTCTATTATTAGGTATCTTATAAATAAGTGTATTTTCTCCAGTAAGAACACCAGATATGATTAGAACAGATGTAATTAATCATACATACAATACAAAGTAACATGAATATGTTATTGTGAATGAAGTAGATCATATCTTGAGCTCCAGTTTGAAGAAGTGTGGTTCCAGATTTCTCCTGGACGCCCCAGACATTGTATGAATGTATTCAGTTCCTTCAGCAGCAATTCTGATTTAGCTTAATAAAGTACTGAGCAGTCAAAGTAGGTATTAGATGAGAACTGTAAATAATACTGGGTTGTAAATGGAATGTAAAAGCACTTCTTACTCTATTAATACTGTTTAAATATTTTAAAAAATAAGGTGTTTTACTCAGCAAATAAAAGCTTCCTGTCTGGAATAAATAGCTTTTTAAATATGATAATGTTCCCAAGTGTCTAAAACTTATATAGTACTGTAGGCTGCAGTTTTAAGCCGTGAACAGTGAAAGTCAGGTAAGTGCTCTCACACGCTATCTTTATGCAGCTGCTACACCCGGACCAAAATGTTGTAGCACAGTTATATATGAGTCACTGCGCTAAATAGTTGCCTCTTATGATGTAGCACTTTATTTGATTCATTATCCTTTACATAGGAAACTGTTATTTTTTTCATTTCTGAATGTAGAATATTTGATCAACAATTATTAGGAAATATGCTGTGCATTAAAGATGGGGGCGGTGTCTAGATGTGGTTTTATATGCTCTTTTACACTCTATAATTGGATAAAAAATCTGCTCTTTGAGCTCACGAATATTTTAATGAGCTCTGCTCTGATTGGCTGGTTTACTGTGATGATCACACAGAAGCAATATGTCAAAATAGACACTGGCAAAAAAAATAAAAATAATCCTCTGTGTGAATGAGCTCAGTCCTCTTAGTATTTAGTTAACTGTGCTAACATTGTCTGTGAAGAGTCGTGAAAGCAACACACTATAGTAACCGTAGTTTTATTTTATTTTATCTTATTTAGTTAATTGAGTCTTGATAGTAGCTAACGTGACCTATACTAGCTACTGGCTTTCCATCTCGACATTAACACAAAGTAAGTTAAAGTTGTTACGCGCTGTGAAACTTTCAGTGTAAGATGATCTGCTTCAACCAGCAAACAGTAATAAAACCACGCAAGTGGCTGCTACTTACAGGTTGAGGTTGTGATGCTAAAACTGTGGAACTGACTCCTCTGGAGAACAGGATAAAAATTCTTTAAAGATGAACATCAACACTCCCTGTTGACAGTTCATGGTGTTCAAAGCGGGAATGAAAAGTGTTGACATCCCCTTCACTTCCAGGAACAGCTGATTTCTCCACTATTTTCATTGCTGTTGCACTGTTGTCGTTGATAAGACATACATTTTTGGGGGGGAGTGTAAATATCAGCCTGGATTTGTATCTGAGAAAGGAAACAACAGTGTGTAAGATTCACGGTATGTCAGTTATAAGTACTGAACTCTCCTTATTATGCCAATGTACACAATAAAGTCACATTATTATGACCACTTCCTACTTCTGATCTGGGGAATGTTTTTGTGGCATTCTCTGGACCAGCTCATACATGTGGAAGACATTCTCAACCGATTTGGTTCTGAATCTATCCTTGAAGATCAAGTACACCATACATGCTGATTGTCTTCTCTGGGGCGGATGGGATCTTCCAGCAATAAAAAACGTCCCAAATTTTTTGGAAGAGCTTACCAAGACTTCCAAGTTCTACCCAGGACACCTAAAACCCCAGACTTGAACTCAGTTGAACATCTGTGGGACCACCTGGATGGTGGTGTTGGCTCTATGGATCCTCCCCCATGCGCTCTTCAAAAGCTGTGGGATGCATTGCTCCAGATACCTGTGACACAATACCTAGACCTTATCGAGTCTCCCAGCCCGTCTAGCTGATGTCTGTGCTGGTGGTCATAATAATGTGACCCTACTGTGTATATACATTTTTCCATACTATAGCAGGTTTAATGTACATTATATTTCCCTTATTATTTATAACAGTGACGCTTATGTGTTTTTAGCTGTCTGGCTTCATAATAATAGCGATTTGTTCCATCGTTATCTCTACTTTGGAGGAACCTTATAACCACAGGCCTTGTCAGACTAAAATATCATATATGTTACACGTCAAAGCTATTTCACTCACCAAATCTATTTTAGCTCTCCTAATGTAACAGGTCTCCAGCATGTAGAATGAACTGGGCTGCACAATAACAGTGCAGCACAGCACGCTAATCCTCTTTTAGTGCCCTAGTTCAACAGCAACAACACTATTTCAGCCCATTACTGTGTTTTGATGACAGACATACACACACAGGCTACTCCTCCATTATCCCTGAGGAAAAGGGGCCTGAGGCGGGAGAGTTCGGAGGTGTTTATGTTAACATTGTTTAGCTGAGAATCAAAATATCGTGTTTTATAGCACAAAATAATACCATGAAGCATTTTTTAATAAATGTTCCACATTTTCTGTATTCATTTCTGTCGTTATTGCTGATTTAACTGTATCTATATATTTTTAAATAATAACGGTTAATCAGAAAGGCTAAAACGTTAAGTAAGCTCGACCTGAGGTAAATGACGGAAACTAACCGTAGTTTCCGTCATTCCGCCCATAAAGAATCAGTTTATTAGATGTAAACTTTGTGTGAGACTATATATTTGGAGAGTAAACTTCGTTTCATACATCTTCTTTACCTGTTTTAGCTGTTTTCTGTGCCACTCGTTCGCTAGCCTGCTGCTCTCTTCTCTACCTGCATCTCGAGGTGCATTATGGGAATTGTAGTTTTTATATTTTATTTATGTTAATTTATTTTATTATTTTTTTTACTTTATTTAATTTATTTATTTATATAATTTGCAAAACGTGAAAATAGAAAGAAAAAGAAAGGCGCTTGTTAATGTAATTAAAGGTTGAACATTATTTTTATTTTCAGCCATGCATGATCCAGTTGTGACAGAGTGGTTTGAAATAACAAAAATCCTTCATAGTTCATGTTATGTTATTTCTTACTAAACCATTAGCCTCTTTTTTAGCCTATCCTTTACCATATATATATATATATAGAAATAAAGTGTTTTTGTTATTTACTGCTTTCTGAGGAGGGATTTATGTAAATGAGCTCCATTCTGATTGATAAGTATTTTCATTGCAGTGAGCCAAAAAAACTATGAAACTGTGAATGTGGGGCCACCTCACTCATATATGCACAGGTTCAAGGTGCAAGGAAAGAAAGTTTATTCATAGTTTTAGACCAGTTCTGAGTCCCAAAGCAGCCTAATATTGTTTTTTACAAACACAAAATAATGATTTATTATAATAGTGATGCAATAATGTAAATGTAATAATAAATGCAATAATAATAAAGCAGTCCAGTGTAACCATGTAACTGTGGGCATCGGTAACTAGGCCACATTTTAACAATCTGATTGGTCAGTTGCTCAGTTTATTTGTTCGTCCAGAACAAAAGAGCAGAGAGATGTCAGTTATATGTATATATTGTGAGCTCTCGCCTAATTATAGCACTATGACACATTCGGTCTCATGTAAACTAGCAAAGAACCAATCAAATTTAAAACGGCATGACATCATCGGTCACTTCACATATCCTCACAGTCCAAAATGTCCAATAAATGTATCTCCATTTTTGGTGATTTTTATTTTTCCTCATCTGAAAGCAGCAGCTGCCTTTTACATTGTGTGAAAATTTTATGATGGATGGACCAATAGAAATGCTCCAAAATAGTTATGGAAAACAAATCTGGTTCTATTGACTTACACTGAAAGTAAAGTAAATCTTTGTCCTCTTCTGTGAAGTTGCCGTTTTGGAGATACTTTTTTTTTCGATGGACAGCAACGATATGCTCTGCCTAAAATTTCAGCACTCGGTACTTCAAACGCGATCCCACATCCCTGGCCGTAGGCTAAAACAGAAGAAATATGTAAATGCATCGATTTTCATGAGTTCACAAAAACAATGTATTCAAAATAGACTGTTTGCAGCTTTGTTGTTGGTACGGACTGCGGATTGAATGGCATGCTTTGAAAACAAAGTGTTTACATACGACATCAGTCTCTCTTTCATTAAAACAGTGATACAAATTCATTTTCCCATGATGGGCCTATTAGCTCAACTCAATCTGCGTCCTATTTATAGCCTCCAACTTTCATTATGTTGCTGATATGGGGTATATAGTAAGCGTCCTGTTGTTGCCTGAATGAGTGGGCGTCTCTTTATTACCAGTTTGTTGCTGTCAGAGCTGATGGAAAGGGAGAGATGTCTGCCGTCTGTCACTCCGGGAGCGGAGTCGAATGTCCAGTGTATTCTCAATGGATGTCATTTGGAACTATGATACCAGCTACAAACTACGTAGACTAGAACTGATTGATTATCTTCCTGTGGACCTACATTTTTTTATGTATCCCCCCCACCACCAAAAATCCACTTATAGCATTTGTGTGGTTTTATATGGCAAAAATGTTGAATAATATATCCCAACAATAGTCCAAATTAATTTCTCTATGTCACAATTTCTTCTTTTACTGTGCCTTTAAGGCCAATATATGTAAATTAGTTGTTTGTGATTGGCCATTGAAAAAGCAGTCTATGCGGGAAAAACATATATATATATATATATATATATATCATTTCTTTATATATATATTAGGGCCTATATGATTTCAAACACACACACACACACACACACACACACACACACACACACACACACACATATATATATATATATATATATATATATATATATATACCATTTAAAAAAAATAAAGCAGTTCAGCTCGCCACGTGTGTCCTTTGGTTAAGAAAGCCACAAATTAGTAGCAAATCCTGAACACATTGTCTACACATGTTGCTATTGGACCACAAGTAGGTGAGTATCCATGTGAATCTGCCCCCGTGGAGAAAGTGGAGTGGAAAGTGGAGCCTGCCGTCTGAAGCTGCGACCTCCTGGCCCTCTCTCCCCACAACAGAGAGCATCCTGGGTAATGAATTGCCCCACTCCTGCTTATTAACCTCTGCTAATGAAATCGTCAGGACACTATTGTTCCTCTAATGAACCTTCAATGACAGGACAGAGCTCCATCTTTGTCCTTCGACACCGCGGCTAAATTAGAATTCTATTCTTCCCCCTCTTCCTTTCTTTCTGGAGGGGTGCAGGGGACGGCGGCGTCCTGGCGGCGTTTCAGCGCGCGCTGAAGGGCGGGTGGGCGGGCCGGAGGACAGCTTCCCTGGTCTGTGGGTTAGCCGTGGCCAACAGCAGCCTTGCATTAGCCCTGATTAGCACCTCCAGTGTGGAGCCGCGCTGCTAATTACTTGCTCGGCTCTGGTTCACTGAGATTTAAGTACCAGCGCCATCCCATTATCTGCAGTCCCTGAAGTCTAGCCCCGCCACACTGCACTGTAGAGCTCACCGCAGGGTTATCGATAAGAGCCGCCCTGCCTGGGCTTATGTAGGGCTTACACACACACACACACACTCACGCTCGCGCTCTCTCTCACACACACACACACACTTCTTCTGCTAACTCTCTTCACCAGTGTGTACTTACGCACATACATACATACTTTCCTTTGCTAACCCTCTTCACCAGTAAGTGCTTACATTTACCCACACATAGGCTCTCTGATGGGCCTGTATGTCTGTGTATATGCGTGTGTGTACAGTTTTAGGACCGAAATGTCCAGATAAATGCTCATATAAATACAGAGATACACACATACAATGATTATTTGATTTAATTTCCAGTCTGAGGTATCTAAGCTGATTGTTTAAAAGCCTTTATCTGATCAATAAGTGTATGTTCACCAGTAAGAACACCAGATCTGATTAGAACAGATGTAAATAATCATACATACAATACAAAGTATCATGAATATCTTATTGTGAAAGAAGTAGATCAGATCTTGTGCACCAGTTTGAAGAATAACCTTTTCTTTCTCCTGTAAAATTGCCTTGTTTGGAGAGATGAAGACACGAACATGAACAAGTGCAACTCCCACCAGCCGTGCAAAAGACCAAGCAGACCACTAAAACTCGTCCCCATCAGATAAACAGAACAGAAGCTTTCATCTTTGACAGAGAGGAGAACACCAAGCTCCACACTGGCTTCAGACCTGAGAACATCCACAGGTGTTTCTGTCCATCCTTCCACTGTGAGAAGACA
>CM038704.1:48386888-48429388 GCA_021613375.1 Megaleporinus macrocephalus
GCTGACATGGTGTCATCATTCACCTGGCCTGGACCCTCCTGCAGGTAACAACCAGAGACAGACAGAGAGAGAGAGAGAGAGAGAGAGAGAGAGAGAGAGAGAGAGAGAGATACTTTATAGTTGTATGCATTAGATATGCAGTGTATCAACACTATATTATAAATGTATCTGTATCTGTGTAGTTACATCTGTAGAGTCAGATTTAAACCAGAGTGGATGTGGTGTAAGTTGGAAGCTGTTTTTAATACGCTGTTTTCTAAACTACTGTCTGCTGTAGTTCACCTATTCAATTAATATTCAATATTCAATTCAATTAATATCTAGAAGCTATTATGTATTTTAGTGTAATTTAATTCATCAGTCTTTGTACATGCCACATTTTACCTAAAATAATCATCTGGTAATTTTTACCTCACATTTATCCAGTTAATATCTAGAACTTGGGGGTGCTTAGAGAAATGTCTGCCCAATTTTTTATTAATGTTGGAACATAACACTTATAATCTGTTCAGAAATGATAACAAACTACATCTTCATTTACTGTTCATGGGAACTGCATTCAGCCTGAAACCCTAAACTTTAGACTGACCCCTTTTTAAACTGTTGGATGCTGAAAAACAGTAAATAGACTTATTCAGCAGACAGTAGTTTAGAATAACCCATTCATACTGATGTTATAAGGAGTGTTTCAGTCTAGACTGCTTCATAAATGAGGTACAATACAGCACGTCCAATCATAAGCAAGGACATTTACATTAAACTAGTGTTCTCCACATTTACCCAGTTAATACCTACAACCTGTGGGACTTGCAAATGTCTTGGTATGTAGCCTATTTTACCCAAAATAATTGGCTTACTTTGTAATTTGTACCTTACTCAGTTTACCTACTCAATTAATATCTAGAACTTATTATGTATTTTAGTGTAATTTAATTCATCAGTCTTTGTACATGCCACATTTTAGCTAAAATAATTATCTGGTACTTTACTTAACCAGTTAATACCTAGAACTTGGGGGTACTTAGAGAAATGTCTGCCCAATTTTTCTCAAAATACTTTGCTAGCACTTTTAATTACCTAGAATTTCTATCTCACACTTAGTCAGTTTTACTGTACATTTCCTGGACACACGTTCTGCAGTACAGCTTAGAAGATCTCTCTCTTCTGTGATCAGCAGACTTGTTCTCAGTTCTCAGATCTCATTTCCAAAGAGAGTATCTGTTATGATTCCTTTTCTGTTTTTTTCACCCAAAATAATGGGCTTACTTTGCAATTTGTATGTATTTTAGTGTAATTTAATTAATCAGTCTTTGTACATGCCACATTTCACCTAAAATCTGGAATTTCTACCTCACACTTATCCAGTTAATATCTAGAACTTGGGGGTACTTAGAGAAATGTCTGCCCAATTTTTCTCAAAACAATTTGCTAGTACTTTTAATTACCTTTTAATTACTCTGTTAATATCTATTTATGTATTTCATTTCATTTCATTTAGGTACTCACACAGTTTTATCTAAATAATTAGATAGTACTTTAGAATGTGTGAATCACATGTACCAGGTATTATATACAGCCTGTTTTGAATTTCAGTGTAATTTAATTCAACTTTGAGGACCGTCTTGGTACTCGCCCTATACCAAAGTAATTAGCTAGTAATTGGAATTTGTACCACACACTTACTCCTTTCATATTTGGTTAATGGTTGTAACGTGAGGGACTTGGGGCATTGTCTTGGTACTTACCCTTTTTAAATAATTAGCTAGTTCTTTGGATTTTGTACCTCATACTTGGCCAAATTTTTCCTAGAGCCTGGGGGACAGTCTCGGTACTTATCTCATTTACCCCAAATAATTAGCTGGTACTTTGGAATTAGTACCACACACTTATTGTGAACTGAATCTCACTGTATTTAAACTGAATTTCACTTTATTACAGTAACTCCTTAATAACATAATACCTATTTTACACAGCTGTACAGGTTCTGTAAGTAATAGCTCTTATAATATAATATATCTCTACTCAGACTCACTATGTGTAGAATAACTGTACATGTATAAGCACAGTTTTTCATATATTTCATCAGCACCTTTCCTGACTCTTACTCTTATTATTTCTTATTCTTATTATATTTATTGTATCGTGTTGTGTGTTTCTCTCAGTGTAATATTGTTCTCGATACTTGTCATACACGTGTGCCTCACCAAGACAAATTCCTTGTATGTGTGACTTGGCAAAATAAATGATTCTGGTACTTAATTAATATCTAGTATTGTGTATGTCTGTGTGATTTCTGGCTACTTCCCCATTGTACTCAAAATAACTACAGAGTACTCACACTTACTCAGTTCTTATTTAGAGCCCGTTTGGCATGTCAGTGTAGTTTAATGAAACCTTTCAGGGACTCGCCCCATTTTACCCAAAATAACGAGCTAATACTTTGGAATTTGTACCACACACTTAGTTAATATCTAATATTCTGCATTCCAGTGTAAATTGTGCTTCAGGTTACTTCTAATAATTAACTAGTACTTTGGAATTAGTACCACACACTTAGTTTGAACTGAATCTCACTGTATTTAAACTGAATCTTACTGTATTACAGTAACTCCTTAATAACATAATGCCTATTCGCACAGCTGTACAGATTCTGTAAGTAATAGCTCTTATAATATAATATATCTCTACTCAGACTCACTATGTGTAGAATAACTGTACATGTATAAGCTCAGATTTTCATATATTTCATCAGCACCTTTCCTGACTCCTACTCTTATTATTTCTTATTTTTTATTCTATTTATTGTATCATGTTGTGCATATCCCTTAGTGTAATATTGTTCTCGATACATGTCATACGTATGACAAATTCCTTGTATGTGTCACTTGGCGAAATAAACGATTCTGGTTCTGATTTTAATTACTTAATTAATATCTAGTATTGTTTATGTCTGTGTAGTTTTTGGTTAGTTCCCCATTGTACTCAATAAAAAAAACTACAGAGTATTCACACTTACTCAGTTCTTATTTAGAGCCCGTTTGGCATTTCGGTGTAGTTTAATGAAACCTTCCAGGGACTCACCCCATTTTACCCATAATAACTTGCTAATGCTTTGTAATTTGTACCACACACTTAGTTAATATCTAATATTCTGCATTCCAGTGTAAATTGTGCTTCAGCTTTCTTCTCATAATTAACTAGTTCTTTAGAATTTGACATGAGAGACTTGGGTGATAGTCTTGATACTTACCCCTTTTTACCCAAACTAAGTATCTAGTACTTTAGATTTTGCACCGTACGCTTCTCATTTCAGTGTAATACACTGGTTTTAAAACTTACTATCATGTCCCCCAAAAGACTTGCATAGTACTTCTACACCTCACACACTTCAATCAATACCTAGAGCTTAAGGGACTGTGAATTGTGAAGCCGTCTTGTTACTTTTAATTTCTTTCTTTTTTTTATTGTTTTCTTTTCTATTGAAATTAAGGCCCGTCTGTGAATTAATGCTGCTTTTTAAATTGAGACGCGGAAGACGTCAAGTTTATTTTTTCTTCTGCAACAATTAGCTCTGAGACAGAAGCCTTGCTTGTTTGTCTGGGTGATTAAAAGGTGAGGTGAGTGTGTTGATGGTCTGTCCTTTTAATCAGAGAGCGTACGTTATTATAACCTTGATTAAATCTTCATATTGTCACCTCTCATCAAGACAAACAGGTAGGATGCCGTTTTGATTACAGTGATTTCACTCTGTGTGTGTGTGTGCGTTTACGGGGAGCCTGCCTGCCTGCTTGCGTTTGAGCTTTTGTTAAATCGGCTGAAGGACGACCTGAGATAAATGTGCCGAAGGCCGTAACTGTGGCTCCATAGGAAGCGAAGCGCTCTCGTATACAGTTAACGCAACCAGACTTCATATTCCACCCACCTCAATGTTATCGCTGCCACCGTCGCGTTAAATCCGTAATGTGTAGGCCACATATCAAGCTGCAGTGTCATCCTCCTCCTCTTCTCTCCCTCTGCACCGAACCTGCAATTAATTAGTGGCTGGGAGTGAGTCAGACTCTCTTCGTGCCTCATAATGATGATTTCACCAGTAGCAGCACGTTGACAGCAGCCCGCTAACGCTAACAAAGCCAAGTCAGCCTCGCTTTACCTCGCAGTAGACCACACGACTAACTCCGGTGTGACTGACAGCAAGGGCCCAAAGGCCTCGTCTACCTGTATGGATGCTTTGGTTTCACCATTCAGTGAACAAAGGCTGGCAATACAGGGATAATGAGACGGTACTGTAGAAACGGGTACTGTACTGTATTCAGTTCTCCCAAAGTGATGTATAACCTCTGGATGCGCTGCTATTAAAAGTTTCTAATGATTCCTGATGGTATAACCATTAATGGTTCCTTTGATTGTAAAGGTTTAACTTGTGTCCATCTGATGGTTTCCTAACAAGATCTAAAAGTGTCCTACAGTAAACCTGTGGCCTCCGGAAGCCGATTTCCATTAGAAAGCAAAGCTAACATTTGCTAAATGTTGGTAACATTTCCTATGAATCCTGTATTCACAATATTATGACCACCAGGTTGAGCACAGACAGCAGCTAGACAAGCTGGGAGACTCAATAAGGTCCTCATAGGTTGTCACAGGTATCTGGAGCTATGCTGACTGCAGTGAATTGGGAGTGGGAGGATCCGTAGAGCCAACACCACCATCCAGGTGGTCCCACAGATGCTCAGTTGGGTTCAAGTCCAGGGTAGTACTTAAAAGTCTTGGTCAGCTCAACCAGTGTGGGACATTATTAGCCGTGTGGCGCATCGCATTGTCTTGTTGGAAGATCCCATCCACCCCAGAGAAGACAATCATCATGTATGGTGTACGTGATCTGTAGGGATGAAGTCAGACCCAAATCGGTTAAACATGACTTCCACATGGAGAAGTGGGCCCAGAGAATGTCACCAAAACGTTCCCCAGTGAGACTGACGTTGACAGACAAGAGGCCTGTATAGACTTTTCAATTGCACCTTCCTATGAACAAAGACTGGCCATACAGGAATAATTAGTCAGTGGTCTATTGTAGAAATGGGTGCTGTACTGCAATATGATGATGGTCTCGCTGGTATCCTGGGATTGATTCCATACGCTTGTGGATGGTTTCCCAACAAGATCAAACCTGTGGTCTTGAATGGGAAGGCAATTCCCATTAGAAAGCAGAGCTATCAGATTTTTTGGTAGCACTTTCTATGAATCCTGTATTCACAATGCTACACCGTCGAGTCACATTATTATGACCACCGGCTAATATCCAGAGTAACCACCAGGTTGAGCACAGACAGCAGCTAGACAGACTGGGAGACTCAATAAGCTCCTGGTAGGTTGTCACAAGTATCTGGAGCCATGCTGACTGCAGTGCATCCCACAGCAGCTGGAAGGCGCAAGAGGGAGGATCCGTAGAGCCAACACCACCATCCAGGTGGTCCCACAGATGCTCAGTTGGGTTCAAGTCCAGGGTAGTACTTAAAAGTCTTGGTCAGCTCAACCAATGTGGGACATATCTAGCCGTGTGACGAGTCACATTGTCTTGTTGGAAGATCCCATCCGCCCCAGAGAAGATAATCATCATGTATGGTGTACGTGATCTGTAGGGATGGATTCAGACCCAAATCGGTTGAGAGTACCTTCCACATGGAGAAGTGGGCCCAGAGAATGTCACCAAAACGTTCCCCAGTGAGACTGATGTTGACAGACAAGAGGCCTGTATAGACTTTTCCTATGAACAAAGACTGGCCATACAGGAATAATTAGACAGTGGTCTATTGTAGAAATGGGTGCTGTAATGCAATATGATGGTCTAGCTGGTATCCTGGGATTGATTCCAGACACTCGTGGATGATTTCCCAACAAGATCAAACCTGTGGTCTCAAATGGAAAGACAATTCCCATTAGAAAGCAAAGCTATCTATTTTCCCCCTAATGGTTCTGTGGTCTTTTATTCAGCTACTGTGATGCGTAGTGTAATTCTGGGATGTAAGTTGGCTCATTTCTGAAGTGGGTATATGTTTGTTCAGACAGAAGGTGAGTGTCTTTACTCAAGGGATGCTGTTTGATTTCACCAGTAGCGGCAGTATGGTAACGCTAGCACTGTATCCATTTAATTTAGCTGACAAAGCCATCTAAGACATCCTCACTCTCAGCCTTTCATGTTGCAGTAGACCTTACAACTCAACACCAGCAAGACTGACGTTGACAGACAAAAGGCCTCATCTACCTGTGTGGACGCTTCGGTTTCACCATTCAATGAACAAAGGCTGGCAATACAGGGATAATTAGACAGTAGCCTACTGTAGAAATTGGGACTGTACTGCATTCACTAGAACCTCTGGGTGGTAATAGCTGTATCTCAGCTGTGTGGTTGGTCAGGCAGAAGGAGAACGCTGTTTAATTTCTCCAACAGCAGCAGCAGCAGCAGCAGGCCAACACTAGTATCTCGCATCTCAACTCCAGTATGATTGACGTTGACTGAAAAAAGGCCTTATCTACCTATACAGGCTCCAGTCACACTAAAAGGTGCTATTATTGGTGTGTTTTTTGTGTTACTGCAACAGAATAATGAGGTGAGGATGCACACTAGATGAGTTAAAAAGACCTCTGAAATGGTGGCTTCACAGTAGAGCAGCCAAACGTTCTTTACTTTAAACGTGGCCGCTACTGGCCCTGGGAGCACTGGAGGCACTGTGGTCATGTGAAGAGGCCTCCTGGTGGCACTGTGCTCCCGGGAGGGAGGAGAAACATTTGTTGGTGTTGTTGTTTGCAGTTTGAAAAGCAGATAGGTGAGCTGGAGGCTGAGCTGAGCGCAAGGGTTCGGCATGCATATCCAGCATTCAAGAAGGCAGCCTGTGGCGGTAGGGGCTAGGGCACTTCCAGGGGTGCACTGCTGCCAGAGGAACTTGTGCTAGCCAGCCTTTAATCTGCTGCAGCCCAGCTCTGTGAGGTCGCCAAGGTGGCTAATCCTGGAAGTGGGTAAAGATGTTTTATTTCAGGAAATTTTGTAGCATTCCTATTGGTCCATTTGTGAAAATCTGAATAAATGAGCAAAGGCGTCTGCGGACATGTTCAATGAAAAAATGATGGCTATTTGATTGCAACGAGCTACAACAATGTAGATTTTTTCAACCACCCATGCCATATTCACCTCTGCCCTGTAAACCTCTGGAAGGTAATAGCTGTAATGCTTAATTCTCCACTAACTAAGCACAGTCTGGTAGAAGATGCTGTTATTCAAGACCTTCTGGGAACAAAGGCTAATAGTAAGTAAGACTGTAGAATTGGGCTGTTTGAACCCAGTACTGCTTTGGCATATAACATCTGGATGATGCTAGCCACAAGGCTTATAGGAAAGTTGTTAGAGTATTTGTTCTGCAGTTCATTTACAAGCCACTTCTCCAGAGACTGAGCACATGGCTGATATTTGGTCAAGCATAAGGTGAGTGCCCTAATTTAAATAATGATCTTTGATTTCACCAGCAGCAGCAGCAGCCTGCTAACTCTTGCCAAGTCAACTCTACGGCTGCTACTATCTACTAACCACTTCTACCACTTGCTTGCCTAGTTTTAGAGAGTACTGCTGTGTAAAGCTCCAAACAAGTGCCAAGTGAGACCACAACATCACCACAAATACCAATAACACAGGGATTCAAATTAGGGATAGGGCATACAATCTATTTGAATCTATAAATCTATAAATTCCACTTTTTCAGCCATCCATATATTAACATACACGAATCAGTCATTGTATCTACACTGTCCATTGTTTCAGCTCCACTGACCATATAGGAGTTACACTTACAGACTGTAGTTCATCTGTTACTCTGTATACTTTGTTACCCTGTTCTTGTGAATTATGGGATTGTACATTACCTGCAACGAACTTAACATGCTGTGAGGCTCTACTTTACTGGACGATTTACAGTTGACAATGATTGCCCTACGTCATTAATCACTACTCGCTGCTAAATGCTAATGCTCTGTTCATATATTGTCCTATAAAGTATTTATTATCCTGTGAATTTAGACTCTGGATATATTTATTGTTATATTGAGGAGTAAAAACCCTTGACAGATCTTGCTGTAGCCCTGGTTTCAGAAATCTGGTCACTCTTCTGGTAGACCACAAAGCACATCTCCAGTGGGATTGACCCTGAAGAACCAAGGGCCTTATTGACTTGTATGGACCCAATTACACTGTTCTGTAAACCAAGGCTAAATTTAAAGGGGCTGCAAGTATATCAGTAAACAGCAGCATCGAATTTAGTCAAGTATAAGACTATATACATGACAATGTATATTTTTATAAGAGCTATAAAAATATATCATTGTATTATGTTGTACCAGCAGCTTGCTGTAGACTGTCGAGGTCTGTTACTGTAGCCTAATATCAGTCGGTCATAAATAACTTTAAATAAAAGAGGTTTGTAAGAAAACCTCATGTCCCAGAAAAACCTTGGTAGGTGTGTCCAAACTTTTAACTAAAAGTGTCTAAACGGCTCAGGATAAAAGTGTCTGCCAAATATCATAAATGTAAAATGTAAATTGTCCAATGAAAAACAAGTATCTTCAAAATTGCAACTTTACAGGAGAGGCCAAAAACTGTCTTCACTTTTAATGTAAGTCAATGAAACTGGAAGATTTCCCAAGTTATTTGGGAGCATTTCTATTGGTTAATTCATCATGACATTTTCACACCATATAAACAGTAGCTGCTGTGTTTGAAAGGAATGGAAAAATAAAAATCGCCAGAAATAAAGATATAGTTTTTCCTTGGACAGTGACGATAGATTGTCGCTGTCCAATGAAAAACATATATAGCCCTTGTCAGTTTGTATTTTTCTCTATTATTTACACAACAGATGTTCTTTATATCCTGTCAAAGCTTCATAATGAGTGGACCAATAGAAATACTCCAAAGTAGGTTGAGAAAAATTCTGGTTCCATTGACTTACATTGAAGGTTAAGATAGATTTTGTCCTCTCCTGTGAAATTATGATTTTGGAGATGTATGATGGACAGGTATTATTTATATCATTGTATTTTCCTGCACCAGTAACTGTTGTCTGTCTATCTGTCTATTGTCTGTCTAGAGCAGGGGTATTTAATTAGAATTCAATAAGGTCCAGTTAGAGGAGATCTCCTCAGGTCAAGGTCTGGACCATCATCATCTCTGACGTGTGTTCTGATTCAGTGATGTATCCTGTTTACTGAAGTAGTCTAGTATCAGCATCTTATACCATCAGCTACTGAAACACCAACACATCACACATACCGTTCAGTATATTTCAGTATATTTACTGTTTAAATGTACCTCGCCTGTGTGCTCGCGCCACACGCCCCAATGTGCACAGATCTGATTGGCTGAGGAGCCTTTAGTGATCTTAGTTCACTGCGCCGTAAAGCCCATATACCATAAGGAGAAGAAAAGCTTCGCTTAAAATAAACACAGTCAGAATTAAATCATTCTCAATAGATTATCGGTTGGGGTCCACATTGGACAACATCTGGGTCCGGACCGCGGTCCGCCTATTAGTGACCCCTGGTCTAGGGGTTGTTGGACGATACCAACCCTTCACAAATACCCTAATTTTCCTTTTATTTTCCTTTTATTCTTAATATAAATATATCATATATAAAAACAATATAAATATATGTAACATAATGTAATGTCTTAATGATGTTAAATAAATAAATAAATAAATAAATAAATAAATGAGCATTGGAAGTAAACCTCTTGTCCCAGTTACTCTCACAGTAACTCCAGGCATGTCATCTACTTCTATTGGCCTGTTCCTCACGAAATGTTCACACAGCAGTTTAAAACAGTTTTAAAAAGAGTTTAGCATCTGAGCACTGTTCTGAGCACAGTTGTAAAGTTTCTTGTGTGTGATGATGAGGAGCAGCTCCCTCAGCGAGTGAAATGAAAGTGGCTGCAGTGTTCATTGGTTTCTCTCGCTCCCCGAGCACATAGCTCGTGTTTGGTCAAGCAGAAGGCGAATGCCTTTATTTAAAGGCTGCTGTTTAAGGGGTCCCTGACCCTGACCTCTCCTCTAATGTCCCACACGGCTGACTCCGGCCACCCGTAATTCATGCCCCCCCTCCCCCCCACCACATGCGCACACACTTCTCTTTGCCTCCTGCTGTCCTGGAGCGTTGCCCCTCTCTGCTGCCCTGCTGAGCTCTGTGTAACGAAGGGTTTCGGGGGGTCCCATCACACCTGGCATCCAACCCAACACAGCCTGCCCACAGCACCCCAGGTGGGGATGTGGGGGGGGGGGGGGGAGGGGGGGGTAGGGCGGGGGTGAGAGAGGAAAAGCCAACTGTCTGCTCTGCACCTGGGGAAGAAAAGAGGAACACACACATACACAGGCACGCGCACCTTATCCTCTCCTCCTGAGCCCCGGGCGCAGGATTTGCTGACTGATCCAGTTTAGAGGACGGCTGGAAGATTCTCCACACTGCTTTACGCTCTTTCTGCAGCCGGAGAGTAGATTCAGCCCCTACGTGGTGCAGCCGGAGCGCGTTCCGCAGCCAAACAAGTAGGTGAAGGAGCGTCTAGGGCAGTGCTGCCCAGTCCTGCATATCGTCACTGTCTGAAGAAAACCAAGCATCTCTCAATGTTTAGTTTTCCACACCATTTAAACCCACGTCTGTCCTTCACATTAAAGGTTAAAGATCAGGTTATACATCCCTTCTCATAATCCTGTGTATCAGATAGAGCTGGTATTAAAGCAGTGGCTGAGTTTGTATATATTGTGGTCAGTAAGTGGTCAAAGCCTCTGAGCTGTAATGACTGTACTGTATGTGTACACGGTGAGGCTGCTGCTAATAAGGATGTAATTAAGGCTAATAGGAGGGAGGTGTAACGGTGGTGACTGAGAGAGAAACACCCACATCTGTGTACGTGTACAAATACAGGTGTTTCTATTCCTTACACCTCTCTCTCTCTGTCTCTCTCTCTCTCTCTCTATTCTCTCTCTCTCTCTCTCTCTCTCTCTATTCTCTATCTCTCTCTCTCTCTCTGTCTCTCTCTCTCTCTCTCTATTCTCTCTCTCTCTCTCTCTCTCTATTCTCTATCTCTCTCTCTCTCTCTGTCTCTCTCTCTCTCTCTCTATTCTCTCTCTCTCTCTCTCTCTCTATTCTCTATCTCTCTCTCTCTCTCTCTCTCTCTGTCTCTCTCTCTCTCTCTCTCTCTCTATTCTCTCTCTCTCTCTCTCTCTCTATTCTCTGTCTCTCTCTCTCTCTCTCTCTCTATTTTTTCTCTCTCTCTCTCTCTCTCTCTCTCTGTCTCTCTCTCTCTCTCTATTTTCTCTCTCTCTCTCTCTCTGTTTGTCTCTCTCTCTCTCTATCTCTCTCTATTCTCTCTCTCTATTTTCTCTCTCTCTTTTTTTCTCTCTCTTTCTCTCTTTCTCCTCTCTCTATTTTCTCTCTCTCTCCTCTCTCTCTCTCTCTCTCTCTCTCTCTCTCTCTCTCTCTCTCTGTCTCTCTCTCTCTCTATTTTCTTTCTCTCTCTCTCTCTCTCTCTCTCTATTTTCTCTCTCTCTCTCTCTCTTTTCTCTCTCTCTTTCTCTCTCTTTCTCCTCTCTCTATTTTCTCTCTCTCCCTCTCTATTCTCTCTCTCTCTCTCTCTCTCTCTCTCTCTCTCTCTCTCTCTCTCTCTCTTTACTCTACTTTTCTTCTCTCTCTCTATTTTCTCTCTCTCTCTTCCTGTTTCCTCTCTGTCTCTCTCTCTCTTTTTCCTCTCCTCCGTCTTCTTCTCTTTTTCTCTATTTTCTCTCTGTCTGTCTCTTTCTTTCCCTCTTCTCTCTCTCTCTTCCTATTTTCTCTCTGTCTTTCTCTCTTTCCTTTCCTCTTCTCTCTCTCTCTCAGTCTCTCTCTGTCTCTTTCCCTTTTCTCTTGTCTTCTCTCTTTTCCTTTACTCTCCTCTTCTTCTCTCTCTCTTTTTTCTCCTCTTCTTTTCTCTCCTCTTCTCAGTCTCTCTCTCCTCTACTTCTCCCAGACTCTCTCTCTCCTCTACTTCTCTGTCTCTCTCTCTCTCCTCTACGTCTCCCAGTCTCTCTCTCTCTCTTCTACTTCTCTCAGTCTCTCTCTCTCTCCTCTACTTCTATCAGTCTCTCTCTCTCCTCTACTTCTCTCAGCCTCTCTCTCTTCTCTACTTCTCTGTCTCTCGCTCTCCTCCAGATCTCCCAGTCTCTCTCTCTCTCTTCTACTTCTCTCAGTCTCTCTCTCTCTCTCTTCTACTTCTCTCAGTCTCTCTCTCTCTCTCTTCTACTTCTCTGTCTCTCTCCTCCACGTCTCCCAGTCTCTCTCTTTCCTCTACTTCTATCAGTCTCTCTCTCCTCTACTTCTCTCAGCCTCTCTCTCTTCTCTACTTCTCTGTCTCTCGCTCTCCTCCAGATCTCCCAGTCTCTCTCTCTCTCTTCTACTTCTCTCAGTCTCTCTCTCTCTTCTACTTCTCTCAGTCTCTCTCTCTCTCCTCTACTTCTCCCAGACTCTCTCTCTCCTCTACTTCTCTGTCTCTCTCTCTCTCCTCTACGTCTCATTTTATGTCACTCATTTCCTGTATCTGTTTCTCTTTATCTTTCTCTTTTTTTCTATTTTTGATCATTTCTTTTTCTGCCATTTATAACTCTCTGTCTTTCTCTCTCCCTCGATTACTACTCTCTATATCTCTCTCACTGTTCTATCTCCTTTTCTTTCCCTCCATCTCTTTCTCTCCTTTTTTCTTTCTCCATCTCTCTGTTTTCTCTCTCTCTCTCTCTCTACATATCTTTTTATCTTTCCTTCATTCTCCATTTTCTCATTCTCTCCTACTCACTCTATTCTACTCACTCTACTCTATTTCTGTGTTGATCTGAGCATTCTTATCTTTTCTCTCTCAGTTTCTCTTCACCTCCTCATTCCTGTCTCTTGTTTTCTCCCCTTTTTCTATCCTTCCCCTATCATTCTTTCTTTTTTCTTACTTTTTTCTTTATCTCTTGCTGTCATGCTCTATATTTCTCTCCTTCCCTCCCATCTCTCTCAGCTTATACTCTTTCTTTCTCTCTACCCCTCTCTCCTTCTACTTCTGCCTCTGTTTCTCTTCATCTCTTGCTCCCCATCACTTTCTCTATCTCTCTGTTTGTATTTCTTTTCCTCTCACACTGTATCTTTACCTTTATTTCTCTTTCTTTCTCTTCCTTTCTATCTTTAACTTTCTGTCCTCTTCTATCCTTTTTTCTTACTCTCTTTATCCATCTCTTTTTCTCTTCATCATTTGCTCTCTATTGCTCTTTCTCTCTCTCTCTTTTTCTTTTATCTCTGAGCATTTTCTTTTTCTCACACTGTATCTTTACCTTTATTTCTCTTTCTTTCTCTTCCTTTCTATCTTTAGCCTTCTGTCCTCTTTCTATGCTTGTATCTTACTCTCTCTATCTCTCTATCCATCTCTTTTTCTCTTCATCGCTTGCTCTCTGTTGCTTTTTCTCTCTCTCTCCTTTTTCTTTATCTGAGCATTTTCTTTTTCTCACATTGTATCTTTCCCTCTATCTCTCTTTTTCTGTATCTCTACCTCTAACCTTCGGCCCTCTTTGTACTCTTCTCTTTATCTCTCTATCCGTCTCTTTTTCTCTTCATCATTTGCTCTCTATTGCTCTTTCTCTCTCTCCTTTTTCTTTATCTCTGAGCATTTTCTTTTTCTCACACTGTATCTCTCTTTTTCTTTATTTCTATCTCTAACTATCGGCCCTCTTTGTATTCTTCTCTTTAACTCTCTATCTCTCTTTACCTCTCTCTTTCTCTTTATCTCTTGCTGTCTCCAAGCATTTGCTTTCTCTCTATCTTTTTATCTGTATTTCCATTCCTTAACTTACTTTCTATTACTTTCTTTGTCTCTCCATTTCTTTCTCTTCCTTTCTATCTGTAACTTCCTGTCCTCTTTCTACCCATCTCTTTTTCTCTTTATCACTTGCTCTCTATTGCTCCTTCTCTCTCTCTCTGTCCTTTTTCTTTATCTCTGAGCACTTTCTTTTTCTCACACTGTATCTTTCCCTCTATCTCTCTTTTTCTGTATCTCTATCTCTAACCTTTGGCCCTCTTTGTATTCTTCTCTTTATCTCTCTATCTCTCTCTGCCTCTCTCTTTCTCTTCATCTCTTGCTGTCTCCAAGCATTTGCTTTTTCTCTATCTTTTTTATCTGTATTTCCATTCCTTTCCTTACTTTCTATTACTTTCTCTGTCTCTCTTTCTTTCTCTTCCTTTCTATCTGTAACTTTCTGTCCTCTTTCTATCCTTTTCTCTTACTCTCTTTATCTCTCTATCCATCTCTTTTTCTCTTCATCGCTTGCTCTCTGTTGCTTTTTCTCTTTCCTTTTTCTTTATCTCTGAGCATTTTCTTTTTCTCACGCTGTATCTCTCTTTTACTTTATTTCTATCTATAACTTTCTGCCCTCTTTGCACTCATCTCTTTAACTCTCTATCTCTCTCTACCTCTCTCTTTCTCTTCATCTCTTGCTGTCTCCAAGCATTTGCTTTCTCTCTATCTTTTTTATCTGTATTTCCATTCCTTTCCTTACTTTCTCTTGTGTCTCCATTTTTTCTCTTCCTTTCTATCAGTAACTTTCTGTCCTCTTTCTATTCTATTCTTTTCTCTCACACTCTCTATCTCTCTATCCATCTCTTTTTCTCTTTATCACTTGCTCTCTATTGCTCTTTCTCTCTCTGTCATTTTTCTTTATCTCTGAGCACTTTCTTTTTCTCACACTGTATCTTTCCCTCTATCTCTCTTTTTCTTTATTTTCATCTCTAACTTTCAGCCCTCTTTATATTCTTCTATTTATCTCTCTATTTCTCTATCCATCTCTTTTTTTTATTGCTTGCTCTCTGTTGCTCTTTTTATCTCTCTGTCCTTTTTCTTTATCTCGGAGCATTTTCTTTTTCTCACACTGTATCTCTCTTTTTCTATCTGTATCTTTCTGCCCTCTTTATATTCTTCTCTTTATCTCTCTATCTCTCTCTACCTCTCTCTTTCTCTTCATCTCTTGCTGTCTCCAAGCATTTGCCTTCTTTCTATCTTTTTATCTGTATTTCCATTCCTTCCCTTACTTTCTATTACTTTCTATCTCTTTATTTCTTTCTCTTCCTTTCTATCTGTAACTTTCTGTTCTCTTTCTATCCTTCTCTCCCTCTCCCTCTCTCTCTCTCCCTCCCTCTCTCACTCTCTCCCTCTCTCAGCTTCATCTTGACGCCTCTACCTGTTTCCATCTGTCACTGTGTCACTTCTTCATTTTTATTGTATTCAGTTTGTGATTCTGCTGCTTTTCAGTGTCTTGTCACTTGACGCTCGGAGATAATTTAGCCGCAGCTGCTGAGACAAACTCCACGTTCTACACAAACACACACACACACGTGCGAAAATGCTTCTACACACACACACACACACACACACACTCCTTCATTTACACAAACACACGGGAGCGGCTCTAAATTATCTTATGCCATAAAACCATTAATTGTTTACAACAGCACCAGCTAAAAGCTTTACAAGCAGAAGTCAGTCTGGAGCGAGAGGAGGCATCAGGATTCACGGCGGCGGATTGCACACGCAGGCGTGACAGTGCGGTTATTGATTTAGTGTCAGCGGATGGGCCGCGCATATGTCTGAGCGAGGGCGTTATTGAAATGTAGCGCGGAAGGTAATTGCATTAGACACCTCCTAACGCTGCTTTATGCACATAACGAGCATGTAATCAGGCCGGGTGGCAGGCAGCCCCGATCTGCTGAGTCATGCTTCATGTCAGTGATGTCATGTCGGAGAGCAGGGAGGACATGCCGAGGCTGCCAAGGGGCTGGAGCCACTCTCGGCAGTGTGTCTTTAGAGAGCAGGTGGAACTCTGTGGATGGAGAAATAAACAAATAGAAGAAAAGAATGGCTTCTTACTTCCATCCATGGAAGGCTGGGGATGACTTCTCACGTACCTGGGTACCGGACCTTCGCCCAATCCTAACCTCAACCACACCATAACTCAGGGATGAGATGAGTTTTGGAACATGTGCCATATTTTTTCACTTTTTTTAGTTTTTATATGCGGCCCAGTGCTGACAGTGGGCCAGCAGTGCCGGTCCACATCTGTATTCTATCTGAGTTGACTATCTTAGTATTGTCCATATTGTCATGGACCTGAGGTTTCCAATCTTGGTCCTGAAGCAGGGCTGAATTTAGGCTTTTGGTTACCCTAAGCATGGTCAGCTTGCTAGCTGAGATAAAATTGAAATATAAATGAATTAAATGTATACCAGTTATGGCTAATTGTGGATAATTATTGCTGATCTGCTCTTTTTTATTACACAGTATTTCTTGCAGTGAGCAACCTTAAGATTAGTTCAACATAAGCCTGGATCCAGTGGTGAAAGTGTTGTGGTTTTATAATTAAAACTCTTTAAAACATTCCAGAATAAACCAAAATAATCAGAGTATTTGACAGTACATCAAAGATGTCTATGCATCATGATACCTACTAAAGTTAGCATACTAACCAGCTAGCCTTGGCCGGTCCTGGCTCGTAGTACCACAAGAGGCGATAGTGAGTTACTGTAGTGAGAAGCCTGCCATCCAACATGAGAGGATGAAGAAGTAGCATAATCACATCTGATTAACTAAACAAGGGTTAACTGAGAAAGTCTTAAAATAAGTTTGTTAGGTCTTGTGAAGTCTTGTCTCAGTTTTTTAGCTCCATCTTTTTGAAACCTCTTTAACTAGTTATTATTTTCCTCTCTTTTAACGAACTAGTACATTAATAAGTCTGGTAGAGGGCCGCTTATTTGTTGGAGGACTCCAGGACTCCTTTTATTGTCCCAGCTGAAATCTGGCAACTCTACATCAAAACATTATTGTGTTACCTTTTATCTTATAGCAGTTTTAAACTGTTTTCCTTTCAAACAAGTAACTGAAATGAATTGGTGATGCTACCACTCATGCTAATAAATCTAGAGCTTCTAGAGGGCCTAGAGTTTGTATGGTCTAGTGAGACCCAGTGATCCCAGAAAGCAAGCATATATCGGCTGGTGGCTTGATAAGGTTTACACCCCATTTACTGTATGCCACTGTTGGTCCACTCTCTGACCACCCAGATAATTGTTTATTATTATTTTATTATTTTTATAGCCTTTAATTGTAGACATTTTTTTAATGCCGACATTTTTTAAGGAATAGTGAACGTAAGAAATGAGGGAAGACTAAAAAAAAGTGAGAGTGTGAGAGAATAACAAGTGATGAAAAATGATATTTTGTCTAACACTCTGAGCAAAACACCAGTGCACAGCCAGCTTTGCTGTTAATGAGATAATGGTGGTCCGCTATCCTCTTGCTATCAGGGATTGACCCCCCCAAAATAAACATTTTTAACAAATGAGCCCCCGTTAGCTCATTACAACGAGCTCATCATAGCTTTGTTTGGAAAGGTTTGCTACGTAACTGCTTTGGAAACATCTATGAAATGCTTATTGGCTATGCTAACGCTAAGAGGGTTAGCTTCAGCTTTCTCAAATACTAGGCCTGACACTAACTGTGCTACTTGCGATCATTCAAAACCAAGAGCTGAATCGATCAAAGAAGACGAGACACAAAGTCACCTGAAACACCACCACCAGCTGCCACGCCCTTCCACAACTGCTGCAAGGGGAGCTAACGTTAACATACGCTGCCAGTAACAGCAACTCCCCCTTCTTACAGCTTAGACCTGCATACGGGAATGACTTGATGCAAACAATTCTGGACCCAGAATGGTATCAGAACATTAACATCTCAAAACATACTTCTTAAAAACACTCGTCTGAAGAAATCTGTCCAATGGTGAGTACATATAAAGAGAATGGCTGATGTTTTCAAGGGTCGTGCTTTATTGCTGATTCTTATGGCTTTGCTGGGGACCACCGTGAGTTATAAACACTCTTCTTCTAAGCTGCTGCTGTTTGTGTTGGGCCTGAGTAGAGTGTTCTGACCCAAACGTGATCACAACTGTGCTTTTATCTAGTATATAGTCGCTGCCCATGCTTGCTGTTTAAAAAACTTTCTTGGGTTGGTTGCGTTGGTGTGGCAGAAAGGGATGTGTCTGGAGCAGTTGGCCCCTGGTAGGGCTAACAGGTCTGCAGTGAAGACTCAGACTACTTCATGAAGTAAATAAATACAAATTAAAATAATTATTTAAGATCAAAAACAAGACTTTTAATGAACACCAAATAATGAAATAAACTGATTTCAATAGATTTTCCAAAGAGATACTCAGCAATACATACAATAACATAGGAAATAAATACGTCTGAAGTTTAACCCGTTGTGTATTACAAGAGGTTTGCTTAGCTTGTGCATCAAAGGGTTAATGACCCTAGAATGCAAAGGGTCCAGTAAGATGAGGTTATCTTCTTGTTTTTCTCTTAGGGGAAACCAGCTTGGACCCCGGGCCCTTACCTTGTGCAAGCAGAGACTATAATAGAATGTTGGAGCTCAAAGGTCTATATATTGAGGTAACACAGTCTGTATATGCTGACTCTCCTCTGACTGAATGGAAACATGTGGCGTAATTAAATTAAGTTTATATAAACATCTGAACTCTCTGAGTGTACAGGCCTGATCCAGGACCTGCTCCAACTTACAGGTTCAAATAGCTCAGTAATTCATGCACCGACACTTTCTTCTCTCCTCCCAGCCCTTAAACCCATCAAACATTCAAATCCTCCGACCAAATCCTGCTAAAAACTCATTTCCCGCTGATCTGTGATCCAGCTATTGCTGGTCCGAAAAAAAAAGCACTTGAGCAAAAGTAGGCCGTAATTTAAAAATCATCAATTTATATTTTTTCTAACCTCCGCCTCCTCTTGCTTGCTCACTCAACCTCAAGAGATGGAGAGAAAAAGAAAACTGAAGTGTGTCCTTTTATGTATTTCTCAGCTTGGTTTTTTTTGGCAATGAAAATTTAACCCTTACAAGTCTCAGGCTGTTACTTTGCTGTGCAATTAAAAAACTAATTTATTTTGCTAACCAGAATAACTACTGAGAATTTAATGCTATGTAATATTTCTCTATCACAAAACAATGAGGCATCAACTTTTGGTTGAGGTCAGGTTCAAAGACCACAGAATCGAGTGTTTGAGATGCAAACAAAGTCATTAAGAAGTGAAATGGCTCACTGTGGAGAAAATAACCAGCTCAGATTCAGGATCAGGAACCAGGGGTATCAATACCTACAGCGCAACTATGGCTATTTTATTTATTTCTGGGTTATCATATGTATTTTATATATATATCAATATATATATATATATATATATATATATATATATATATATATAGTTATAAATCTGAAAATCCGGGGTCTTATAAGACCTGCATGTATCTCTCATACATTAATTAATTATAAAAAATAAAATACAGAGCAAAACCTTCTCAAAACTATTGTACAACAATGTCTCAGACATTAACCAACATATTCAAAACTACTGTAACAATCGGTAGCTGATATTTAAGAGGCTGTATATTCTTCAGACCACCACTGTGAGCGATTCTGACTCAGTAATTTACCCTAAAACTGAGGACTTTACACCAAACCTCTCTGAATGGTTAACATCTTTACCAGTATGCATAAGTGACTCTATATTTTACCTTATAGCTTTAAATGATTATGCTGTGTTTACATTCTATTACTTTATTATTTCACTGTTTAAAGGGGCCCTGTATGCTTTTCCATTTCTTTCCATTTCCTTTAGTGGGTTGTAGCTTCTTGCATGTAAACATTGGCAAAATTATAAAGTCCAAAGTTACAATATGATGTCATCTTGTAATACAACCCATAATACCTGGTTATCAGCAAGCTTGGCACATCCTCAAACAATGCATACAGACCTAAAACACTAAAAACTGACCACTCTGAAATGTCCTGCTCCAGTCTGGCTTGCCCAAGTGAACATACCAACTTGTTCTACCAGACTTTCAGGATCAGACTCGGACTCAAACTGATGCAGCAGAACTGACACCACTGTTAAACAGCCACAGCAGTGTAGGGGGTGGAACTAGTAGCTGGATGCCACTCTGGCTGTAAATAACCAAAAAAAAGTCAGACAAAAAGTGGGCAAGGTGACCAATCAGAGCACACTGTGCTCATCAGGAGGTGGGGTAGACAGCCTGTACCTGTTTTACTTAATCTTGCTTATTCTTAATTTTTATTTTTGCTTTAGCTTCATTTTTATTTATTATTTTATTTCTTTTATTCTTTTATTTGTTTTAATTAGTTTTGTGTTATTCGTTTTTTCTTATTTTAATGTTACTTTAAAAAATATTTATTCTTATTTTTTAATATTATCTATACTTATTATAATTAGTTTTTTGTACTATTTCAAAGTTAGTTTTAGCTAGTTTTTCTTCTTAAATTTCTTTTGAATTATTTGACTTTTTTATTAATATTAATAATCTCTTACCCTCTTTTTATCTCAATTTCTTACTAATGAAGTCTTAACTTTTATTTTTATCTATTGTTATTATTATTTCAATTTTTATATTTACTTTTATTTATTTTATTTTCTTTTTTAATGTGTATTAGCTACTTTCTTCTCAGTTGTTTTTATTTGTAATGATTTTTTTTTTTTCTATTTTCTTTGCCATATCAATCCCTGTTCTTGTAAATGCTCGGCTACATTGAAAATGAGGGTTGCCCTCAATGTACTTTCGAGTTAAAATAAAGGTTGATTGATTGATTGATTGATTGAACAGAGGCAAAGAGTGAATATGGGCATAGAGTATGAGATAAAAAAAGTGTTTTTGTAAATCTATACTTGTAGACGGCAAAAATAAAATGGTGAATAATTATGATTATATAAATATATATATTATGGTAATATATTTAATAATAATCCATATTATGATTATAGATCCTCTTTGAACACCAGATTTTATCAATGAAAAATCTTTTCTTCATTGCGTTGTCGTTTTTCTATGTGCTACTTTTATTCAAAGGTATAAATAAAATCCCACTTTATTGGTTTTGCGTTTTGGTGCATTCAGTTAGCTGTGGTTTCCAAGTTGAATGGCATATTTTGTCAAAATGGCTTTGAAGTATGTTTTTTCTGGTTTAATGGGTGTATCAGAGGTGCTTCCCAATCAGCAGCTATGTGTATGTAAACCCCACTATATTATAAAGGCAGTGCAAATAATAGATTCTAACAAACATTCTCTACGAATGTGGCCACCAAGGGTATAGGACCGGCTTTGACATTGGGGGGGACACATTTGCTAATATAATTTAAAGCCCACCCTATCCCCTAAATATTACATATAAGCTGATTCCACTGTAGGTAAGATAGTTAATCACTGTATGTATAGTGACGTAAAACAACATTTGTGGAATTACAGTAAATAAAAAAAAAATAAACACAATACAACATTATCTGTACATTTGTTTATTATTAGATAAATCTAATTAAAGACCACTTTACAAACTAAACAAAATACTCACATTACATGGTACTGCTGTCAGAAAACTATTAAACTAAACATGCAATGTCTGGATTAAATACATATATAACCAAAAATATTATTATCTTTGGAGCATAATGCTGAAATGAAATGATAAAACAATGTGTGTTAAGGTTTCCTGACTAGTCAAGACTCCACTGAGGCGAGAGCTCGGGTCAGTGAAGATGCTGCCTGCAGGATATTTCCGAACAGGCATCTCAACACAAGCCTCAACAAAGTAAAAGACCCAGACCACCTAATAACCAGAGCCTGTTGCTAACAACAAACACAGCACGTGAATTGCGAAGGCTGCCAAAACACACTTTTAAAATAAAGCTTTTAACAGCTACCTGTTACTGATATTGGGTAGGACACGTCCCCCCATGGTGACTGTAGCTTGGCGTACACAACAACTGAAGTTGCTAGTAGACGTTAATCGTAAGCTTTTCATTGTAAATATTTTTTTTCCCAAGTTTCAGACATGCTTCGAAATAAGAACCACGGTTGCTGCCATAGTTGCAACACTTGCTCACTATTCGAGCGTTCAATGCGCCACCGTTTCCATTAAAATGACCCTGATTTTCTGTATCACATGTACATGTCATTGCTAAAACTGCCCATCACCCAAACCCATCTAAATACGAGCACTGCGGTGATCAGAAACTTACCACCGAGGTCAGACTCGAGGCTAGATGATAGAAACTGTGCTGCAACAGATGGTTTACATTCTCAAGCTATATACCATAAAGCGTAGGTGTTCTAAACAAAGTGGCCGTGCGTGCTGCGTATCAGCTACACAGCAAAACCAGCCAAACTCAAGTGTTACAAGTCTCCACGCAGCTATCGCGGCTCTGAGGAACAATATTTACAGTAACCGCCTCATTCTCCGAGAGAGGACGAGAGGAGGAGGTAATTAATGAGAGCCGTATGATTGGCACACACACACATTAATAAATGAGATCTGCAGATGTGTGTGTGTGTGTGTATATATGTGTGCATGTGTGTGTGTGAGGTAGCAGGCCAGTGTTTGCAATGTAAACAAATGCCTGGCTGTGTTTTGCCGTGTACAGAGTTCAGATTGATCCTGACAGCTCCTCAGGTTTCTGAGCTTTAATTAGAGAGCCTGGGGTGAGAGAGAGAGAGAGAGAGAGAGAGAGAGAGGGAGAGAGAGAGAGAGAGAGAGAGGGAGAGAGAGAGACTCTGCCAGTGCCCTGTTACTTCCATGTTTTTCTGCCGTGCAGCAGTAATTGCAAGCAGGTGCATTGCGACCAAACGTAACAGAATGTTTTCTGCTGCTTTGCTGCTTTGCTCTCTCTCTCTGGTTGTGATCAGTATGTAAGTGTGTATTGCGGCTGTCGTTGGCACATGCTGCTTTTTTGGATGACAACAGTAGCGTTCGATTTTTAAACCGAGGCTGAAAAACGAGCCTGCTTGAACGATCTTTACAGGAAAGTTCTGAATCTAATGAGCACAATTTCCCAACACCCACCGGATCTGTTTGATCAGCCAAGAACTATATGGGGTATAAATGTTGTTTCTGCTGCTTAGTGAAGCTGTGAGGTCACTGACACTAACAAACACTATACAAGTCAATAGTCACCCAAATCTGTTCCGTATATGAAGACCTTTATTCCTCGATAGATATCTATTTGTGAAACTTTCCATATCATTAATAAAAACACATCTTTTATTTATTTGATTAACGTGGTAATAGTCATAAAACAGTGTTGTTTAAAGCCCACTTCCAACAGCCTAATTCATAAAAACTAAAATACTTGGAAGAAAATCCAGAATCAGACTCTGGCTCAAACTGAAATGTGCAAAATCTAATACATGTATACTTATTATTAACATAACATACATAATACATAATATCATTTTCCAAATCTATTTAATCAGCCAAGACATGTTTGGCATAAAAATGTTTCTTTTGTTTGGTGGAGCTCTGAGGTCACTGGTGTTAACAAACACTACAAGTCCATAGTCGCCCAAATCTTTTCCATAAATGTTTCATTCCAAAATTGTTTTCCATATATATGGAGATATATATTTGCTTTTCCATATATATCTATATTTATCTAAGTCAATAGATTTAATCATAACACTGAAAATTGGAAGTTCTCATTGGAATTTTGGCCCTTTTCTCCGTTACAAGGTGACATCACCTGGTAACACAATATTTATCACCCACCTACTGGCAGGCTTGGCATGTTAAACAGTAAAAACTGACCACTCTGAAATGTCCTGCTCCAGTCCAGCTTGTGAAAGTGGATCTACCAACTCTTTTTACTGGATTTTCAGGATTGGACTCTGAGTCTAACTGAAAATTCTGAATCTAATGTACACAGTTTTCCACTCAGATTTATTTAAACAGCCAGTGTTTGGTTTAAAAATGTTGTTTCTGTTGTGTGGTGGAGCTATGAGGTCAATAGTCACCCAAATCTTTTCTGTAAATTAAGAGGTTCATTCTAGTTTGTGATATGGGTTTAGATGAACTCAAAATAGTGCTCTCGTTATGTTTTGTAGAGAGCTGGAAACATGCGGCTGAACCTCAGTTGACTCTTCGTTAGATATACTGTAGTATGTGCTGTTTGGGTGGCGGAGTCATTATTTTAGGAGCACTAAATGTAGTGCTAGGTAGGATGTAGGCAGTTGTTTGAGATTCGGCCAAAGTGAACATGAAATCAGAGGAGGTTTGGAGTGCGGTTGAGCCGCAAAGACTGGCTGTATGAATGAGCAGCTAGTAGTGATTACAGTAATCAGTCATGATCTACACCTGTGTGTGTTTAACATACTTTAACATACTGAAATATACTTTAGTACTGAAAGAATCAAAATAATACAAAAAAATAATTTTAATGAAAGGATTTCTCTCAATCCTCTATTTCAGAGGTCATTAATAGGTGGACCGTGGACCCAGACGTTGTCCAATACAGACCCAAACTTGTAAACTACTGAGAATTATTTAATACTGACAGTGTTTATTTTAAGTGGCGGCACTTTACGTGTCTTTACGGTATACGGGAAAGTGTGAGAGAGGAATACAAGAGGGAGCTAGACTGTTAAGATGTAAAACTAAATTAACTTTTTCTCTAAATAAGCACTTTATGATGCATTTTTTTTCAAAAGCATTTTTAATATAGCCCTTGTTTTTAGTTAAAGTGAGAAAAAACATTTAGTTGAAGTTTTATAAATAATTAATTCAGTTCAGCATTTAAAACAATAAATATTATTGAAATATGCTGATATTAGGCTACTCCACTATACAGGATATAGCATTAAGTCATAATCCAGGATGGTGCCCACCATGATGTCTTATTTATTATTTAATATTATTTTGTCTTTAGTATTTATTTTAATTGTATATTTTGTATATTTTTTTATTATTTCTTTTATTTGTTATCTTTATCTATTGGTGAATGGAGGAACAGCAAAGTAAGAATTTCATTGTACAGTGTAACTGTCTGTTCTGCTGTACACATGACAATAAAACTCTTGAATCTTGAACCTTGAACACAAGTTAGAAATTACGAGGGTCCGGACCTTGGCCTGAGGAAATCTCCTCTTAAGTGGACCTTACTGAATTCTAATTAATTAGCCCTACTCTATTTATTGCAGCACACCAATGGCTGAAAGTGCAGCCCCAAAAATCTGCTCAACCCACATTCAGGTCTTTATTAAGCTAACACAAGTTTATCAATGTGATTTTAGACACGTGCTGCTGGCCGCCACTGGTGCTGGGCTGAAATTCAACTGTCCATCATGTGCATGCATATCTCACAGACATACGTACGCTACAGATCATGTTCACAGGTTGAGCTATTTCTTTAGAAAAACTATAAAACCTTGAATAAACAGTTTTTAAACAGATGCATGTTTGTAAACATAAATGATGGAAATCAAGGCTGTAATCTAGCACCGCTGTGTCTGTGCGACACATGTGCATATGAAGGAAGGTCCGATCGGAAGGTGGGGGAGTCAGAATTTGGCCTAGAGTCTGTTGTCTCAAGTGGCTGCCCACAGCGTTCAGCTACATGATGAACTAGTGTTCATTTTTATAGTTCACAGTGAGTCACACTCTGCTCTAGGCCACATGGACAAGCCTGTACAACCTTAATGCAGAACAAAAGCAGGTTTGGAAAGTATGTACAGATAAGATTTGGGTGATTATTGAGTTCTAGTGTCTGTTAGCAATATTAGCCTCATAACTCCTGGGAACTAAACTAATTACACAATATGTGGACACCACAAAATTCTTTGACTGACCAGCTATTTTGGGCTAGACTTGTGTAAAAACAGCGTAAATTAGATTTTTGTACAAATTATTACTTTTATCTATACAGAAATCTAATATATGGCAATATATACATTTAAAAAGTGCATATATTAGCATATATGGACTCCCTATATAATGTATATGCAGATTATATTTGTCACATATGGACATATATGTGACATACCTGCCAACTTATTTGAAATACATACCACTTGAAAAATATATCAGATATATTTCAGCCATAAACACCTCAGTGCCACTGCTGGACTGAGAATCGTCCACTTCCAGCTCCTGGCCAATAAAGAACAGGGTAACAAAGTACACAGAGAAACAGTAAGTAGTGCTTTTAAATACATCAGTGTGTTTATTTAACCCTTTCCAAGCTTCGCCTGTTGGAAACAGCCCAGTATTGTGTACAGTTCTCATCTAATACCTGCTTTGACTGCTCAGTACTTCATTAAGCTAAATCAAGATTTGCTGCTGAAGGAACTGAATTTATTCATACAATGTCTGGGGCGTCCAGGAGAAATCTGGAACTACACTTCTTCAAACTGGAGCTCAAGATCTGATCTACTTCTCTCACAATAACATATTCATGTTACTTTGTCTTGTTTTTTTTATTATTTACATCTGTTCTAATCATATCTGGTGTTCTTACTGGTGAAAATACACTTATTGATCAGATAAAGGATTTTAAATGTGCCTTCAATATATATGCCTATTGTTATATTTGTCCCAACAACTAATACAGTTGTTATTTACAGTTGTCATTATTATATTATTATTATTATTATTATATTTGCACCATTTAGAAATCCACTGTGTCAAACCATCTAAACAGCCCGTCCTACTGTTTTAACCATGTGATACATGCTACCAATCAGGACATATTTTTAGTGCTAATAATTATTGAAATTGAATTGCATTGAATTTTATTGTTATTTATATATATATTTTAAATATGTATTACTATTATTATTATTATAGTTAGATAAATAATTGCATTCAATTATATATATATATATATATATATATACACATTTACCCATGTATAGGCACAGATTACAAATTTAACCAATCAAATGAATACAAAATATATTTTAAGCTGTTATTCTTAAGACATTGCATTCTCTTTTATTTTATATTGTTATAACCAATAAGGATCAGCATGTTCTGAGAGAATTGGCTGTGTGGTTGTTGTCAGTGGTCCAGTGGGTTCTTACAATGTTCTTCTTGTGTATGTTGTGTATCGTGCATTAAGTCAGCAAAGATAAGATTTCAATGGTCCATAAACTGTTATAGCTGGTGCAGTATGCTTTAGCCTTGGGCCACCCATGTTTTCTACTACAATGCTGGGTGATTGGGGGGGCTCAGGATACCCACATAACCAGCAATGCCAATTATGCTGTCTCATAGATCAAGCCACAAGTGACCAGGGCATCGAACTGGCCAACATTCATGGTGGCAACAACAGAAGTACTGCCTTACTGGCAGTAATATCCTATAACGTGATGTCATTACATAGCAGATCCCTATATACTGGATAATGTATCTTAAAAACTGATCAAATGATTGACTGCACTTGAGTCTTTGATTCATCTTTAAATGAGCTACGAGTGAGAAGCAATTAATACGCGAGATCTGAGGCTTCTAAGACTGAGCTGGAATTGTGACACAGTGCATGCAGTGCGGAGATGTGGGTATAATAGAGAGCACATTAGGTTTCTGCCTCACGCACAAGCACGTCTTAACACGCCTTTTAATCGCGTGACCGTCTTGATCTTCCATTGAGGCGCGGGACGTGAGGAGATCCACCACCTGAGACAAACGGAACAATAACGCGACATTACACCTCGAGTGACGATCCCAATCTCGCGCCTTTGTGATGTAAACAGGCCGTAAAAGGCGGCACGAGGCCGCACAAAAGGCCGCGGTTTATTCCCGGGGTTGCGCGCGGCGGGCTTTATTATCTCCCCCCGATTTGGGCTGAATGAAGGCTTTCTTCCATTTTAATTAGCATCATAGTGTCAGTTTAATATCAGCAGCTTGGCGCTCGCACGAGTGGCCCCCACTTTGGGCATGCGGGGTAAAGTGGCTGGAAGAGAGAGAGAGTAAGAGAGAGAGAGAGAGAAAGAGAGAGAGAGACTAGCCGTAGACGAACACCGCTGCAATTATGGCCAACAATAGCGCTCAGACACGGTGCTATAGATTCATTACCTTTAACAGCCCTCCTTACCTTTCACTGCTAACCCTTATCACCCGCTTTTCTTCTCTCTTCCTCTTCTCTCTTATTCAATACACTCATTACAGAAGCCCCCCTCTCTTCAAACACAAGAACACACCTGGATGGAATCACACACAAGCATGTGCGCATGCACAGATGCGCAGGAGTGCATGCACAAGCCATGTGCGCTGGCATGACTTGGGTCTTATGGGCCCCCCGAGGTTAAAATTACTATGACAAATTCATTTGCTTGTTTACTTTGTATGCTTATGTCGCAAATAAGTTCATGTTCACCGTATTTTAATTTTTTTAAATTTCCAGTCAAAACAGCTCACATATTTAATCGAAGTGGACTCGCATATTTAATCGAAACTCTAATTTGGTGAGTCTGGTTTTGGTTAACAGTGATTTTTGGATCTTGGAAAAAAACCCCTCTGTACTTACGTCTTGTGATTGGTGATACAGATAATCTGACCTGTCTGGGCGACTGTTGTGAAGGTTTATCTTCACCAGGATAATCATTTTTCTGTCTTTCACCACAGTTGTTTTCCATCAGCCAACTGGGCCTTCATGAGCTGACCTGTGGAAATAGTTAGCTGACGAGTGGAAATAGTTAGTTGACGAGTGGAAATAGCCAGTTGGCTAGTGGAAATAGTCAGTTGGCCAGTGGAAATAGTTAGTTGACGAGTGGAAATAGCCAGTTGGCTAGTGGAAATAGTCAGTTGGCCAGTGGAAATAGTTAGTTGACGAGTGGAAATAGCCAGTTGGCTAGTGGAAATAGTCAGTTGGCCAGTGGAAATAGTTAGTTGACGAGTGGAAATAGCCAGTTGGCTAGTGGAAATAGCCAGTTGGCTAGTGGAAATAGTTAGTTGACGAGTGGAAATAGCCAGTTGGCTAGTGGAAATAGCCAGTTGGCTAGTGGAAATAGTTAGTTGACGAGTGGAAATAGCCAGTTGGCTAGTGGAAATAGTCAGTTGGCCAGTGGAAATAGTTAGTTGACGAGTGGAAATAGCCAGTTGGCTAGTGGAAATAGTCAGTTGGCCAGTGGAAATAGTTAGTTGACGAGTGGAAATAACCAGTTGGCTAGTGAAAATATTCAGTTGGCCAGTGGAAATAGTCAGTTGACGAGTGGAAATAGCCAGTTGGCTAGTGGAAATAGTCAGTTGGCCAGTGGAAATAGTTAGTTGACGAGTGGAAATAGCCAGTTGGCTAGTGGAAATAGTTAGTTGACGAGTGGAAATAGCCAGCTGGCTAGTGGAAATAGTTAGTTGACGAGTGGAAATAGCCAGTTGGCTAGTGGAAATAGTCAGTTGGCCAGTGGAAATAGTTAGTTGACGAGTGGAAATAGCCAGTTGGCTAGTGGAAATAGTCAGTTGGCCAGTGGAAATAGTTAGATGACGAGTGGAAATAGCCAGTTGGCTAGTGGAAATAGTCATTTGGCCAGTGGAAATAGTTAGTTGGCCAGTGGAAATAGTCATTTGGCCAGTGGAAATAGTCAGTTGGCCAGTGGAAGTAGTCATTTGGCCAGTGGAAACAGTCATTTGGCAAGTGGAAGTAGTCAGTTGGCCAGTGGAAATAGTCAGTTGTCTAGTGGAAATAGTTATTTGGCCAGTGGAAGTAGTCAGTTGGCCAGTGGAAATAGTTAGTTGGCCAGTGGAAATAGTCAGTTGTCTTGTGGAAGTAGTTAGTTGGCCAGTGGAAATAGTCAGTTGGCTAGTGGAAATAGTCAGTTGGCCAGTGTAAGTAGTCATTTGGCCAGTGGAAACAGTCATTTGGCAAGTAGAAGTAGTCAGTTGGCCAGTGGAAATAGTCAGTTGTCTAGTGGAAATAATCAGTTGGCCAGTGGAAGTAGTCAGTTGTCTAGTGGAAGTAGTCAGTTGAAAATAGTCAGTGGAATAGTGGAAATAGTCATTTGGCCAGTCTTTCACAATAAGATATTCATGTTACTTTGTATTGTATGTATGATTAATTACATCTGTTCTGATCATATCTCCTGTTCTTACTGGTGAACACATTCCATGCATATATATATATATATATATATATATATATATATATATATATATATATAGCATTAGCATTTATCCGCCCGCACCGGACCGCACTTCACAGATTCAGGACCAGCAGAGAAACCTGCTTTTCTCACATACTCAGTACATATGTTGTCGCCTCTAAAAGTTTGCGAAGCAAGCACCAAACTGCGGCGTACAAAAAAGTTATAGATTTGTGAGAGTGTAAAACTGGGTTCTGGTGGGCAAAGCCAAAGGCCTGGCTTCAGAGCCTCCTCCACAGATGCAGCGGTGCGGGCGGATAAATGCTAATGCTATTGATCACCTCCTACACCTGACCTCTCGCAGCCTCTGTCTCTGAACCTGCTGTACACTCACAGCACGAACCCCCTACAGACCACTGCGCTGCCCTTCCTCTACATTTCCACTGTCCGCGGACGTGCACACTCGAACACCAACACACCTTTCATCGCCCGGCCTTCTGACACCGAGAGCAGGTGTTTACGCAGCAGCACTGAACGCTACTAGCCGATCACTGTCGCTGCATCAATGTGTATGTATTATTAAATATATACGTATGATCTCATGTCTCAAGTCAAAACTGCTCAAACTGAAGTATGAAAAATGCCCCTCCGTCTCGTATACAGTCTATCATTTATTATGGAAAACACTCTCAATGATGAAGTCCAGGCATCTATGAGTGCATCCTATGAGAATGTTTCTCAAAACACTTATTTTCTTCTTTTTTCTGAACTGAACAAATGTGTCTAAAAACTTTTGATACATTAAAAAAAGCATTTTAATATTGGAGTTTTACAGTAGCGGCATGGTGGGGCGGTGGTCCACACTGTTGCCCGACAGCAAGGCCGTTCTGTCTTGAGTGTGTATGTTCTCCCCGTGCTTGAGTGGGCTTCCTCCAGGTACTCCGGTTTCTTTCCAGTGTGTGTTGGCCATGAGATGGACTGGCGACCTGTCCATGGTGTACCCCACCTTCGCCTGATGACGCTGGGATAGTGACCCCGACTAGCGGGATAAAGCGAAAGATAATGGATGGAGTTTTACAGTGAGGCCTAAATTACAGGACTAACTCTGAATATCATTGGCAGACATGGGACCAAGTCACTAAGTTGCAAGTAACAAGTAAGTCTCAAGTCTTGACAATCAAGTCCCAAGTCAATACAAGTGAGTCTCGAGTCAAGTCCCAAGTCTTAACCTTCGAGTCCTAGTCAAGTCACCAGATATAGTTGCTTCTCGTCTCTGCACAAATTCAACACTGGCGCCTCCCAAAGCTTCCTGTGATTGGCTACAGAACTTCACTTGTTGCTAGGTTACGGAAAAAGTGTGGCACAGCTCAGCTGCCTACCATTATAGCACCATTTAATACAAAATGATCAGTTATTTGAAGTTTTCCTTATTTATTATGTAAAAATAGGGTGCCGAGTCTTTTCAAGTCTTAGGGCGTACTCACACTAGGCTCTGTGATCTGGGCCCGGGCACGGTTCGGTTAGTGCAGGCCAGCGGGGGAGTGGTGAGAGGGGATAACCGGGCCCCAGCGCGGAACGAGCAAACCGGGCCTAGTGTGAGTACGCTCTTAAAGTCCGATTCCAAGTCCAAGTCAGTAAAGGTAAAATCTAAGTCAAGTTGCAAGTCTTTAGTGATGTTGTCAAGTCAAGTCACAAGTCATCAGTTTAGTGACTTGAGTTGCAATAAAAATGCAGACCAGTTACAGAAAATATATACAAAAATGGCATGAAAATGAATCAGCTGATTGGGACGTCCATTAACGGTCATCATCAAACAGAAGACTTCTAAATAGCCAGGTCAGGGAAATGAATCACTCTTCCTGTGTTTGCCTGTGTTTTTTTATATTGTGGTAAATATATTTATGTAAACATTTGTATATAGATCAGTCTACTGAATTTAGAACTATTGGTCATGTGTGATTGCACACAGTGAAACTTGACCTCCGCATTTAACCCATCTGTGCAGTGAAACACCCACATACACACAGCCCGATCCCAGAGGTGTCAAGTAGCGAAGTACAAATACTTCATTAACTTATTTAAGTAGAAATTGTGGTTATTTATACTTTACTGGAGTAATTATTTTTCAGCTGACTTTTTACTTCTACTCCTTACATTTACACTCCATTATTAGTACTTTCTACTCCTTACATTTACACTCCATTATCAGTACTTTCTACTCCTTACATTTACACTCCATTATCTGTACTTTCTACTCCTTACATTTACACTCCATTATCAGTACTTTCTACTCCTTACATTTACACTCCATTATTAGTACTTTCTACTCCTTACATTTACACTCCATTATTAGTACTTTCTACTCCTTACATTTACACTCCATTATCAGTACTTTCTACTCCTTACATTTACACTCCATTATCAGTACTTTCTACTCCTTACATTTACACTCCATTATCAGTACTTTCTACTCCTTACATTTACACTCCATTATCTGTACTTTCTACTCCTTACATTTACACTCCATTATTAGTACTTTCTACTCCTTACATTTACACTCCATTATCTGTACTTTCTACTCCTTACATTTACACTCCATTATCTGTACTTTCTACTCCTTACATTTGCACTCCATTATCAGTACTTTCTACTCCTTACATTTACACTCCATTATCAGTACTTTCTACTCCTTACATTTACACTCCATTATCAGTACTTTATACTCCTTACATTTACACTCCATTATCAGTACTTTCTACTCCTTACATTTACACTCCATTATCAGTACTTTATACTCCTTACATTTACACTCCATTATCAGTACTTTCTACTCCTTTTATTTACACTCCATTATCAGTACTTTCTACTCCTTACATTTACACTCCATTATCAGTACTTTCTACTCCTTACATTTACACTCCATTATCAGTACTTTCTACTCCTTACATTTACACTCCATTATCAGTTCATTATTTCAGTTCAGCTTGTTTTCGTTCATGTACATTTACATTCCAGTAAAGATTATTGATAACTTTGAAGTTTGACTTCAATACAATACTTATAGACAACTAGTCATCATATCTTCTGCTCCATGAAACACATGTTAATGTTCAGTAGTAACAGATATGATTCTTTAATATATTTACATTGTACTAAATTACATCCATGTTTAATGGGCGTATATGCGGCTGAAACAGGAAGCCTAGCACATTCAAAATTTATCAACATTAACATTTTAATATAACATTATAGTCATTATGGCTTTTAGAAGAATGGGGTTTTTGGGGAGGTGGGCTAGTGCACTATAGACCCCTGTGGTGCAGCCTAAGCTTTTGTCTCTTACTTTACTTTTACTTTCATACTTTAAGTAGTTTTGAAAGCAGTACTTTTACACTTTTACTGGAGTAAAAGGCTTAAGTTGATAAACCCTAGTATCTATACTTCTACCTGAGTAATGAATGTGGATTGGGAGTTAGGTGTCTTACTCAAGGGCAGTTCAGCTATGTCCTGTCTGTTCATTGAAAAATGACTTGGGCTTCAAAATAAAAGTCTCTTGCTTTGAAAAGCTGTACTTGAATTACATTTATTTTGGTGAGATAAATAATTGGACATTCAGTCATTAACTAAACAGTCATAACACACTTTAGCAAATGTTTCAGTAGTGAAAGATTTAAAGAGGTTTTATTCTAAGTAATTTTGGTCATCACTGATAGCAATGATACGCTTACTGACCAGCAGTCATTATTTTATTTTAATTAATTTAAGTCTCTCTCTCTCTCTCTCTCTAATAATGTACCTATTGTGACAAGATACTTTCTCGCTACAGTACAACTGTTACTGACAGGTGGCAGAGCCAGAGTGCTGGAAGACAGGTCAGGGCTGCTCTAACCTCCCCTCGAAACTCAGTCGCAGTGAGGCTAGACTCCACTGCCTGGCCCAGGGTCATAACAGTACTTGTGCTAGTAGGACGGTAGAGCTACTACTGACACCCCGAGCGCTGCGTTTCATCATCAGTCCATGCCTCTGGACTGTGGACGACTAAGTGACTGGGCTAGTAGTAGTTGCAGCAGTGCCGTGTGTCTAATGCCCGGCCTGTCGGCTACTGAAATAGAAACTGACTCACAGAGAGAGAGAGAGAGAGAGGGAGGGAGAGAGGTGCTGCTGGAAGGATCTGGAGATCAAGCCACAACTTGAAAGGGTTCGTGCTGACAGCATTGGTGAGTATGTGTGTGTGTGTGTGTGTGTGTGTAAGAGAGAGAGAGTGTATCTGGGTGGTAATGAGGGGCACATATGGGGTTGGGAGATGGCCCTCGTTAACCAGTCAGAGAAGGGAAACATCCTGTCATGGCACCAGGCGCTGGGAAGTACCAGACGGGGGCATGCACACACACAAGAACACACAGACCCACACACATACACATGGATACCCAGACACACACACACACACACGAAACACAGACACAAATACACACATAAACACACACACAAACATAAAAATACACGTATGCACACACCTATACACAAACACACACACAGACACACATGAGCACTCACACAAACACACACTAGTGCACTCACTTTATGGGTCTGAAAGGAAGTGTAGCAGATACACACAAAAACATATACCCACATTCACACACACAGACACATAAAACACCCCTGACCCACAAAACACATGCACATACACACATATACATACATACACCCACACATACATACACACATACATACACACAAGCACACACACACACACACATACATACACACACATACACACAAACATAAAAATACACGTATGTACACACTTATACACACATAAAACACAGCCACAAATACACACATAAACACACACACACACACACATGCACACACATACACACAAACACACACATGCACACACATACACACAAACATAAAATACATGTATGCCCACACTTATACACACACACAAAACACAGCCACAAATACACACATAAACACACACACACACATGCACACAAACACACGCACACACACACACACATAAATACGCACACATACACACAAACATAAAAATACACGCATGCACACACTTATACACACACACACAAAACACAGCCACCAATACACACATAAACACACACACACACACACACAGACACATAAAAATACACATATGCACACACCTATACACAAACACACACACACACAGACAACTTTATGGGTCTGAAAGGATGTGTAGCAGATACACACAAAACACATAAACCCACATTTACACACACACAAACACGCACACACACAAAATTCCTCTGACACATATAAAACACACATACACACACACGGACACACACACACACACACATCCAAAACACAAATACAGATAGACAAAGGTACACACACACATACATACAAACACACAAAACACCCCAACACACAAGCACACACACAAAAGCACACAGATAGACAAAAGTACACACACATACATACAAACACACAAAACACCCCAACACACATGCTCTCTCTCTCACACACACATACACACACAAACAGGTACATACACATATTAACACACACGGAAGACGACTTAGTGATGTGGGTCTGTGAAGAAGCTGACCCCAAAGTCTAGAACTCAACACCACTGAATGTGTTCAGAATTGCTTCTCATGATCAAAAAATCGGAAAATACAACTTCTAAGACTGAACTTCAGAACTTTAGTGATGTGGACAAAATGATCTTTACACTTTCCTTTGAAAGCAAGTCTTTTAAAAAAGAACTGAAACCACATTAAAGGCCAGACTGGACACACTCCACAGTGAAATATATGATATGAGATTTTGTTGTTGGCGCTTGTGAGTGATTTCTGTTCAGTTGTGTTGTCTGTTTATTTTTCCTGAGAGATGCTGAGAGAGAGATGAATAGCATTAGCTTAACAGATTACATTCAAATGAACTAAATGAATGGTGGTCTCAGACTTTTGCACGGTGCTGTTTATTCTACCTGTTTCCTCAAACTGACCTCTGTCCTTATGCTGTGTTACCCATTCTGGTAATAATGACCACAAGCACTGGTCCTTTTTAACTTCAGCTTATATTAAAAGATTTTATTTTTTGTTTATTTCTGTTGGTCCACTTTGTCATCGCACATGTACCGACCAGCCGAACCGAAAGAAAAAGTTTTGATATGACGGTGACAAAATGCATGACAGGTTTTAATGAATGCATGTTTTGAATATTTACATATTTTACACCTATTTACTCCCAGTGTATGCTGTTTTGAGTGGACCCTGCTGTGGCGCTACCTGTTTGGGCTAATTGTGCCCAGCTGGCATGGTGCCCCTGGCCGTGGCATCCGGAGCAGAGGACAGGAGTGTGTATGACTCTCTCTCTGTCTGTTTCTCTCCCTCGCCCAGACCCCTTACCAGCTGTCACCTCAGCCCTGACAACAAAGCCTGTCAGTCAAGCCTACTGGGCTTTTCGCGTGCTGGGGCGAGGGACAGAGGGACGGAGGGACTGTCCTTCCCTCGCTCTTTTGTTCGCGGCCAGTAAGACGGGGCCAGACTGCCAGGTGAAACTTCCTCAGGGACCCGTGTGTGGGGGCGGCGAGCTAAGCCCAGTAGCACTGACACTATGGCTGTCACTCACTCTCTCTCTCTCTCCCTCTCTCTCTCTCTCTTTCTCTCTCGGCCTGCTGGAGTTGAGCTGGCTGCTGATAACACATATAGCTGCTGCTGCTAGATCCCTTGCCATCCTGCAGCCGCTGTGCTTTTCTGCAGGCTCCCAGTGTATCCCTGCAGGAGAGTGGTATAATAATGGTATGATATAATGGTATTATAATGGTATAATACGTTGGACTGCTGTCCCAGTAGTACTGTCTATCTGCTGCTGCATTACATGCACTGCTTTACGCTGTGCTTTATTGCACTGAGAGCCGCCTTAAGAGGCAATTTCAATGATTTCTCAAACGTTGTGTGTAATTTATCCGTTAAGATGTAAACAAATTTATTCAGAGTGAACTAACGAGAAATGCTCAGCTCTAAAGAAACTTAAGAAATTGTTCGTATCAGTACTGAAAGGATACAGACACCTGAAAAGCTGAAAGGCTCTATATGCTCACTCAAAGGCAGCTATTATGTGATCAAGAACATGCTGCCTGATGCCGGAGATATTGTTGTATTATAGATGGATATATAGACGGATGAGGTTTTGGCCTAAAATGTGTTTGTTAAATAAACATTCATGGCTAAACAATATACATCCAGGATACTGGGGGACTGATATATACTCTCAATTAATATTGTTTTCAAAATTCTATGTAAAAACATATAAAAATCCAAGAAACACACTAAGCACTAATTACTTAAACATATATATCAGCGCTGTCCAATGAAAAACATGCATCTTCAACATAGCAGTTTTACAGGAGAGTGTCTTTACTTTTAATGGAAGTCAATGGAACCAGAATGTTAAAATAAATTATTAATTAAATATGAAATATCTTAAACAAACAAACAAACAAACAAATAATAATAATAATAATAATAATAATAATAATATACTGGAACTATTTATTTGCATGTTGAAATGTTTTAAATTAATTTTAGTTATTTTGTTGATTTTTTTCTAGGCAAAAATAGTTTATGCATTATTTCTATTTATTTGTTGACATTTGACATAACTATAATACAGTAAAATATTAAACATATCAGAACTTCTACAAAGACCATGCTTTGTGTTTTATTTCCCCCAAATATAAACCCAAGAAACCCACTAAGCACTAATGACTTGAACATATCGTCGCTGTCCAATGAAAAACAAGCATCTTCAACACAGCAGTTTTACAGGAGAGTGTCTTTACTTTTAATGGAACCAGAATGTTTTCCAAGCTGTTTTGCAGCATTTCTATTGGTCTATTCATTTTGGAAATGTTGCACAATGTAAACAGCAGCTGCTGCGTTCAAATAATGCAGAAAATGCATGTTTTTATTTGGACAATATATATATACTGGTTTATATACTGGTATATATACTGGTATATATATATACTGGTGCTGGTTTTTCTAGCAGGGCAATGTATATATATATATATATATATATATATATATATATATATATATATATATATATATATATATATATATATATATATATATATACATTGCCCTGCTAGAAAAACCAGCACTGACCTGCATTGCTGATCATTATATTTTGTGTTTTGAATGCCTTTACGCTAGTCAGCAGCAATTGAAGTTAATAAGCTGATCACCAAGATTAGCCAAGCTTTTCCAGGGTCTGCATATACCAGTCACACCGTTGATGCCAATTAGAGTAGAATTGTGTTTACTTTGTGTTTTCTACTGTGTATTGTTGGGGAGATCATCAGCTTGCCAACTGCTAGGTTAGCTGTTTGGTTAACTGCTACTGCACACATTAGTTTGCAATACTGCACTAAATGCTGCCACTGATCCAAGCAAGTCTGAAACAGGAAACTCTTCAATTCAATTCAATTCAATTCAATTCAATTCAATTCAATTCAATTCAATTCAATTCAATTCAATTCAATTCAATTCAATTCAATTCAAGCGAGGAACGTTCAGCAAACGCCCCCCGAGCCAGGCCACCACTACACCTTTTGTACAATAAAACCTGCAAGGGAGCCAGCGCACCTCCCAAAAAGCCCACTGACACTGAACATTGCCCATAGGGGTCAGTAGCACCTCACCAAATTCAGCAGCATTTGCATAAAAAAGGCAAACTTTTGGTCTGAAATCAAATTAAAGTGCAGGAACACACAAGGAGACATCACAGGGTGTGTGAACGTCCCCTCGTGAGTCTGTGCTCACTGCTTGTATATGCGTGTGTGTGTGTGCAGGCATGTCCGTGTACTGTATGTGTGCATGTGTGTGTGTGAGAGAGGTGCACGGGGCTGATTAGTGGTGCTACATGAATATGACGTGTCCTCTCTGGCAGAGCCCCCCAACACCCCCCCTACCCACACACACACACACACACACACACACACACACACACACACACCCCGGAGTGGCCTGCCCATGGGCCGGCAGGAGGAACAGGCCCCCAGCCAAATCACTGCCACATGCTAATGAGGCCTGCATGGGCAGCCAGGCTGAAACGCAGAGACACAGGACCGTATGGCCAAGCAGCGGGACCACCCCACCCCAGCAAATGTCACCCACGCTAAAACACACACACACACACGCATATACATACATACGGCAGTGTGCACACACTCACACTTTGCTAAACTTTGTGCTGCTGTCTGCCCTCATACACACACACACACAATACTTCCCAACTAAACATCCTATCTCCAGCAAAATGACTTTACAAGAAAAAAACAAAACAAACATACAATATTTTTATTGTGGATCATTATATTTTATTTGCATCCTTTTTTATTGGTCCAGTAACAGTGCAACACAACATAAACCACAGCTGGTGTTTTCAGTTTAAAAATTATTTAATTAATTAACAAAAAAGAAATAATAAATAAACAAAAGTCTCCAAAAGTGTTTGCATCTTTGTGTCTGTCTGTGTCAGTTGACTGAAATGACTTGCACTATGAAAACCACATAACAGTGTTATTTTATATAAAATAAAGTTTAAATATTACAAACCATTCACTAAAAGGTATTTTTAGATTATTAAACATAATTACATTTTAAATTAAAATACATTATTAATTTAATAATAATAATAATAATAATAATAATAATAATAATAATAATAATATACTGGAATTATTTATTTACATGTTGAAAATTCGTTAATTTTTTAACTTTTATTTTAGTCATTTGGTTTGACATTGTTTCTAGATAAAAAATAAATAAACACATTCTCTACATGCATCAGGCTTAAATATGACTATTTTGCAATTTCCTTCTGCATAATTTCTATTTATTTGTTGACATTTGACAAATAAATTACAGCAGAATATAAATCATATCAGAACTTCTGCACAGACCATGTTTTGTGTTTTATTTTCCCCACAGGAGCCCAAACGTTTACACATAAATGTATTTATCTTATCACATGATAAGACTACCATTAAAATTATTAGTGCTCATTTAATAACTTAATGTGATTTTGATGGCATATAAAATTTACAGCATCAATAAAAACTTCAATTTGTAAAGAAATATATTGTTGCTGTCCAAAACTGCAACTTTACAGGAGAGGCCAAAAACTGTCTTTACTTTCAATGTAAGTCAATGGAACCAGAATTCCTACCAATTAATTTTGGAGCATTTCTATTTGTCCATGAACCATGAAATTTTTATACAGTGTAAACGGCAGCTGCCAAGTTCAAATGCCGTAGAAAAACAAAACTGGTGAAAATGGAGATTTATAGTTGAACATAGTTGACAGCTGATGGTTCTCTGTGTCGGAGTGTTTGTTACAGCTTGTTTACTGCTGTAAATATGTTACAGATGCTGCGTTAGGAACTCATCCCTGAAAGCCACACGGAAATGTGAGGACACCAGCATAAATAATAAAGGTTTCCTTCCCAGCAGACCCGGCACACAACATTCAATCATTGTTGGTTAAATGTTTAAACAGCAGCTTCCTATTTAATACCACACGAGTGTAAGCAAAGAAAATGATAGACCTGCCATTCTCTCCCTTTAGCAACAGCGACTACTCCAACGTTAATATTTATTCTCGTATTTCTCCCAGTGTGATTATCAGACTGACTAGATAATATGCTTTTTTATCTAGTCAGATTTATGCTCTACAGATTTCTAATGATGCTCTTATTGGATTCCTATTAACAAGATCTCAAGTGTCAAACACATTTTCACAAAAGGCTTTACGTCGGGATTCATTCCTTTGGTTACATTCCAATTACGGTTGTGTTTCTAGGTTCTGCGCTGTGGTGTCAGCTGGTTCTTTCAAATTTCATCACAAAAATACACGCTAAGTGCCAAGAGACATTCCAACTGCATTAAAGAAAATGTCAAACTAAACTGTTTATTTATAATGGGTATTATTTCCTCATATATTTAAAGTATTAATAGTATTAGACAGTATTAATAGAGTAAGTAGTGCTTTTCCATACATCAGTGTGCTTATTTAACCCTTTCCAAGCTTCTCCTTGTGGAACCCAGTATTATTATCAGTTCTCATCTAATACCTGCTTTGACTGCTCAGTACTTCATTAAGCTAAATCAAGATTTGCTGCTGAAGGAACTGAACACATTCATACAATGTCTGGGGCGTCCAGGAGAAATCTGGAACCTAACTTTGTTTTTCAAACTGGAGCTCAAGATCTGATCTACTTCTCTCACAATAAGATATTCATGTTACTTTATATTGTATGTATAATTAATATTTACATCTGTTTTAATGATATCTGGTGTTCTTACTGGTAAATATATAGAAATTAGATTATAACATATACAACTTAATTCTTTAACATGCTGTTACACATAAATAATAAGGTGAAAAAAAAATATTATTATTACTGACCTGTTTTTAGTGAACACACATTTATTTACACTGTTTAAAAAAAATCTGAAAAAAATAACTTTTAAAGGAAAGATTTTTATGCTTTAAAAGTAAAATATATATATATATATATATATATACCTGTTATTGAGGTGAAGATTTTAATATGGTTTTATTTGGGTGCTCATACATTTATATCTTACTTTGAATGGCTTTTGAAATTAAATATGTATTTGAAATGAAATAAAGGTCCTAATATAACAAAAACTTGATGCACTGGTACAAGAATTGTGGTCAGATGGTAGTACCAGATCTTTGTCATGTACAAATCTGCTGATGTTGATACATAAACATATACCGTAGAAGCTGGAACTGAGTTTACCTGCAAGATAAGAGACGCAGTATCTAAACATATCGTAGATATTTCTTATAGTAGTAGCTCCTCTGGGGTATAATTAATATGTTAACAAATATTGGTTTTAAATCAATTATTTTTTAAATAATTACCTGCTGTTATTGATATAATTCTGATATCAACAACAACAACAACAACAACATCTTAAAAACTTCACCTTCTTGCTTTTACTATGTACGTTGTTCTACTTCTACCGTGTCTTACAGGCATGTCAGAGTGAGACACCACTGAGCCAAAAGAAAACTGCTCCGTGAGCAAGCAGAGGTCAGGGTCAAGTCGCTGGGCCCAGGTGGGTCGTAAACTTGACCTTCAGTGCTGACCCTTAAGGTTCCACATGAGACTGAATTCTCCTCACCACCCCCCCAAAACTCCTACACACTCTCTCCATCTAGTTGTGTAGATGACCATCCAGTCTGAGCCAGGCCGAGCAGAGAGGACCAGCAGAGGACTTGCACCCTGCAGAAAGAACAGAAAGAATAAAAAAATAAAAAAGCACAGAGAGAGAGAGAGAGAGAGAGAGAGAGAGCGAGAGAGAGAGGGACAGTGAGACAGAGAGTGAGAGAGAGCGAGAGAGAAAAAAACAATAACAGATGAAAACAGAGATGTAAAGGGAGAAAAATGTTGCTTCTG
>CM038704.1:48434388-48506888 GCA_021613375.1 Megaleporinus macrocephalus
GCTGTATGTAGTTTTGGTTGCAGTGCTTCATTTTGCAGGATATATGAGGTATTTTGAAGTTTAGGTATGTGGTTTTGTGAATTAAGTATTTTGATAAAACCAGCCTAGTTTACAAAATTGTGTTTTAGCAACTAAAAAAAACTGTAACTTCTTTTTGCTGCGAATGTCTTTAATGGGTCTATTCTTGGACTTTTTTTAATTCATAAAATTTCAGGACTGTTTACAGCTCTAGGACAGCGAAGTAGAAAAAACGTATATATTTGTATTTAAAATCTCCCCCACCAAAGATACGACTGCATGAGCCAACATGTGCAGATGTTAGCACCACAAAGAGTTATAGCTGACACATAGTGTGCAGTAGCATGTAGCCAAACAGTTAAACTAGCAGCTAGGAGTTAGATTAGCAGCAAGGTTAAATGGCATGTGCTGTTAAAAATAAGTCCCCACATCCCCACGTACTAAGAACACACATGAATGTGGCATATATTTTTAACACAATTTGTATTTACTTGCTAAGTTTAACACATGAAACAAAACATAATACACACAATTTAACACAACTCTTGTACATTCTGTTATTTTTTACAGACGTGTCGACTCTACCGAGCATGTGTTGACTTATTTTCAATAGACCTGTTTTAATAGTGAGCACAGAACAAATGCTCTCGATGTTCTTCTACATGTTTGGGGCGACACCAGGCTCGGTAATGTTTGTAACGTCTGAAAATTAAATTTCCCGTCCAAGCAGGAACGCGACTGCTGTACCAGTCCTAGGGCAAGACTCTTAATGCTGCATTCGTTCACCATTGTAGTTTGCTTTGAATAAGAGTGATTGCTCAAGGCAATGTGAGAAGCTTAAGGCTATGTGAGAAGGCAGGAGAGGCGCACAGGAGATCCAACCAGCTCCCATGAAAGCAGAATATATCCCTGCTTTTGCGGTGGCTCTAGATTTTTTCAACTGCATTGATTTAGGAATGTTCTGATCGTTTGTTTGGGTGGAGGTTGAGTCCAGTGTTGGTGTTGAAGCTACAAAAATGAATGACCCAACATTACTTGTACTCAGTACTCTGTACTCTGGGGTATTGAAGACTTGTGAATTGTTCTGAATAGCCAGTAGGGCTGCAATGGTAGCTGCAACTCTATGATGGTTGCCAAACCCTGGCACCAACCAAACTATGTATATTTCTGGTGTAGAAGCAAATGAACTAAATAAATGTTTACTATGCCACAGTGCAACATGAACTTTGGTATAGAGCACATAAAGTATTTGTCCTTGCTAGATTTCTTATAATACATTTTGTGCAATAGGTTAGCCTGAATATATCGTCGCTGTCCAATTGAAAACAAGTATCGCCAAAATTGCAATTTTACAGGAGAGAAGAAAAACTTACTTTTAATGGAAGTCAATGGAACCAGAATTTTTTCTTATTTTTTAATTAATTTTTTAGTTTGGAGCAATTCTATTCCATTTATTATGAAATGTTCACACAATGTAAATGACCACTGGTGTGTTCCAATGGTCGTTTACATCGGGTTTTTACATGTTTTTCATTGGACAGCGAAGATATACTACAATGAAAAAATAAAAACTACAAAAACAAGGCCTGAATGAAAAAACATTAAGCAACTTAACAACAAATAAGTAAACAGACAGACACAGTGTCTCCAGTTGGGAGCCTGTTGCCTTTATTTTATTTTAATAGTGATGATTTTGTGGTTGAACTTGCAAAAATCTTTTACAAAAAGAAGAGTCAGTATTGTTCTACTCAGCACTGATGGCTTCAAACAGTTGGAAACCACTGCCAAGTTAGTTTGCGTTCAATGTGAGACAAAATCTTATCTGTAGGGTTTAAATCTGGACTCTAAACAGACACAGCCACCAGTAAAACGTACGATACTTTGGGGTTGGACCAAGTGCAATAAGTCTTGGGAACTTACGCTGATTGTTTAAAAGTCTTTATCTGATCAATATGTGTATTTCCACCACCAGACATCATTAGAACATATTGTGAGAGAAGTAGATCATATCTTGAGCTACAGTTTGAAGAACAAAGTTAGGTTCTATTTTTCTTCTGGACGCCCCAGACATTGTATGAATATGATCAGGTCCTTCAGCAGCAAATCTTGATTTAGCTTAATGAAGTACTGAGCAGTCAAAGCAGGTATTAGATGAGAACTGTACATAATACGGGGTTGTTTAGAAGAAGCTTGGAAAGGGTTAAATAAACACACTGATGTATGTAAAAGCTCTCCTTACTCTATTATAATTGTTTGAATATTAAAAAAATAAAGGAAAAAGAGCTTTTTAAATACAATAATGTCCCAAAGTGCCTTCAACATTTTGCATAGTATTTATTTATTTATGGTTATGTCCCCCCACAAAAAATTGCAGGCCATAGGCTTGACTTGATCTCAACCACTTATGGTCTTAGAATTGGGCTTCAACCTGGCTGCCTCCAAAAATCTGAGCATTGCAATATCGGCTTAATAGTCCACAGTTTGAGTAAACGCTCACAGTTGTGCATTCAGTGCATTTGCACGTCTAATTTTGCATCAGATCGTGGCGAAGATTGAGATTCCATAATGCTCTGAATAGTTTCTTAAAGAATAACGATGGAATCAGATCACAGTGAAGTCTCAGACTTACACGCATACGTAAATCAGACGTACCTGTACTCCCTCTCTCTCTCTCTCTCTCTCTGTCTCTCTCTCTCTCTCTCCCGCATCTCGACTCATTAACACAGCTGCAACAGCCTGCGGGGGGACAGCGGCCTGCCCGGGCCTTGAAAGGGAGACGCGGAGGACAATGGGGGAAGGGCCATGGCCGGCGTTTAAAGGAAAGGGAGAAGGAGGCCGTTTGAGCGCGGATGAATAGGCATGAGTGAAAAGAGGGGGAGAAAAAAAAGAGTGTACGGTGTTAGAGGAAGAGAAAAAAAAGAGAGAGAGAGAGAGAGAGAGAGAGAGAGGGGTCTGATTAATTATTGCGAGGCTGCTAGGTGCCGATCTCGCTTCTCACTCCAGTGGCTCGGCGCGGGGCTCTCGCCTTCGGCCGTGTCGGCGGGCCTCATTAGCCGGCCTCTCGGGACCTGACAGAAATTGTTAGCTGGATGTGATGGTCGACTCCGTCAGCCCTAGACGCCCCCCCCCCGCCCCCCCCCGCCCCCCCCCCCTCATCCGCTACCCCTTCCTCTACCAAGCCCCCCCACCACCCAACTCTTCCCTTCAACCGAAGGACCCCCGTTCATCCTTTCCCCCCTTTTCCGGACAGGAGAGAGAGGATTCCCTCATCCAGCAAAAAGAGAGGGCCTTAACAAGGCCGCCCGTACAACACCTGTAATCAAACCGCTCCAAAAAAGCGCCCAGGGAGCCGCGCGGGCCGGCCGTCTGATTGGAGGACGAAGGGAGGGGCTCGCTGAGGCCGATCCATAATTGATGTGTGTGCACAATTACGGGGCCTCCAGACATGGGGCGCGAAAAGAAAGAGAGAGAGCGGGAGAGAGAGAGAGAGAGAAAGAGAGAGAGAGAGAGAGAAGAAGAAGTGTTGCACAAGTGCGCCTCAAGGATTGTTGAATTTTAACAGGCGTTGCATAAAATCAAGGTTCCTGCCATTCGGAGATGTGCTGTATAAGGAGGCTGCCTGATCTCCATGAGTGAACACCTCGCTCGGGTAGATATGCATGAGGCCCGGCCTGCATCTTTGATACGCGCGTGTGCGCGGCGGGGTCTGTGTGTGCGTTTGCTTTAAAAAAAGGAAAAAAAATTAAAAATAAAATAAAAAATTCCACTCACTTACAATTGATTAGCCTGTGTGTGTTTGCGGCACTAATTTGGTGCCAGGTTTTTATCTGGGGTGCTCATTTGATTTCTCGCTCGCTGCTTTTGGTGAAGTTTATTTGCTCGCTCCGTCCCAAGAGGCGACCCGCGTACAGGAAAGCGGAAGGTTTTCCTCGTTTTTCCGCCGCAGCTGTGAAGGCAAACTCGACACCTAATGCGAGCGCTGAATGCAGGCGTACTTCCATGCGTGCTGGTGCGCTCCATTTTGCCCGCGAGTAGGATTCGCTTGATGTCAAATCAGTGATCCTGGTGAAAACGCCGGAACTGATTGGAAACCTTTTGAAACCCGGGGCCTGATGTGCTGAGCTTAACCTCATCGTTTAAGAGCCTTCATCTGATCAATAAGTGTATGTTCACCAGTAAGAACACCAGATCTGATTAGAACAGATGTAAATAATCATACATACAATACAAAGTAACATGAATATGTTATTGTGAGAGAAGTAGATCAGATCTTGAGCTCCAGTTTGAAGAACAAAGTGTAGTTTCAGATTTATTTTCTATGAATAGTGATGTTTTGTGATTAAACTTGCAAATAATCTTCTATCTATCTATCTATCTATCTATCTATCTATCTATCTATCTATCTATCTATCTATCTATCTATCTATCTATCTATCTATCTATTAGGGCTGCGTATTGGCAAGAACCTGACGATACAATACGTATTGTGATACAGCGGTCACGATTCAATATATCACAATATATTGCGATACTGCAAGCAAAGTGATATATTGTGATTTTTAAAATCCTACTATTAAAACACCACTATATGAACAGGTTTGTCAATGCTTTCAATAGCATTGCGCCCTTGTGCTGCTTGTTACTGTTGGAGTGGAGCTGAATATGGATTACAACACTGCCATCTAGTGGTCAGAGGTTTAAACATAACACGCAATGATTTACTGGCTGCCAGGAATCTGTGTTTCGATACTGTGTTTTTTAGAATCGAAAGATACTATCTATCTATCTATCTATCTATCTATCTATCTATCTATCTATCTATCTATCTATCTATCTATCTGTATAGTGGCTTAGGCATCAGACAGCATATTTATAACCATTTTGTGGTATAACTTTTTAGATAGATATGTCTGATTCATCGCAACCCTTTTACATCAAACCTCTCTGAATGATTTTAGAACTTTATCTCAATGATTCAATTATACAGACGTTTTTGGTGGAGTTCCCCTTTAAATTAAAGATGAACGTTAAGAATGAAAAGTTTATTTTGTGTGTGTATTTTGTACATAAGCAAGTGTTTTTTTTCGGACAGTAGCAACACGTAAGAAATGGCTGCGCTTTGATGCAGCCGCAGTAAACCTGCGTGCAGCGAGAGTATTATTTCATGCTCTTCAATTATACATTTCAATTCCTTCTGAAAATCAACACTCTGTTGACGGGCTCTCCAGCTGCGTGGCAGATCTTGGAAGGATGTTACGAAATATTGAAGAAAAACCTGAAATACTCTGGTCCTGAAATTCAGATGTTTTTCTTTCGCTTCGTTTTCCAAAGGAATAAATGTGACCTTCTCTATCTCAGAGTGATGCAGATGCAGCTCGTACCAAATGCTGCAGCACGAACCCTAAAGAAACTGGAGAGAGAGAGAGAGAGAGAGAGAGAGAGAGAGAGAGAGAGAGAGAGAGAGAAAGAGAGAAAGAGAGAGAGAGAGAGAGAGAGAAAGAGAGAAAGAGAGTATCATTACTAACTTACCATACAGGAGCTCCACTTACAGACTGTAGTTCATCTGATTCTCTGTATACTTTATTACTCTGTTCTTTAATGATCAGGACCCCCACAGGACCACCACAGAGCAGCTACTATTAGGGAGGTGGGTCATTCTCAGCACTGCAGTGACACTGACATGATGGTGGTGGCGTGTTAGTGTGTGTTGTGCTGGTGTGAGTGGATCAGACACAGCAGTGTTGCTGGACTGAGAACCGTCCACCAACCAAAACTATCCAGACAGCAGTGTCCTGTGGGCGGCGTCCTGTGTCCACTGATGAAGAACTAGAGGAACACAAACTGTGCAGCAGCAGATGAGCTACTGTCTCTGACTTTACATCTACAAGGTGGACCAGCAAGTAGTAGGAGTGTCTAATAGAGTGGACAGTGAGTGGACACAGTGTTTAAACACTCCAGCAGCAGCACTGCTGTGCCTGATCCACTCACTTGGGCACAACACAAACAAACACACCACCATGATGTTAGTGCTGGGAATGACCCACCTCCCTAATAGTACCTGCTCTGTGGTGGTCCTGTGAGTAATAAAGTATACAGAGAATCAGATGAACTACAGTCTGTAAGTGGAGCTCCTGTATGGTCAGTGGAGCTGATACAGTGGACAGTGATTGGAGATACAGGGAGGTGGTTTTAATGTTATGACTGATCAGTGTATATCTTTAATTATGCACTTAATAATTATTTTAATTTTGTTTTATATGTTTACATTGCTTTAATAAATAATGGCTGGGTGTTGTTGTGGCATAGTGGGTAGAGCGAGGAGGGTCTGGGTTCAATTCCCCAGAGGGTCCTCTCCATGTGGAGGTTGCATGTCCTCCTCGTGTCTATGTGGAGATGCTTAACTGCTCACTAGGTGTGAATGTGTATGTCTGCCCAGTGATGGACTGGTGGCCTGTCCAATGTGTTCCCGCCTTCTGCCCTATGAACACTGGGATTGGCTCCAGCACCCCTGTGACACAGGAAGATAAGGTAGTTTGGATGATGAATGAATCTTCTTCTTCTTCTTCTTATTATTATTATTATTATTATTACCATTTACTAACACTGCTATTATTGAGCTGCTCCAGCACTCTTGCGGTTTTGAATATAGTGGGTCATCTGGAGGCCCATTTTGCTCTTCAGTGTCCAAAGACGTGCCAGTTGTGAACTTTTAGTCACTGAAATATCGACACCATGAGCCTCGCCCAACCGGTGATGCTTATTTGGTATGCCAGATGCACCACAGTCCACAGTCTATTATGAGCGAAGCTCTATGCACTGTTTATGTTATTACCTATTTCGGCGTTGAGATCCTCCACGGTGAAGACCACAGCAGAGTGACGGGAGATGGAGACCCAAACCCCGCCGAGCTGTGGGAGATAATCAGCGGTTTCAGAGACACTAACTCTGTGACATTTATAAATATCAGTGCGGGACAGCCGCCATCCGCAGGCCGCATGTCTGTAGATATGAAAACTATCTGCGGCTTAGAACTCGGGAGATTTGGCGCCTGCGAGCAATATTATGAGACATCGCCTTATCGTGTTGCGTGTGTTGTTCTTTTAGATACTTGGGATAAAGGCGATCCACAGGCTGCTTGTTCAGAGGTGTCTCTGCAAAGGAACTGGTAGATTTGTCTTTGCTGAGATTTGCCTTCGCTGGGATACAAACAGACGAGGCGGTCACGCCAAAGTCAGGCAACGGAAAGGAACAAAAATAGGAAGCGGCTTCCGCATCCATATCTGTCTACATATGCAGTAATTAAAGCAGAATCAGAGAGATATCGAGAGCTATTGCTAATGCATTGTTCTTTAAAAATGGCCGATCAGCAGAACTGCTCGCCGCGAACCCTCGCCCATTTGCATAAGCCCAGAGGGAATGAACTAGCGCTCGTTGAAGCCTGCCAGGCCTGAGCAGTGGAAGAGTGCCCGAGTTTGGTGGAGTCAAAAAGTTTCGGTACAGACATTCACACAAAATCAACAGACTATAGCTCAGCCATGCAATTTGTTGCATATGCTTTGCATATCTATGAATGTTTGAAGTCTGCAACTCATAGACATCACCAGGAGTGGAGTATCTGGCCATAACACTGCCACCACCATGTTTTACAGATGAGGCAGTGTGCTTTTCACCTCCAGATCGTTCTTCAGAACCCTGCAGACCCTTTTAAATAGTTTTTGCAGAGGGTTAGCTGGTCATCCTGAGTGTGCAATTCAAATACAAAGCTATGTTTTGGTTTTACTTCACCTTTGTTGGCTTTTAGTTGGAAAATCAAGAAGTAGTCTAGATGGAAAATGCTGAGATAGTTATCTGAGAATAAAGCGCCCGTACTAAACTCTAATTAAACGCCCCTGGTCTAAAGCATCATTAACACTGCCATAACTTTAATTTAAAACTGATTGCATGGACGTAGAGTTGATACAGACACTAAGATAATAAATATAAAACAGTATATTTAAAATCCTTCATACTAAAAAAGGCTGGGATGACCATCTTGCGAGTTTGCCTGGGATAAATAGAATCTGGGCAGTTTTTATTGTAAGCAGAATCTACTGGAATCTTTACCACTGCAACAAAACACAGGCAATTCTAACGGCTGACGTGTAAATTCTAATAGTACTGAAATTACTGTAGGTAATGATTACATACCATAACTAATCTGGTCTGTAGAGTCATATTCATCTTCAAACATTGATTGTGGTTTAACTCTTTGGAAAATCAGTTTGTAACTGATTTCCACAGCACATGACATGTCAGTATTCTGTAAATGACAGAGATCAGAGTGACTTACCATTACCATCCCACCAAAATATACATTATAATATTAGCAACACATGTTAATTGATGCAAATCCAAGGCCTTTAGTATACTAATCTTGTAGACCCTGGAACATTATAATAAGAAGACACCAGTTATCCATAACCTTGGAGGCAAAGTAAAGTAAAATATACTAATTGATATTACCTACATGTATATGGAATATTTCAATTAGGATGTTCCAGGTGGTAAAACTTTGCCCACAATTGTTCCAGTAGAGTTGTGAAGGTATGCATTGCTTGACAACTACGACTATATATTATTGCAAGCTATTGATCAGTTTCCCTATCATTAGGAAGTCCCACCTCCTCCAGTTACACTTGCTATGCCACCAAAATATATATAGTATATATCCATATTCATGATATTCAGCTCCTAGAAAGTGGAAAACATACTCGCATTTACTGGCAATATAGGTTCATATACCCTGGAGTTACTTTGTCCTACTCTAATGCTGGCCTTTCCCTACAATGTATTTATTTATTTATTTATTTCTTTATTTACTCATGTAGGGAATAGCCAGCATTAGAGCAGGCTTAAAAAGACTAAAATATTAGTGTAATGCATAATAATTACATTACCCTGCCTGCCCATAAATAACTAACCCTGTCTAGAGATGACTGTACAATATTTAGGATACGCCTAATTTTGTTTTAGGTTTATAGCAACACATCACTGCTTTCCTGGCCTACTGATTCATATATAAGTCTAAACGCTTCCATGGGTGAAATCACATTGCAGCCCATAGTCTTTTATTTCACACGCTCAGAGCTAAAAGCCACTTACAATGACTGAGTGGCCATATCTGCATGCAACACAATGCTGGTTGCTCATGAAGTATTGAATTGGGATGTTTCTCTGGATTCGCTATTTAAAAACTTCCAGAAAGCTTTGCAGAAGTGAACAATGAGCGCAGATTAATAATTATGTATGGCCTAAACGTGCGCCGCGACTCACCTCACTGCACCAGTAATCGAATGACGAAGACAACAATCTGTAATATTGACCAGCGTCACCCTCACAGAGCTGAAACACTAATTCCAAGTGTTTGCGCATACTAACCCCACTTAACACTGCAAGCCTCAACCCATTGTAATGTTGGTGTGTTGCAGTGGTGATTATGGCTGGGATGGCGCTACGTGTAATAATAATTATAAGACAGTTCAGTCATGAGGAATAGTATTGTTAAAACATGTGAAACTTATAATTAATACCTCATCTCGGTATAGCAGATTATTTGACCTGTCTTACAGATCGGCGACACATGCTAATTGATGCAAATCCAAGGCCTTTAGTATACTAATCTTGTAGACCCTGGAACATTATAATTAAGGAGACACCAGTTATTCATAACCTTGGAGGCAAAGTAAAGTAAAAATATACTAATTGATATTATCTACATGTATTCATGCGCTACATGGGTTGGAATATTTCAATTAGGACGTTCCAGGTGGTAAAACTTTGCCCACAATTGTTCCAGTAGAGTTGTGAAGGTATGCATTGCTTGACAACTATGCCTATCTATGAATGCGAGCTAATAATCAGTCATTAGGATGTTTCAATTTACATAATTGCATAAGTCCCACCTCCTCTAGTTATGCTTGCTATGCCCTTTAGAGATACAGCTCACTCACGTAGGTTGGTAGAACAAAGTAAATGTAGAAACGCTGCTGCCTCACAGGAAGAGGGGCCCGGGTTCATTTCCCGGCGGGGCATCTGGGGTCCTTTCTATGTATGGTTTGCATGTTCTTCCGAGTGGGTTTCCTCCTCTGTGTGCTCCGGTTTCCACCCACAGTCTGAAGACATGCAGTGAAGTGAACTGGAAAAGCTAAATTGTCCCCAGGTGTGAGTGTGTATGGTCCATTTGATGGACTGATGGCCTGTCCAGGGCTTTTCCTACCTTCCGCCCAATGAGCCCTGGGATAGACTGCAGCACCCTCTATGACCCAGTAGGCTAAGCGGCTTGGAAAATGAATGAATAAGATCATAAACTGGCTCTACCAATTTGTCACTGTGGACATGGACAAAGATCCCATGTACACTTGTATCTGAATAAGATTTCAGCTACATGTACTTATACTCTGGACGTTGAAAGCATATCCAGTTGAATGGACTGAATATCTTGCAAGGTTCCTGTAAGTTGCCTGCAAGCTGTTTTGCACTGTGGTGTCCATCCATACTGTTGTTAAACCCCCTTTTTGGTCCCCAGTCATGTGCGTCCTCTTCACAGTCATGTGCCAGTGAGGTACTGCATGGACAGGGGTTTGGGTTGCACTGGGAAGGGTTCCGGTTGTGGAAGGTGTCCTGGAGGATGCCTTTATTCTGCTATAACATGCGGCTGAAATGCTTATCAGACCACCTTCTATAGTGGTTTGAGTGAGCGGGTTTGTATTCCTTTTAAAGTTTGGTGGAGGAGGGATAATGCTATGGGGGGACCCTTAGTTCCAGTGAAGGGAAACATTGATGCTTCAGCAGACCAAGATATTTAGGTCAATTGTTTGCTTTCAACAAACATTGTGGGAACAGTTTGGGCCGTTATCTGCTCCAACATAACAGACAGTGTTCCAGTGTACAAAGCAGCTCCATACAGGCTGGTTGGGTTTGAGTCTGGCATGGAAGAACCTGACTGGCCCACACAGAGTCCTGACCTCAACCACATCCAACACCTTTGGTCTGAGCTGGAACAGAGATTGTGAGCCAGGGCCCACATCAGTGTCTGACCCCACAAATGAGGGTGTTATGGAAGAATGAGCAAGAATCTCACATATACTCTCCAAACTCTTGTAGAAAGCTTCCCAGAAGAGTGGAAATTTTAAAACTGTGAGAAACTTTATTATAATGCCTATGGATCTCGAAGGGATGTTGTACAAGTTCCTTTTGTCCATATAGTGTACATAGCATGTGTATAACTTCTATTCTTCTGACTAATTTACTGCCACCAGGGTTCTCACTGAAGGTAGAATGGAAGTATATATATATATATATATATATATATATATATATATATAGTTATATAGGTATAGGTATATATAGTTTTATATAGTATATAGATATCCTTTCATTTACTGTTACCTACATGATAATAAAACCATATACAACCACTTATTAAAGCTGCATGGTTAGCCGCTTGATTATATACACCTGTGGCAGTAGGTCTGAATGAAACTCCTCGATTCTTAATCATATTAAGAGGTGTGTCCCAATTTTTTTTTTCAAAGCAGTGTAAGCTGTCATGTAACCTCATGCACTACAAATGCACTACATGGACAAAGGTATTAGGACACACCTCCTAATCACTGAAATTCATTCAGTTCATACAGATGTATAAAATCACGCAGCTAGCCACAAGAACACGCCGTGGTAAAGAGCTCACCGAATTCCAGTGTGGTCTGTAATGGGTTCCATCATTGCAACAAGTCAGTTGGTGAAAATTTTTCTCTCCTCGATTTTCCACCATCAGCTGTGAGGGTGTTATTGAACAGTCGAAATGTGTAGTAACCACAGCAACTCAGTCACGAAGGGTCAGAGCATGTAAAGTTACAGAGCAAGTGCTGAGATGTGATCATAAAGTATCAAATCTACTCTGGCATCAAAATCAGCACAGACACCAGGAGCTGCATGGCATTGGTTTCCATGGCTGAGAAGTTACATGCAAGCCTTACATCACTAAGCACAATGTGTCCTTTTACTTTTGTCCATATAGTGTATAAACATTCAAATGACAATTCACTGTTACCTACATGATAATAAAACCATATACAGCCACTTATTAAAGCTGCATGGTTAGCTGCTTGATTACATACACCTGTGGCAGTAGGACTGAATGAAACTCCTCGACTCTTAATCATATTAAGAGGTGTGTCCCAATACTTTTATCCATATAGTGTAACGTGTCATGTAGCACTACAAATGCACTACATGGACAAAGGTATTAGGACACACCTCCTGATGAATGAAATCAGTCATTTCAAACTTGTACACTGTTTCTAGTCTTAATTCGCTCCTGTCCCAACTTTTTTGGAAGGTGTCCATTTCTGTATGACCCACATTTCAAGAGGAGCTCAGGGGGTGTGGCATGCAAAGCTCTAGGTTTAATGAGGATATTTGCCGTTGTTAATGCTGCTATTGGTGGGTTTAACATCAGTGTTGAGCGTGTGCTGGGTTTAGTGTGTGGGGGTCTTTAACATAGAAGGAAACCGTATACAACCATTTATTAAACAACCATTTATTAAAAGCTGCATTGCTCAGTGGCAGTAAATATGATATTGATAAATCAGCTTTAGAACTTTGATATGCAAGAAGAGAAACAGTTCTGCGAATATCATTGGCCCAACTGGCACAGCAATAAATCAGTTTTATATTTGAATCTAAAAAGGGCGTGCGAGAGCGAGGGTGGGGTGGTGTGTGTGGGGGTGGGGGGTAGTTGGGTGGGATTAAAGAGAGGGAGAAAGAGAGGGAAGGACGACGAGAGGTGTGCATAAGCAGTCTTGGTGCAGCTTATAATGCAGCCTTGCCGCTGTATCTAGCGTCTTCACCCTTGGGTGTCAACAGGTGAGAGTGGGCGATAAGGGCTTTTGATGTTGCCAGCCAGAATTTATACCACCCAACTTTATTTCTTCTCCTAGACCTCTTGACAGACTTCAAAGGCCCCCCCTGTTCGCATCTCGCTTTAATCCAGGAGCACCCTGGTCCTTCAGTTCAAAGCCCCCTTCCCCTTCTCTGAAGCCCCCTCCTCGAAAAAAAAAAAAAGAAAGAAAATGCAACCCAAACTTTTTCTTTTCCCCGTCGACTACAGAGTAGCAATTACAGCCCCATCTCGCACGCTGACCAACTTCTGTTATTAATTAATCCTACAAAGCGGCCTCGTTTCCTGCCTCTCCCCGATTGACAAGAGAACGCATGAACAGAGGAGGCTCTTTTCAAAGGCCACTCAGACCGGCCAGGAAAGAGAGAGAGAGAGAGAGAGAGAGAGAGGGCGGTTTAGAAAGAAAGGAAGCCAAAAAAAAAGGAGAGAGAGAGAGAGATGAGAAGAAAACCTCTCACTTTCTCCCAAAAAGTGAGGAGAGGGTGGAGGGCACATTTGATACCATGCTACTTAGAAGTGATTGAATGCTTTGTCGCCGAGAGCTCTTTACTAATCTTTACCTGACACACACACACTTACACACACACACACACACACACACACACACAAAAAGAGAGAGAGCCTTAAGCCGCTGGAGGACTTGGAGGAACGGGGCTGTCATGGGTGGCCGTCGGGCGCCAACTCTCTTCACCAGAACCTGCCAATGAGAACTTCTCCTCTGTATACATCTTTTCTCTCAATGAGCCGGACGGTTGGTGAGATGGGAGATGGGGAAAGCAGGAGGAGGAGGAGGAGGAGGAGGAGGAGGGGCAGGACGGGGAAGAGGAAGGCGGGCGTGATGAAGAGATGCGCGCCAAAGAGATTAAAGTCTTTCATTCGGAGGCCCAGGCACTGTGACAGGAGGATGACGGAGCTGGCGGCGCTGTATTAGTGCTCTCAGTTCATTGGCGAGGAGAGCGATCTGGGAGGGAAACTCCTAAATAGAATTGTGTACGGCCTTGTTCCAACCATTAGGCAGGCAACGTACGCCATAGAATAATAATGCTTCTTCATTTCGAACGACTCGGGACGTTCGCCGTTCGTAGCTGGGGGACGTCAAGGCGCTGCTCCCCTGTGGAGGTGCTTCCCGGCACTAGCGCTCACAGCACCTCTTGGTGTTTCTCTGCTCTAATCCACCTGAACTAAGCAGATCATTAGCAAGCCCCTTCCTCAGGTTTAGGGGGGCACATTTGGATGTTCTTTGGCAGTTCAAGGTTGACAACTGCCATACTGCTATTTGTTCTGGTGGTCAATGGATAAATGTGATATGTATTACATGGTCTGCTGCGTCCAGACCGGGGTAGTTATGGGATTCATATAATGCAGTCAGGATGAAAAAACAGAGTCCGTGTTTCATTACAGGTACATATACAGGGAGCATTCAGATTACAGAACCTTTCCCACATGATGAAGACTCATTGCACCAATCAATTTAATTTCATGTGGTCCGCAGCTTGGTCCCTGTGGTTCCTGAACACTTCAAATTTTCAATACTACCAAGTACAAATACTTAGTGACCTTACTTAAGTAGAAAGTTTGGTTATTTACACTTTACTGGAGTAATTATCTTACAGTTAACTTTTTACTACTACTCCTTACATTTACACTCCATTATCTGTACTTTCTACTCCTTACATTTACACTCCATTATCATTACTTTCTACTCCTTACATTTACACTCCATTATCTGTACTTTCTACTCCTTACATTTACACTCCATTATCAGTACTTTCTACTCCTTACATTTACACTCCATTATCAGTACTTTCTACTCCTTACATTTACACTCCATTATCAGTACTTTCTACTCCTTACATTAACACTCCATTATCTGTACTTTCTACTCCTTACATTTACACTCCATTATCAGTACTTTCTACTCCTTACATTAACACTCCATTATCTGTACTTTCTACTCCTTACATTTACACTCCATTATCAGTACTTTCTACTCCTTACATTTACACTCCATTATCAGTACTTTCTACTCCTTACATTTACACTCCATTATCAGTACTTTCTGCTCCTTGCATTTACACTCCATTATCAGTACTTTCTACTCCTTACATTTACACTCCATTATCAGTATTTTCTACTCCTTACATTTACAATCCATTATCTGTACTTTCTACTCCTTACATTTACAATCCATTATCAGTACTTTCTACTCCTTCCATTAACGCTCCATTATCAGTACTTTCTACTCCTTACATTTACACTCCATTATCTGTACTTTCTACTCCTTACATTTACACTCCATTATCAGTACTTTCTACTCCTTACATTTACACTCCATTATCAGTACTTTCTACTCCTTACATTTACACTCCATTATCAGTACTTTCTACTCCTTACATTTACACTCCATTATCAGTACTTTCTACTCCTTACATTAACACTCCATTATCTGTACTTTCTACTCCTTACATTTACAATCCATTATCTGTACTTTCTACTCCTTACATTTACACTCCATTATCTGTACTTTCTACTCCTTACATTTACACTCCAATATCAGTACATTCTACTCCTTACATTTACACTCCATTATCTGTACTTTCTACTCCTTACATTTACACTCCAATATCAGTACTTTCTACTCCTTACATTTACACTCCATTATCTGTACTTTCTACTCCTTACATTAACACTCCATTATCTGTACTTTCTACTCCTTACATTTACAATCCATTATCTGTACTTTCTACTCCTTACATTTACACTCCATTATCTGTACTTTCTACTCCTTACATTTACACTCCAATATCAGTACATTCTACTCCTTACATTTACACTCCATTATCTGTACTTTCTACTCCTTACATTTACACTCCAATATCAGTACTTTCTACTCCTTACATTTACACTATATTATCTGTACTTTCTACTCATTACATTTACACTCCAATATCAGTACTTTCTACTCCTTACATTTACACTCCATTATCTGTACTTTCTACTCCTTACATTTACACTCCATTATCAGTACTTTCTACTCCTTACATTTACACTCCATTATCTGTACTTTCTACTCCTTACATTTACACTCCATTATCAGTACTTTCTACTCCTTACATTTACACTCCATTATCAGTACTTTCTACTCCTTACATTCACACTCTATTATCAGTACTTTCTACTACTTACATTTACACTCCATTATCATTACTTTCTACTCCTTACATTCACACTCCATTATCAGTACTTTCTACTCCTTACATTTACACTCCATTATCAGTACTTTCTACTCCTTACATTTACACTCCATTATCTGTACTTTCTACTCCTTACATTTACACTCCATTATCTGTACTTTCTACTCCTTACATTTACACTCCATTATCAGTACTTTCTACTCCTTACATTTACACTCCATTATCTGTACTTTTACTCCTTACATTTACACTTCATTATCTGTACTTTCTACTCCTTACATTTACACTCCATTATCAGTACTTTCTACTCCTTACATTTACACTCCATTATCAGTACTTTCTACTCCTTACATTTACACTCCATTATCAGTACTTTGTACTCCTTACATTTATACTCCATTATCAGTACTTTCTACTCCTTACATTTACACTCCATTATCAGTACTTTCTACTCCTTACATTTACACTCCATTATCTGTACTTTCTACTCCTTACATTTACACTCCATTATCTGTACTTTCTACTCATTACATTTACACTCAATTATCAGTACTTTCTACTCCTTACATTTACACTCCATTATCAGTACTTTCTGATCCTTACATTTACACTCCATTATCAGTACTTTCTACTCCTTACATTTACACTCCATTATCAGTACTTTCTACTCCTTACATTTACACTCCATTATCAGTACTTTCTACTCCTTACATTTACACTCCATTATCAGTACTTTCTGATCCTTACATTTACACTCCATTATCAGTACTTTCTACTCCTTACATTTACACTCCATTATCAGTACTTTCTACTCCTTACATTTATACTCCATTATCAGTACTTTCTACTCCTTACATTTACACTCCATTATCAGTACTTTCTACTCCTTACATTTACACTCCATTATCTGTACTTTCTACTCCTTACATTTACACTCCATTATCTGTACTTTCTACTCCTTACATTTACACTCCATTATCTGTACTTTCTACTCCTTACATTTACACTCCATTATCTGTACTTTCTACTCCTTACATTTACACTCCATTAATGTGTGTGGGTAACTTGGTTTTCTAACATAGAATGAAACTGTATTCACCGTATTTTGCCGCCTTTGTGTTAGAACTTCTGCTCAGCTAACCAAAATGAATACAGTTACATGGGAGGAGACCAGAGAGACAGTAAGAAGTTTGAATGGTACAACACTGTCTCCTCCGAGGTTAATAACACAGTGGGTGGATTATACTAAAAGGTGGTCTGAGGTTACCTACGGCGACGTTTTTAATTACTCTGTACTCTGGGAAGGTGTAGACGGTTCAGTAATGAAAAACTATAAAAGTACTGAAGCGTATCAGTACCTGCACAGTGGGAAGGTGGGCGTGTACTCCTACACCCAGACGGTGAGTTTATATTTCTGAAAGCCGGTTAAACCCAAGTCCAGCCAGCTGCCCGAGCCACTCTGCGTGGGTGTTAGTTACAGCCCAGATAGCCTAGCGCGGTGAACACTGATCAGAAAACAGCTACTGAACTGATAGACTCACCAGCACCTGACACGTCTGCTTCCTCTGAGCTTCATAAGCGAGACATTTCTCTGGATAAGGAAGCTCTGGTGCTGGTTCTCCTCCACAGAATGGTAAGAGCAGACATACGGAGGTTTGGGTGGATGTTTTAAATTTAGAGCTTCAGTCATAGACACAGGTCCTCTTCTTTGGAAGGCGGCCCCCCAACACTCTGATCTTTATGTGCTGTGTTCGTAACTCTGTAGTTCAAGCCAAGTTTTCCTCTTTTTTCAATTACTGACTCCGTCTAACTGAACATAATATGCTAGTCAATTTATGTTTGTCATTTTGCTTGTAATTAGAATCAATGTATCTGCGGTCGCACCGGAAGTTCTAACACAAAGTGAACAAAGATGGCCCCCCAGTGTTGTCATGGAAAATAGCATGAATAGCTAGAAGTAAGATGCCTGCCGTCTGAATGGTTTATGGCCTTTTCGGTCTGATTCTAATAAATAAAAGTTGCTTAAGTAGAAAAATGGCATCATCCACATGCCCTTGTTTGCGATAAATAAATAAACACATAAATAAATAAATATATATATATATATATATATGTCTTTGCTCTGTCTTCATTCAAACACAAGCTGCAGCAGGTCTCTGAATCACATGAGGCCTAATGGAGCCTGTCTGAAGACGCCGTTTAAGCTACCAGCTCTAAAATTGCAGCCACTCCAGCATCATGTTCTCAGAACCTGTTCTATAGATGTTGACATTATGATTTAGTGTGTAACGTCTGAGCTCACACCAGTTTTTGCACTATAAAAGTCAATTGCTGCTATATAGGAAGGGGGCGAGGGGTGGCGTTAGGGTTAAAGGTGAGGGGGTCCGATCACGCCGGCCCGTCTTTTCCTTACTAATAAGCCTCAGCAAAGCGCTGACAGGTGTGAAGGCCTCTGGGCTGTGCCCTCGGAAACCTTCCACACAGGAAGCAAGCGGCTAAGCATTCAGCCAAGGGTTGGGTGGGGGGGGCGGGTAGCACACATGGGGGGCATTTGCAGGACCTGTGCACTGACCCCAATAGCCACGGCTGCCGACGCCACTCACCGGCGAAACGGCCAGATGTCCATCAGGGCCAGGAGCGTGCTGGCCTGTGCTCCCGTGGCGAAGCTTGTATGGTTAGCCGGTGTGTTTTCCCACCATTCATCAAGCCACTGTCACCAGCCTGGGCCGGAGCAGCCGGTGTGCGGCGGGTCACGTTAAATGAAGGGTGACCCTCCAACGCAAACATGATTAATGGCAACACCTGATTAGACGTGATTTCCTTTTCCTGTCCGGTGTGTGGTCAGAGGCGGCGGTTAGCGGGCCTGTGAAGTTTTATTAGCCCGCTCCATTATCAACTTAAACTCTTTGTTTATTCTACCAATAAACCCGAATCCTTTCACGGGAAGAGGTGAATTCCGCCAGTGGCAGGGCTCTCGGGAAAGGGATCTGTTTATTTGAAGTGTGTGGATTCCCTCGCTGAATGCTTAGCAGGCCGAGCGAGTGCTGGCGCTCTGCAAACAGAGAGCTTCCTTCTGGGTAATGCGGTCCCGGGGGATGGCCTTATGAGCCATTAACAAACTTCCCACTTCAGATGGGCGGCCACGACGGAAAGAAAAACTAACACTTTAAAAGCGTAATATTCCTCTCCCGTTTGGATGGCCTGATTATCTGCATGCTAATTCTCTCGCTCACTGTAATTCATCAAGCTGTCACTTCTGATGAGTATCAGCGATATTCTTCCTTCTTGCTTTTTTTTCCCCCCACTCCACTCGCAAATACACTATTATATTTCACTTCCTATGCCGGGGCCCTCCTGTTAGCACACGCTAACTGGACCTTTCATTCATGTTTCAGTACCCATGTTGTTAGCGTACGTACACAGCTGAGTCACATTGTTATATTCCTACCTTGGATTGGATGGCGGCAGCATGTATATGGCAGTGCTGTGGTCTGAGGAATTCACATGGCTAGAAACGTCCCACACTGGTTGGAAAAGCTGATTAAAACTTCCAAGTACTACCTTGGACCCCTAATTCCTCAGACTTGAGCCCAGTTGAGCATTTGTGGCACTATCTGGAAAGTGATGTTGGTTCTACGGATCTTCTCCCATACGCCCTCCAGCAGCTGTGGGATGCACTGCAGTCAGCATGGCTCCAGATACCTGTGACAGCTGGACAACTGGACCTTTCCTTAGTGTTTAAGGTCACATGTTGTTAGCGTACATACACAGCTGAGTCACATTGTTAAATTCCTACTTTGGATTGGAAGGCGGCAGCATGTAGATGGCAGTGCTGTGGTCTGAGGAATTCACATGGCTAGAAACGTCCCACACTGGTTGGAAGAGCTGATTAAGACTTCCAAGTACTACCTTGAACCCCTAATTCCTCAGACTTGAGCCCAATTGAGCATCTGTGGGACTACCTGGACGGTGGTGTTGGTTCTATGGATCCTTCCCCACACGCCCTTCAGCAGCAGTTACATTATTATATTCCTACTTTGGATGGCGGTAGTGTGTAGGTGGCAGTGCTATTATCTTTGGAATGTTTTGGTGGCATTCTCTGGAATTCACTCGGCTAAAAACGTCCCACATTGGTTGGAGGAGCTGATTAAGATTTCTAAGTACTACCTTGGACCCCTAATTCCTCAGACTTGAGCCCAATTGAGCATCTGTGGGACTACCTGGATGGTGGTGTTGGTTCTATGGATCCTTCCCCACATGCTCTCCAGCAGCAGTTACATTATTATATTCCTACTTTGGATGGCAGCAGTGTGTAGGTGGCAGTGATATGGTCTAGGGAATGTTTTGGTGACATTCTTTGGAATTCACATGGCTAGAAACGTCCCACACTGGTTGGAGGAGCTGATTAAGACCTCCGAGTACTACCTTGGACCCCTAATTCCTCAGACTTGAGCCCAATTGAGCATCTGTGGCACTACCTGGACGGTGGTGTTGGTTCTATGGATCCTTACCCACATGCCCTTCAGCAGTAGTTACATTATTATATTCCTTCTTTAAATGGCAGCAGTGTGTAGGTGGCAGCGCTATGGTCTGGGAAATGTATTGGTGGCATTTTCTGGAATTCACATGGCTTGAAACGTGCTGCATTGATTGGGAGAGCTGATTAAGACTTCCAAGTACTACCTCGGACCCCTAATTTCTCAGACTTGAACCCAATTGAGCATTGAACTTTGTATGGCGGAAGTGAGTAGGTGGCAGAGCTATGGTCTGTGGAATGTTTTGGTGGCATTCTCTGGACCCACTCATCCACTCTCAACCAAATTGGGACTGAATCCATCCTTGCAGATCACATACACCATTCATGCTCTTTGTCTTCTCTAGGGCGGATGGGATCCTCCAGCAACCTGTCACATAGCTAGAAATGTCCCACATTGGTTTGAAGAGCTTATTAAGACTTCCAAGTACTACCTTGGACCCATTGAGCATCTGTGGGACTACCTGGATGGTGGTGTTGACTCTATGGATCCTCCCCCACACTCCCTCTAGCAGATGTGGGATGCACTGCAGTCAGCATGATACCTCCAGATACCTGTGACAGCTGGACAACTGGACCGTTCCTTGGTGTTTAAGGTCACATGTTGTTAGCGCACAGTCACAGTTGAGTCACATTATTATATTCCTATCTCAAATGCCGGCAGTGCGTAGTTGGCAGCATTCTGGTCTGGGGAATGTTTTGGTGGCATTCTCTGGACCCACTCATCCACTCTCAACCGATTTAGCCCTGAATCCAACCTTGTAGATCACGTACACCATACATGCTGATTGTTTTCTCTGGGGCGGATGGGATCTTCCAGCAAGACAATGCAAAACATCACACGACTAGAAATGACCCACACTAGTTGGAATAGCTGAGCAAGACTTCCAAGTACTACCCTGCACCCCTAATTCCTCAGACTTGAGCATCTGTGGGGCGGTGTTGGCTCTATGGATCCTCCTCCACGCTTCCTCCAGCAGCTGTGGGATGCACTGCAGTCATACCTGTGACAACCCAGCAGGACCTTATTGAGTCTCCCAGTCTGTCTAGCTGCTGCACACGGCGATTATTCTGGATATTATCTCATAATAATGAATGTTTTCACAACTTTTGGCTTGATCACCTAAGAAAATAGCCATAAGCTGCATAACATTGGACATCTTCTACCTAAATTAATACAAATAGAACGGTTTCTATCAAAGTTTCTGTCAAAGTTTTTTGAACATGCGGTTGTTCTCAGTCACTCACTCACTGACTCTCAAACAAGCACTTAATAATTCACTTTGTTTCTAGGAAGACGCTACTCTATTATTAACTTAAGCCAGGTTTGATTGCAGGAATAATTCATTTTGCTGCAGTACAGGGGAGCTTCAAAGCTGACAGCAGATGCTGAGACTGCAAAAACAAAGCCAAAGGGATGGGCGACGAGGAGGAGCGAGACAGTGAAGAACGGTAGCTCCCAAAAGATGTACGTTGTCGTCGACTTTGCAGAGCCAGCGTAACGTATCTCAGATACATATCAGGTCCATAAGCCTTCACAGCGTTCAGCGCTGTGCAGTAAATATAGGCCCAGCGAGCAGGATGGTGTAGACGGTGAGGACAGCGGGACGCTGGACCATGCACGAATGTGAGATTCTTTCGTGGTAACACTCGGCGTGATCACCAAGAAGGCCTAACCCAACACATGAGCATGTGATCTACAACTATAGCGCCTGGCGAGGGTCCGGTGCCAGCGAGATCTGTCGAAGAAAGAGGTGAGAGAAAGAGAAACATGGGTGGGGGAGAACGAGGGAGAGAGAGAGAGAGGGAGAGTAACCCTGTAATGAATATTCATCGGCAACTGTGATGCGATGTGACATGCTCTCCTGGCATGGCACCTTGAGCACATGGCCGCTGTTTTACAGGAGGGAAAAGGCCACGGCCAATCGTCTTACACAGCCCTGCTCGCCCTGCTTCGGATCCAGCACTGATCACACTTTTCTTTCACGCTGCGAGTGGAAATTCCCAGGCTTTCTGAAACACAGTCGCTCACAGGCCCACAGGGAGTGCACACGCTTGCAGTGTGGGGTGGCACGAGGGGGCAACACCCTCACATCCTTGTAGGTAACCTTAAAGATATGATGTGAGGGGACTCAGCACTCTGAAGGTCTTAGAACTGTCTCGGAACAATGTTTCAATGTATTTTTCAGCATGTTGGAACACCAGTTGTAGAACATACTAATGGGGGCTCATTTCCATACAGGCAGGGGAAGAGAAGTGCTTCACTCAGCCAATAAACCAATCAGCTTGTCAACCAATCAGCATTCAGGAGCAGTAATGCTAGCGTCCTTGGAACATTTTAGGCGTGCTCGACTTCACGCGGCACCATGCAGCCTGATCGCCGGCTGGCTCGGTTGAGGTGCATGCTGGTTAGTTTTTTTGTCCGGCTTGAGTTGGCGCCACCGTCGCTTCACGATGACATACTATGTTAACATCTCGCGAGTGCGAAGAACTGCAGGCTTCACACACAGTCACTGCAGTTAAAGAGTAATGGCTTGATGACGACAGAGCTTAATCCTCATTGGTCACTACCGCTCAAAAGTTTAGGATCACTTTAGAATTTCATTTAATGCAATTTTCATGCAATTCTCAAACAATATTATCCATTTCACAATTAATGTAAGTGTATCAGATGATTTTTAAAGAATAAAAATATTTGTATTAAAGTCAATTTTGTTTAGAGGCTTATTTTACATATAGTCCTATTATCAGTAATTCTCAGTCCTCTGTCTAAATCTCCTGGTACGACCACCAATCCAAGTTAAGGATGTTATTGGACTAATTGGTTGTTAGGACACTCTTGCTCAATTGTGATGAACAGCTGAAAAACATTCTACTAATAAGTGAGTATAAAAGGGAACAACATTCTAGGTTAGTTTAGTATCTGAAGATCAGCAGTTGATGGCTTGCTGACCGACTCAAAATGACCAGAAAGAAACAACTTTCTTTAGAGACCCGTCAGTCCATTGTTGTGTTAAGGAAGAAGATACTCCATTAAAACAAGAACATTATACTGTGATCCTAAACTTTTGAGCGGTAGTGTATATATATATATATCTCCTCTAAAACTCTTTAAAGACCTCATATTTACACTAATACTATCATATCTAGTAGCATGACATTTCATTTTCCTACAGTGTTAAACATATTTCTTTTTTCATAATTAGTATTTCAGATCATGAAGAGGCTCCAGTGCCTTAGATTTTTACTCTTATGATTTGTGAGTGTCTTTAAAAGCACTACATCATTGTGTTTGGCTATATCTTTCTTTCTACTCTTTCTAATTCTTTTCTTTCTTTTTACTATTTTTCTATTGCGTCTACTTCATCAACTGTAAAGAGATCAAACACCGCGAGACCCGCCGTTGTTCACGTAGGCTGCAGGTGGCGACCGTCCGAGTTGAGGCTCTATTCTAACCTTCTCCCCCAACCGTGTCCGGTTGTTCTCCTGTTTTCTCCCATGTCCTGCCTCCTGGTCATCTGACTCTAGAGCCCCACCTTCTCGTTAGCTCCAGGTGTTCCTTGTTCCTTGTTCTCTGTGTATTTATACCCCTGGTTGTTTGCTTGAGCTTTTGTTTCTTGGGGTCTTGTTTGTGTTTAACATGTTTATCATTGTTCCCATTAGGTCCCTTTTAGTTAGTTTGCCTTCTTTCTTGGTTTTGTTGCTTCTGTTTGGGAATTATGTTTGTTATGGATTATGGAAGAAACCATTGATATGAAATGAAAGAAATGTCCAACACATCTCCTTCTATTTATAAGCACCTTCAGAAAACATGTACTCATGTTTTGATATAATAGCAGAAATAAGAAGTGGCTAGCCTTCTTTTGAACTGGCTCTGGTGACCTGCCTTACATATTGCACTTATAGGAATTTCACAGATTACCTAGTTAAGCTAAGCATTTCAAGTTATCAGTTGGTATTTAAATATTAATTTAAACGAGATGGGGGATTGATCGAAAAATCACTCACAATTCAAAGCCCCCCAAAAATTACATGCTTCTCATCTGAAATAACTCAAATTAGCTTAACATGGATCTATCAGTTGTTTATTGTGATATTTTTCTGCTTCAGATTAACCAGTTATCAGTATAATAATCACTAATAATAGCAGCTGCTCACTGGGTGAGAATATTCCTCTTGCCCCCTTGTCAGCTTGGTCTAGACCTAGGAATCAAACTGTTTTGTAGTGTTACAGTTTACCTGTACACAGGTAGGTGAAGGTGGTGTTACAGTTTACCTGTACACAGGTGGGTGAAGGTAGTGTTACAGTTTACCTGTACACAGGTAGGTGAAGGTAGTGTTACAGTTTACCTGTACACAGGTAGGTGAAGGTAGTGTTACAGTTTACCTGTACACAGGTAGGTGAAGGTAGTGTTACAGTTTACCTGTACACAGGTAAGTGAAGGTAGTGTTACAGTGTACCTGTACACAGGTAGGTGAAGGTAGTGTTACAGTTTACCTGTACACAGGTAGGTGAAGGTAGAGTTACAGTTTACCTGTACACAGGTAGGTGAAGGTAGTGTTACAGTTTACCTGTACACAGGTAGGTGAAGGTGGTGTTACAGTTTACCTGTACACAGGTAGGTGAAGGTAGTGTTACAGTTTACCTGTACACAGGTAGGTGAAGGTAGTGTTACAGTTTACCTGTACACAGGTAGGTGAAGGTAGTGTTACAGTTTACCTGTACACAGGTAGGTGAAGGTAGTGTTACAGTTTACCTGTACACAGGTAAGTGAAGGTAGTGTTACAGTGTACCTGTACACAGGTAGGTGAAGGTAGTGTTACAGTTTACCTGTACACAGGTAGGTGAAGGTAGAGTTACAGTTTACCTGTACACAGGTAAGTGAAGGTAGTGTTACAGTGTACCTGTACACAGGTAGGTGAAGGTAGTGTTACAGTTTACCTGTACACAGGTAGGTGAAGGTAGAGTTACAGTTTACCTGTACACAGGTAGGTGAAGGTGGTGTTACAGTTTATCTGTACACAGGTAGGTGAAGGTAGTGTTACAGTTTACCTGTACACAGGTAGGTGAAGGTAGTGTTACAGTTTACCTGTACACAGGTAGGTGAAGGTAGTGTTACAGTTTATCTGTACACAGGTAGGTGAAGGTAGTGTTACAGTGTACCTGTACACAGGTAGGAGAAGGTAGTGTTAGGAGTCTTGCCCAAGGACTCCAGTCTACAGCATGGAGGGCCGAAGTGTAACCTACTGTACTAGGATAAGATGAGGATCAATCGTTGATAACCATCCAGAATATGAGCCTCTTTTTCCGGGTCGTGCTCTCCCTGCCAGGATTTGGCTTTCTTTTACACTGGCGTTCGCTTTCCACTGTTCACGTGGCTGTTTTGGGGTACATCTGGACGTCCCGGAGCGCGTGTTTGCTGTATGTGTTTCTGTGGATATCGGTCCCCACCATTGCCCAGTAGCCCCCCCCTACCTCTTAACACCAGGAGGCTGGCATGGAAGTGTGCTAACAATTGGCGGTCCTGAGCAGGCCATTGTGAGCAATGCAGAGGCATTGTTGGTGTTCGCTGTGCGCCAGCTGGCATCGCGGCTGGCAGTGGCGCTGCCACGCAGCACAATAGCCCCTCCAGAGCAGGCCGCTCAATAAAGGGACACGGACACAGGCACCTCTGTGGCACACAAGAGGCCCGGCGTCGTCAAAAGCAACCCCCCCCACATAACCCCCCCCCCCCCACACACACACACACACCACCTCCAGCCTGGCGGGGCAGGTGCTTCTGCCAACGGCTCCGCGGCGAGAATGTAGCATTGAGCGCTGACAAGGGCCTGGCAAGAGGAGTCCTCTTCTAAACCTCTATTGTTCAAGGACTCCAGAGGAAGTGTGTTTGTACTCCTGCCACTTTCTTGGCTGACAGAGCCAATACAAAGATCACCCTGAACCCCTCTCTCTCTCTCTCTCTCTCTCTCTCTGTCTCCGCTGTTGAAGCCTTTCCCTTTCTACCTGGATCCAGCTCAGTGAAAACTCTCCTCTTGTCACGTTTTATGGATTTTTATAGGATGTGACACTTTCTGCATGCGTCGGGATAAACAGCGTGCAGTGGTGGGCCAATGCTACAAAGAGATTTATGAATAGCAAAAGCTGCAGTTTGCTTCTGCACACAGGCGGAGTGACACTGAGACACTGGAGGATTTTTCTGGAAGCATTACACAGTTTCCAGGTCTCGCGCTGCTGTTTTAGATTCACACAGGACATGTGATACGATATGCCGAAGAACTTTTGGCAACACTTGCTATGGGTTCCTATTTACAATGCTATATACATGCAATCATAAGGCATGTTATGTCATGTATAACTCCTTTTAATGCCCAATATAATATATATAACATTATAATCGTTGCCACCAACATAGCTACACAACATTTGAGCAGGTTTTGTAATACTAACGAATATATAATATATATATATCATTTTAAGCTATTATATAACCTGACTCAAGTCATATATGTATATTATATAACCTGACTCATGTCAACACCTACTATGGGTTCCTATTCACAATACTATATAAATGCATTCATAAGGCATATTATATCATGTATAACTCCTTATAACTCCCAAAATAACCCTATGTAATTGCTTGTGAGTAGTTATAATTACATGCAATTACATGCATATATATATATTATATTATATTACATTATAATTGTTGCCACCAACATAGCTACACAACATTTGGGCAGGTTTTGTAATACTAAAAAAAAAAAAAAAAAAAAAAAAAAAAAAATATATATATATATATATATATATTTAATTTTAAGCTATTATATAACCTGACTCAAGTCATATACTCTTGCTTTATATAATGGTATGCATGTAATTATAACTACATAATATCAGTTATACACATCATAAGATGATACGTATGTATAATTAAAGTGGCAGATATATATATATATATATATATATATATATATATATATATATAACTGAACAGATATGATAAATTATAGGGCATTATATAGTCTGACTTTATCACATACTATTGCTTTATATAATGTCATGCAGGCATCTATTTTTGATCAGTTATACACATGTATGCATGGTATCATAAGGTGATATTTATGTATAATGAAAGTGGCAGGTAGGTTTGCTAATGTGTATAAATATATAACTGAACAGATGTGATAAATTATAAGGCATTATAGAATCTGACATATGATCAATTATACACATGTATGTATGGTATTATAAGGTGATACGTATGCCAAACACTAAGGCATTCATGCATATATAAAGCTTTACAAACACAGAATCCATAGAAAGTGTTAGCGAACTTTTTTGAACCAGTAAAAGTAGGCGTAGGCCTTACAGTGAGCTTTCTGGGCCAACAGTGTCAAACTTCAGCTTTGATCCAAATGAGAGAAACTATGTTCGCCCACAGCTCAGGTGAGACTATCAGTAACTTCTGAGTTGGGCCTGACTAGATAATAGCAAAACCTTCTGCAAAGGCAATCATTATCATTCCAATCTGACAGATTTCCACATTAATCTAATCATAACTGTCGTGGAAAACAGTTTTTAAAACAGGTTTTGAATATTTTCAGCTAATTACCTCGAAACTCACTTTGCATACCATTCAAACGGTTAGAGTATAGTCATGAATAGCATGCTACCTGTAGCTGGGCCTAATTTGCCACTCAGAAGTTTGGAATGAATGATATGAAAGCAGTATAAATGTATGAAGTGGTGCTAATGTAGTAGAGCTGTACTGCTTTACATGGTTATGTTGTGAGCTAGCAATAAGTAAGGCACTTTCAAAATAATCACTACATCTGTCGACGATTCTAATATCTAATAATAGAGTAATGATAAAGTGTCTATTCATAATACCTTGTATATTAAATGTGATAATTATACAGAGAAAAAAAAGTGACAACCATGACTATAAATTGATGATAAAACTATATTACATATGAAATAATATATATATATATATATATATATATATATATATATATATATATATATATATATATATATAAATTATGCCGTGCATACGTATTTATAACTGATCTTAAGTACATATAATTGCATGCATAACATGATAAAGGTAGGCTATATAATAGCTTATTTATATAACATTTATATATAACTATAACTATATATAACTACTACAACTATATATAACTTACCCACAACTTTCATTATATATATTATATATCACCTTAAATCTTAAAATCTTAAATAATTACATGCATAACATTACATAAATCAAGTGTATATGACTTGATAAAGGTTCCATAATGCCATAATTTATTATATCTGTTCAGTGGCCACAATACGTGTTTTTCTAATATTACAAAACCTGCTCAAATGCTATGTAGCCATGTTGGTGGCAAGAGTTTGCTATTGTTTATCTATATATCTATATATCTATATATACTATATGCTACTATATACTACTAATATATACTGTATTTAGATTGTACAGAGGTATACAAAGGTTTGGGCAGCACCGGTCAAATCACTATAGAGAACATACTTTTATATGCAATGTTTATGCAATATATGTAATATTTTATAGTAATAATCATATAATATAATAATAATCTATATATTAGGTATTTACATAAAATATAAAATATCAAATGTGCCCAATATGTTGAAACAAAAACAAAAAAATTTGTGCTCTAAACCAGCAAAACCTGCTCAAACTCCTGTATGTACATGGCAGTGCACCCCAAACCCAGGACGGCATGAGACACTACACTTCCATCAATGACTGCCATTATAAATAAATATGATTAATAATGTTTAATATGAGCAGAAGCTCATACGGTGAACAAAAGGGTCTAAGCTGACATGATTGGCCAATAGAGTAGGATCTTTCTAGGAACCCAGCTAAGTTCTAAACTTCACTCGAGTGCTGGGAGGTGTTGTTTAAGGTCAGATAAAGCGTTTCTTTTGCTGAAAGTGAGGAGAGCCCTCCCTGCCGGAATGTTTGCTGGCTGCTGTTGTTGGCAGGGTCCAATTAAAGCCCTTGTAACCCGCTGCCTTACAGTGTCAGATGTTTATGTATGCACGTGCATAAATTCAGAAAGCTTCGACAGTGCCTGTGTGAATCTAATTAAAGTGTGCGTGCGTGTGTGTGTGTGTACATGCGCGCGTGTGAGTACATGCACATGTGTGTGAGGCCCACAGGAGGCCCGTGACAGTTTAAAGATTGTTTTGATGTCGAGATGCCTCTCCCTCCTCCACCATGTGGCTCCTCTCAAGACCCTGCTGACATCACTACAGTCAAACTGCCCTCATCATACACCGCCCACCCCCCACTCCTTTTCCTCTTTTTTTAATCACTCCATCCAAACCTGGCAGCAAGTGCCCTCTGTACCCCCCCTCCCCACCTCCCCTTCCCTTCTTCACTCTCTTTTTCTCTCCCTCTCTCTCTCTCTCTCCCTCCCTCCCTCCCTCCAGGCATCTCCACTCCGCCGCTGTCAGTTCAGTACTTTTGGGGGTAGGCAGGGGCTTTGAAATGCATATGCAGGGCTGCGGAGCACTGGCATGTATACACTGCTGAGTAATTGTGGAGGCCAAATGTTTAATTGCACATGACAGGCAGAGCAGCGGGGAGCCATGGTGCGCTGCAGCTCTTACCTCTCTCCACGCCACAGCTCTGAGCCACCCAAAGCACCAGAGCAAAGGCGGGTTGGGGTGGGGTGGAAAGGGGGAGGGGGGGGTCGTTTTAAGTGGGGTTGTTTGGCCTAACAAAGTTTTTGCCCCTGTCAAATGTGTGCACAGGAGCGTGCGTGTGTTTCAATTATGTTATGGAGCTTCTTCAAGTCTGCAGCCGTGTCAGCAGCTGTGGGGCTTTTCTTAAGCAACGGTTGGAAACATCTAGTTTACTCAGCTTGAGGAACATCCTGGTCGCATTATCAATCTCATGCTTGCATTACAATCTGCCAAAACATTTTTATATGTGTCCCAAATTGATTTACTCTGTTGATTGTTTTGGAAGAGAAACAGAAGCACAGTCTTTTAACGATAGCAAGAGGACTGTAGGCCCACTACCGGCCAAGATGGTGGTCCACCAGCATTTTGCCACCAGTGGTTAAAGAGAGAATTACACAACAAGCCATATTTTACTGCTTGTTTGTCATTAATTGTCCGATTTATTTCTTTTCCCTTCATTACTTTCTTAATTTATACTTCATTTAATCATTTTTAGTGTCTGCAACATAATTTTCAACTAAATCATTGATTTTTTTTTTAGATTTGTAATATTTGTATTTGTTTTCAAACTTCTGTGAAGCTGCTTTGTGACAACATTGTTGTTAAAAGCGCTAAACAAATGAAGTTTAATTAATTTAAAGAGATTACAGCTACTTAAATCTTGTATACTCTGGGTAGTCCAAGTGTGGACCAGCAGTGGCGAACTGTCAGCAAGGTGCCGAATTATTAAGTCAGCAGACCAGTATGATCACTATCAGCTTTTTTTTGGATACATACACTACTGCTCAAAAGTTTGGGATCACAGTGAAATGTTCTTGTTTTAATGGAGTATCTTCTTCCTAAACACAACAATGGACTGACGGGTCTCTAAAGAAAGTTGTTTCTTTCTGGTCATTTTGAGTCGGTCAGCAAGCCATCAACTGCTGATCTTCAGATACTAAACTAACCTAGAATGTTGTTCTCCCTTTTATACTCACTTATTAGTAGAATGTTTTTCAGCTGTTCATCACAATTGAGCAAAAGTGTCCTAACAACCAATTAGTCCAATAACATCCTTAACTTGGATTGGTGGTCGTACCAGGAGATTTAGACAGAGGACTGAGAATTACTGATAATAGGACTATATGAAAAATAAGCCTCTATACAAAAATATTCTTTAATACAAACATTTTTATTCTTTAAAAATCATCTGATACACTTCCATTAATTGTGAAATGGACAACATTGTTTGTGAATTGCATGAAAATTGCATGAAATTAAATTCTAAAGTGATTCTAAACTTTTGAGCGGTAGTGTATATATAAATGCTGTACTTCCTGAGAAAGCTGAAAAAGGCCCAACTCCCACAAAAGCTCCTGGCAAACTTCTACCACAGCACCATTAAGAGAATCCCTTCCCAAGGTATGATTGTGTGGTACTCCAGCTGCACAGTCTCAGAAAGTAAGGAACTACATTGTGTGGTCAGGATGGCAGAACGGATCATTGGGACTGATCCCCCCAGTCTGGATAGTGTCTATGCCAGCCAATTAAAGAGGAAAGCTGGAAATGGACAGAACACATCCTGGTCACTACCTCTTTGAGATACTGATATCCGGGAAGAGGTTCACAACCATCTGCACATGGACCAGCAGACTTAGAAACAGTTTTTTTCCAAGGGCTGTGGCCTTCATCACACCCCACTGACTTTTAATCCACCCACCCCTATCCAAACAGGTTGCCAATATATATATATATATATATATATATATATATATATATATATATATATATATATATATATATATATATATATATATATATATATAATATTGTAAATGAATCATTTCTTTTTTTATTTGTCCTTTTATTTGTCTTTTGTATCTTGTTGTTTCTGCTGTTTAGGAAGTATATATATATATATATATATATATATATATATATATATATATATATATATATATATATATATATATATATATATATATACATATTTTTTTTTTTAAGAGTAAGTGTAGTGTGCACATATATAAAATACACAAATATATATATATCATTGCTGTACAAAATAAAAGCAATATCTCCAAAATTCCTTAATTTCAGTGTAAGTCAATGGAACCAGATTGTTTCCAAGCCAGCTTGAAGCATAATGCAGCTTTGGTGTTAAAATTATTAAAAATTGAGATGCATGATTTATATTGGATTTCCAGTGACAAACGTGTATGTCCATTTTGGTTGATTTCTATTTTTCTACATCAATTAAATGCAGCAGCGGCTGTTTACATTGTAAATATATATATATATATATATATATATATATATATATATATATATATATATATATATATATATATATAGTCGCTGTCCAATGAAAAAACAAGTACCTCCATATTGGCAATTTAGTCGCTATATATATATATATATATACATTCTCAACTCCAGTCATTTGACCAGGGGCACCCAAACATTTGCATATGACTTCTGACATTACACCCGTATGTTATGTGTGAAAATCAATGAGGTGAATGAATGAATGCTTCATGTTGGCCACTCTTGCTGTTGCATTCCAGAGACAACAGATTGTCAGAAAGCAGAGAGACTGGAACTTGGAGCTTTTTCAAATGACACTTGATTTGGTTTGAGGTGAGCATGTAATGATTTAGCCATGCGGTTTGCATAATGCTAATGGGCCATGATTAGCTTCTCCCTTGTGCTTACAACCCCAAGTGCAAAACCAAAACACCTCGACCTCGATCATATCGATCGCTTCAATTTAGAGGAAAACACTTTGTACATTTGATAATTGTGGTCAAAGTTGTGGTTGTATAGCAGTGACCTTCATTGTGTAGCCCTGTGAGTTATTAGCATTTCCCAGACAGCAAAATAGAAATACTGAGATTCTGAAATACAAGAAACATAGTACTGATGTACTTAATACTGATGCAAATACATGTTTGTTTCACTTTCACAAGCACATTTTTATCACCAGGGACTTCCTGCAGATCTTCCTTCAAAGTTTAACTTCCAACACTTTTACTCCTCTGAAATTTAGAGTAAAGCCTTCTGCAACTCACTCGAGACTTGCTTGAAACTCCGCTGCTATAGTTGCAATCATATTAACTTTATGAAAGACATTTCATGCAACAGCCAATCAGAATGCTCATAACACGTCACGTTATCTCATCGATGTTCCACTGGATATTGGCTAGTTTAAAAGATCATCCTGATCTACTTCATGCAATGTTGGCCATTTTCCAATCAGTCATTAATCTGATTGGCAGAAACTCAGACTTCAGACTCTAATTCAGCTGCTACTGCTGTTTTTAAGTAGTCAGCATTCTGTCCACCTCTATAGATAACAGTGAGTCATACGCCGTCAGAAAGCAGTTGACACTATATGGAATTACTTAACAGCTTGATGTGGTTTGAGGCAAACGCCCGATAATGTGATGACGGTAATGGGTGGTCATTGGTTTCCCTTACTTGATAGCTACATTAGCCTCATAGCTCCTGTCCTAAGCAAGCAAACCTTCTTAATTTGATATATGTTTTATGATATATGTTTTTAGTTTCGCTCTAAGGCTCCGAGATAGTCCTATAACAACGTTCTTCATTGTGCAGTCTGTGAGTTTCTAGCAGCCCCCTGGGGGCGAAAATGAAATTCTCTGTGATACTTCTCAGAGTTTCTGATATGATAATAAAAAAGTAGTTCTAGAGAATTCTAATCCTAAAACCAAGATGTTGTCGCTTGTGTCCCTATTTATTCATCTTCTCAGCCTGTTCTTATCATGGCCTGCATCCTAGATGCTCCATAATTATCCAAAAAATTATTACAGAAGGGAAGATCTTCAGTAAAACGTACTTCTTGGACAGGATAAGGCATCGATTACCACAGTAGTGGCTACTTGAACATAAATTTTTAAAAGCTTGGTGATTTTAAACACCAATCAGCCATAACATTAAAACTACCTCCCTGTATCTCCAATCACTGTCCAATGTATCAGCTCCACTGACCATACAGGAGCTCCACTTACAGACTGTAGTTCATCTGATTCTCTGTATACTTTATTACTCTTTAATGATCAGGACCCCCACAGAGCAGCTTACTATTTGGGAGGTGGGTCATTCTCAGCACAGCATTGACACTGACATGATGGTGGTGTGTGTTGTGCTGGTACGAGTGGATCAGACACAGTCTCGTCCACCAACCAGCAACATCCAGACAACAGTGTCTTGTGGGTGGCGTCCTTTGACCACTGCTAAAAAAAACTAGAGGAACACAAACTGTGCAGCAGCAGATGAGCTACTGTCTCTGACTTTACATCTACAAGGTGGACCAGCAAGTAGTAGGAGTGTCTAATAGAGTGGACAGTGAGTGGACACAGCGTTTAAACACTCAAATCAAAACATCAGCGCAACACACACCAACACACCACCACAACAGTGTCACTGCAGTGCTGATAATGACCCACCTCCCTAATAATATCTGCTCTGTGGTGGTCCTGTGGGGGTCCTGATCATTAAAGAACAGAGTAATAAAGTATACAGAGAATCAGATGAACTACAGTCTGTAAGTGTAGCTCCTGTATGGTCAGTGGAGCTGATATGTATTTCAGACTGACCTGTGCTCTGATTGGCTGTCCTGTTTTGTGCCTCAATTAAAAAGCAGCCCAGGCTGAAACACTCCTTATAGCGTGACCACAGGATATAACCACAGGAGGTGTTTGTATGCAAATGCATTGGTTTTTGTGACATCACAACTCAAAACGGGCCTAATTTCCATGAGTGAACAACACTGACCTGCATTGACTGGACAGTACATTTCAAAACTTTACCAGTGTCCACATTCAGTCTTAATACGGGCCCTTTAAACCGCCCAGTTTCTCTCCTCCCCGCTCCGCATCCTAGGGTCGCCCCTCCCTCGCGACCCAGGGGAAGGCGGCCTCTGAAACAGGAAGTGGAGTGGAGAGGGGAAGTGAGAGCACCTGTGCAGGTCAGCTTTGTCCCATCATGCCCAACTAATTTCAAACTTGCCCTCTGACCGCCGTTCCCACGCTGCAACGGGGGCCGGGCTCACAGAGGAAGCCTGTTAGGCCCCGCGTCTGTTTCTGATTAGCTAAGCCCGGGCTTAAGCCTTTATCTGATTAACGGAGCTCATAAAGCGGCATCGCTGTTATTTTCCTATAGTCGCTGCAAATTAGCCCATTAGTGGCGCGACAGGGCCGGCGCGAGAGAGCTAAGCACTCCAAGCCTGTAATGATCCCAGTGGTCGGCTCAATATGAAACCAGCCACTTAAGGCACAATGCTATATCATCAAAGGGACGAGTGCTTCATCCCTTTAAAGATGCGGCTGGAAATACGGAGTTACGCAACCTGGCTTTTGAAAAACAACTCCCTTTGCTTTCCAGCCTTCTTCTGCGAGCTTAGAAACACAGGAGCTTAATCCAGACTGCAGCAGGGATAATAAGTGGCGGTCGGCAGCACCGAGCGGCGCAGCTTTCAAGGCCTCGGCTGGCAGCGGACTCCGTCAACACGGACATGTCAGTCTCGTTAAAGACATGGAAATCCAATCAAAGATGTTAAATTTGTCTTGCACATGAAGCAGACAGAAACTGGGGGGGGGGTGGACTTGCGGGGGGTTGGCAGGCGGGACGTGTATGCGCGTGGGTATGTGTGCGTGCACGTATGCAAGCAGCAACATGCTGGAAACAATCATTTTGTGGGAAGCTCACCTCAGCTCGGCAATCGGCAGCCACCCCAGGGTTTCTCATCTCCTGTGTTCAGAGCCGAGCAGAATTTAAAACACAATCCACTGAGCCAGCAAAACGAAGCCAGCCTCTGATTCAACGCCACTTGAAAAGGCCATGTTTTTGTTTTTTTTTAGTTTTTCAGTTATCGCCCATAATCAAATCATCAAATCATCAAATCGCTCAACACAAGCATCGCAAACAACATCCAGGGCTAATGCAGTTCCAATACTGGCCTTCAACGTTTACTTTCATTTACATTTACTAGATTTCGTGGAGGTGCTGAAAATAATAGTAAGAGTAATAAAAAAGTGTGAACATCATAATGATTCCAGTGTAGCGGAGACCCAGGTGTGCTGGAGTAACCAGCAGTACTTGTACACTGTTTAACGGGGCCCATATCCTACTCAAGCCAATGACCTCCAACCTCCTACGAAAAGATGCGGTGCAGCTAGAACTACATGGTGCACCTTTATGGTAAGTGGACTTGATAACATGGACAATGTCAAACATGTGGACACACTTAATTGAATATATGGGTGATTCTTCAATTAGGGGAACTTTTTAGGTTATAAATTTGTGTTAAAATTATTTTAATACAAAACAAACATTTGAGGTATTAAAAAGATCAATAATTTCATCACCAACATACACCAAAATACACACCAAAATAATTATGAATTCCATTTTTATAATGATTTAAACATCAATAATTTGCTACTTTGGCCTTGTCCCTAATCCAGACTTTAAAAGTGCACCCCAATAAAATGCTAAAAAGTGATCAATTTATGAAAAAGATCACAATATGAGTTTCATAAAAACTTAAAAAGAAACTAAATGTACTGTTTACTTTCATATTTGTAGCTATGCATATATATATATATATATATATATATATATATATATATATATATATATATATATATATATATATATATATATATATATATATATATCGTCCCCAACATTATCATCAGTACCGCAACAGTGTATGACTTCTGCAGGGAATTATTTGAAGGTAGCACTTGTTTATGTTGTAACCATGGAAACAAAGACTCACAAGGGAGCACATGTCAGCCATGAGTGAGGAGTGACATGTTAATGTGTGTAAATGGGAGTAACTGAATCCTGTATTGCTTCTGATCATAGAGTACATTTATTCAGAGTCATTACCGTTTACATCAGTACGGCAGTATTCAGTACTCATTATTTATTTATTTATTTACAACTAAACATTATATTTACACATTATTTATTTGTAACTAAACATTACATTTACACATTATTTATTTGTAACTAAACATTACATTTACACATTATTTGTTTATTTATTTACAACTAAACATTACATTTACACATTATTTATTTATAACTAAACATTACATTTACACATTATTTGTTTATTTATTTACAACTTAACATTACATTAACACATTATTTATTTATAACTAAACATTACATTTACACATTATTTATTTATTTATTTACAACTAAACTTTACATTTACACATTATTTATTTATAACTAAACATTACATTTACACATTATTTGTTTATTTATTTACACTTTAACATTACATTTACATATTATTTATTTATTTATGTTAATTAAAGAGCATCATGTACTAGCTGTTAACTAGCTTTAGCACATCCATGGCCTAGCTTCTTTCTTAAAAAAGTGAAAATTGTCATTACCGCAACACGTCATTACCAACGCATAACCTGTTGAGATGGTAATGACATTTGTTGATGGTAATGACAGGTTTTCAATTTCACCATCAGTATCTTTTCAATTATGTTGAAATTAAATATAATTAAGACATTTTGATCCGAATATGAATATAGTATAAATACTGAAGTTTGAGTCCATGTACACAAATATCTCTAAATCAAACATTTGACAAAATGAGAATGTATATTTTAATAAGAGCTATAAAACCCCTTAAACCTGTTTATCAGAACAAGATCTCAGCATCTACACTATCTTCTGTTAGAGAAGCAGCTCATGTGGCTCCTCATGATGAAGCTGCTGGTCAGAATGTTCAAAGTATGTAAACCTGCATCAGAGCAAATGAGCTCATTTCTAAAAGACCCTCTAAACATTCTTTAAACACAACCAGAAGTTTTATTCTGCTCCAGGAATAATTCCATACCTCTTATTCTATAGTTTTGATCTCTTCACACTTATTCACTAATATTATTACTATTAATATAGTACAAATAAGAACAACCTGGGGAGGTGAGGCTAAACTTTTGACTGGTAGTGTATATTATTATCACTGGTTGGAAAGCATAGATAAGGCTGATCTCACTGGAAACTGAAAACTGTGTTCACTCTATGGAAGTCTGGGGTTATTTTATGTTTGTGCGAATCCAGCGTTCACGCAATGAGAATTATATGAATTACAGAAAGTAATAAATATATTTTGATTTTATTTAAAAAGGAAAAATATCTTTTTTTAGAGTCAAATTTGACTGTAAATGCCTTATATATACAAACTATAACTCAGCTCTTCTTTCCTGTTTTATTCGTAATTTAAAAACAGCATCTGCTTTTTACAGATAGGTTGAAATTTTGTGATGAGTGAACATATAGAAATGCTCCGTATCGACTTTGATTAAAGTATTATTTATTTTAGCCCTCCTATTAAGGTTAAAATAATATCATAGTTTTATGTGTCAAATTGACCCGCACAATTTAAATACTCCGAAAAACAAGCAAAGGGTCAAGTCAAACAAAAAAACTTTGTTATAAACTCTCTGAAGATTTAGAAAGCCAAATAATAAAAACCTATGGTATATATATATATATATATATATATATATATATATATATATATATATATGGAGCTTAATATTTTAGATTGAACATATTTATAATCAATTTTATATGGTTTTTACATATGGCAGTACTTTCCAAGCTTTTCCTTGTGTCTGCTTGGACTGCTCAGTACTTCATTAAGCTAAATCAAGATTGCTGCTGAAGGAACTGAACACATTCATACAATGTCTGGGGCGTCCAGGAGAAATCTGGAACCTAACTTTGTTCTTCAAACTGGAGCTCAAGATCTGATCTACTTCTCTCACAATAACATATTCATGTTACTTTGTATTGTATGTATGATTATTTACATCTGTTCTAATCAGATCTGCTGTTCTTACTGGTGAAAATACACTGGTGAAAAAAGCATTTCTATTGGTCCATTCATCATGAAATATTTACACAATGTAAACGGCAGCGGCTGGGTTCAAATAGTGTAGAAAAATAAAAAAATGACAACAAATTGATGGAGACACCTGTTTTTCTTTGGACAGCGATGATATACAGCATTGTTTCTACAGTCGTTTCCACACTACACACTGTACGCTGACTGTATGCTGCACTACTATGGTAGAGTAGTGACAGCACTGGCGCACCCTGTGAGAATACACAACAAACAAAAACAGCTCAGCGTCTCTCTGTGTTACTGCTCACTCTCATTCTCAGAGTTCATCAGAGAGGTGGTCACGTCACTCCGCTCTAGTGTTTGGCTCCCAGCCAGCTGCACTCAGCTAACGGAATTTGAGCAACGTGGAGGTCGTTGCCATGGCAAGGGAAGAGCGCGAGGAGGGTGCGCTCCACCACAGCGCTGTCACGGAGGAAGTGAGCGGCCAAGGGCTCGACCTTTGACCCCTGCGTGGCACCCAGAGTCCTAGGGTTTCACACCCAGACGCACACAAACAAACACTCGCACACACACACACTCTCCATTCTTCTGCTGGAGCTGCGGAATTACCATAATAAAGCCTGAGGTCGTGCATCCGCAGCAGCATCTCTCTGTGGGAATCTTTCAGATACATTACAGGTTTCAACTCGGGCCCAGTCGGATCCCATATCGTGATTAAACAATGATCCTGATCAGACGTTTCAGCATTTCTATGTACTTTAAACAGTTCAGATGTAAACTAATTCATTCAGAGTGGATTGGTGTGTTCTGGAGTAACTTAGGATTGTTTACAGTGGTGGTGAATGGAACCAGACGTCTAAAGAGATTAATAAATATATATAAATATGGATATTATACAAAATGGTTATAAAGATGCTGCCTCATGCAAAATGCAAAAGTCTGATTGTTTAAAATCCTTTATCTGATCAATAAGTGTATGTTCACCAGTAAGAACAGCAGATCTGATTAGAACAGATGTAAATAATCATACATACAATACAAAGTAACATGAATATGTTATTGTGAGAGAAGTAGATCAGATCTTGAGCTCCAGTTTGAAGAACAAAGTTAGGTTCCAGATTTCTCCTGGACGCCCCAGACATTGTATGAATGTGTTCAGTTCCTTCAGCAGCAATCTTGATTTAGCTTAATGAAGTACTGAGCAGTCAAAGCAGGTATTAGATGAGAACTGTACATAATACTGGGTTCCACAAGGAGAAGATTGGAAAGGGTTAAATAAACACACTGATGTATTTAAAAGTACTACTTACTGTATTAATACTGTTTAATATTTAAATAATAAAGTGTTTTGGTGAGCAAATAAAAGCTTCCTGTCTGGAAAAACAGCTTTTTAAATTTAATAATGTTCCAAAGTACTTAAAACGTTTGCACAGTACTGTATATACATACAATGTATTTTTCTGATTTTACCATTAAGGACATTATATATAGAAACTTACTGGTGGTTTTGAATGGCACGTCATGTATGACCACCACTGTAACGAAATCCACGTAGGTTTTTTTCTCCATTTCACATAAAACTTTGTCCTTTTTTTCAGATGTAAAAAGTACAGGGCTAGAAAAACATAGCCGGTGGGAATTTAATAGAACTTGTAGTACTTTCTTGTTTTTTTTTTTTGAATTCTTTTATAACAAATGCGTCCGTTGCCACCTTTCCAGTATCCCTCTATGGGGCACTATTTCTCCAAACAAGTTCTTCCTCATGCATATTACAAAGTCTGAAAAAAGTCTCATAGCAGCACACGAGTCTAGTTATGGAAGTCAGGAGGAACAGGTTCGGACCGCTTTCTGGCCGTCTGCGCTCACGCTGGCGTGTTTTCTCTTGCTCTCAGGAGCTCAGTGGGGCCTGTCTTTCCTCCTCTCAGCGTGGGGTGGCCTCCCACCTCCATGGACCAGAAGCAACACGACTCAGCACTCACTCCATGCTGGGTCCACTTCCATCAGGACCCAGGGGTCAGCCACTCTCTCTTGCCCTCTGTCCCCGTCTCTCCTCCATTGCTTTGCCTTTCTCCTGCTACACCTTCCAAACTTCGTCTTTCACCCCGTCAAACTTAGCCTGACTTTATGATTCGTGTGCCGTGCTGAGAAAAAGCTGGATACACTATAAATATATACAGAGAGAATGATGCAGGTGCATCCAGTTCACTGTAGTATTATTTCTACTTAGTTGCCAATGAACTACTAAAAGCTACACTATGTAAGTTTTGGTGGAAACATAATTACACACAATTTAAAGGAGAACATTTTACAAAGTGTAGCTCACAGTTTGCTTGAAACTCAGCCGTAATGAAGAGCTGGACGTCGTTTGAGTGGGTAGAATAAATATTTTGAGGATGTATATGTACAGATACTATTGGGACTCCCTGTTTTAAACAAACAAACAAACAACAAAACAAGCCTACAGCAGCATAAATGCCTGAATTATGCTGGTCTGGTGCTGGTTTAGCTGGTCACTGCATGGCCAGCATGCAATAAAATCTTATATCTTGAAATTTTGAATGTAAGTCAAGGTAACCAGACTTTTTTTTTAATTTATCATAAAAGGTACACCCTGTAAAAGGGGCAACAGGCATTTTCTTTCTGTGGTAATCATCCTCCATATTTGCTGTCCAGCATACCAGCAACAACATGTGTAGGTTTTGTGGGTGACCAGCTAGGCTGTTTTTTTTTATCAGGGATGTTTGGGTGACTATTGACCTCCAGTGTTTGCAAGTATTGATACCTCTGATATCTTCAGCTCTGAAGTAGATCAGCTTCGTTTAGGGTCAATAATAAACTAATCAAAATGTTCCCTTAATGACTGAAAGTTATTCATTGTCTTATTGGACACAATCAACCACCATCATTACTTTGAAAGGTACCTTTAATTTTAAAGGAGCAATATGTAAGATAACACAGTCCTACCAATCTAAAGAATGAGCATCAAACTTTATCTCTTTAACTGAACCACTTTAATTAATTAATTTTCTCATTCAACACAATCAACAACAGTCATTACTTTTAAGGGCTATCTCAGCTTTACTTTTAAAGGAGCAATATGTAAGTTATTGCAGTCTCTAAAAGTCCTAAACTTTGAAGAATCACAGCAAGCCCAGCATCAAACTTCAACCCCTCCTCGCCAAGTACGTCTACAGCGCTGGAAAGTAACACCAATGTTTTGTTTTGACTCTTCTATTTTTGAGAGCAAGTGTACTTCTTCATCCACTATGGGGGGACTGAAGGTAGACTTGACCCTGACTCAGTGACTCACTACTGCCCCTTGAGTTACAGAGTGGAATTACAAGACTGGACCTAGCTGCAACACTATGCACAAACATTGTTGACGTACAACGATGTTTACTTCATGTTGGACTATTTTTTTAGCTAAAAATCATACATACATAAGTATCTCCAAAATGCTGACTTTAAAACCAACAAGTACCCTCTTTAATATAGAAATTTAATAGAAATTTGGTTTGTTTAAAGCAAGTTTTATTGGTCCAAGCATCATAACTTTGTAAAAAACTGAGTTTAAATCATGTAGAAAACTAAAAATAACAATACAAGGCTTTCTTTGGACAGCGACGATATTGATTGCGATTTTACATATTGCTCCTTTAATATCTGTTCGTTAATATTTCACTAGGTTATTTCGGACGCTGGCCGCACCGGTGTCATGTAGCTCCCTCACTCAAGTAACAAAATCATCTCCATGATGTCTCCATGAAATTTCAGAATGCCGTCCTTCGTGCTGACCCGTAGACGACTGGCTGATAATTGGAGGATGCGTGTTTATCTCCATTACCTTTTTCCCCTCCCCCCTCCTTTTTCTGCTAAGCTTGCACTTCCCTTAATGCTGACTTTAAAATGCCTTTGTTAGGCGCAGGTTTAGCTACTTCTCTTTGAAGAATACATTGTCCCCCAGTTGCGTTTCATACTTCTTCATATGCCAACATGATGGATTATTCTGATTTTAGATCATAACTTTGACAAGAGCGCTGGCTTTTGTTGAACATTGCAACCCGTTCGCTGATAGACAATAAATCTTCTCGGTTGCATATTCGCACACTCGCCGAGTGCATTATGCCTCCTGAAGGTTAACCGATTTTTCGGGCCGGATTTTGCTATTCAAACGCGGCCCACCGTCTAGACCTCCCAAATATAGCCCCAATGAATGAAAAGGTGGGGCACCACTATTCAGTGGTGCGCAGGGACTATTCATACTGTAAATTCCCCAAACCTGATGCGGCCCCTACCTGCAGTTTACTGTCTCCCTGAGTGCGATTCACCGACATAATGAATGCCTGGGCTTTAACGCGGGCATTTAATAGATGATTCTTCAGTGTTTACCGCGATAAGATACATCACAGTCACCACGCCGTAAAAAGGGGCCCCGTTATTAGGACAGCAATAAACAATTATTGTTCCCTCCGGTACTCTGGCACTTTTCACACACACACACACATAGACACACACACACACACACACACACATAGTCAATCGTGGCTCGCGCAGGTGCGGTTTGCCATTACCTTGCGCGCGCAGGCACGACAGCCGCGCAACAAAAGCCCGGCGCCCGCGATCGGCGCACACAAATAATTCAAATGTCACATTTTGAATGTCATCTTCAAAAGAGCTCCTTCCGTCACTTCCAAACTCATTATATAGGAGGGGAGGACAAAAAAAATGGCGGGGACATTGTTTTATGCGCTCGCGAGCTTGATGCCGGTCTAATTAATAAAGGGGGGCTTTTCTTTCTTTTCTTTTTTTCTCTCCTCTCTCTCTCTCTCTCGCTTTTCTCTTTTTTTCCTTTCTTTTGAAAAGCTGGCGAAGGGGAGCGCGAGATTAAAAGGTGCTCATTGTTTCCTTTGCAGATTTTACAGGTTGAGTTTTAATTTGCGCGAGGCGGCGAGGAGCCCGAGTCCAGATGGTGCGATAACCCTGCAGAACAGCTCCCACCAGCCACCGCGATAACAAAGATATGCAGATGAGAGAGAGAGAGAGAGAGAGAGAGAGAGGGAGAGAGAGAGAGAGAGAGGGAGGGAGGGAGGGAAGCAGGGGGCAGAGGGAGAGGGAGACAAAGGGGGGGGAACAAGGGAGAGTGAGCAAGCAAGCGAGAGAGAGCGAGAGAGAAAGAAAGAGAGAGAGAAAGAGGGAGAGAAAAAGAGAGATTTGGCACGCTGCCAGCTCTCGCAGTTCTCCGTAGCAGGGGAACAAATTGATGTGTCCACTAAACGATGGCAGTGTAGCAGCAGGGGTGGACGCTGCACTGCCAAAGTCATCTCTCTAATAACATACAGCCGCCTCGGAGCGCGCATTACGCCCCGCCACCAGACGTAAAGAGGCGAACGTAAACAAACGCGCCAGCAAACAGATAAACGTCGCCAAAGAAAACAATTAAGCACCGGAAATTGCATTGAGGGCCAATATGACGTCATACCTCCACAAGTCAGCCGCTAAACCTCATACCGCTCATCCTTCTCACTCACTCACTCACTCATGCACAAGGCCAGAACTATGAAATTGACACTGATGACCATCAAAGGGGTCCAGAAACCGTCCCGATGGGTGCTGTTCCACTGTGGAGCCGAATGGGTATCAGGACCAAAACTGTTAACCGGCTAATCGCTATAAAATGTGTTTGATCCAGTCTTTCAGCGTGATCTCAGATTATTTACCCTCCAGAAGGGGTATATTTTAACACCAGCTACTGAAACTGAGCCCATATGGTGGTGGGTTTAACTTGGACCCTGCAAACCCAGCTAGGTTGTATCAACGTTGTGATAACCTATGTTTTGGTGGCCACAACATTGAAATGCAGCTCCTTAGAAAGTTGTTACAACGTTATATGACAACATTTTGACAACATAGCAACAATATCATGAGTACGTTGTCACAACCTCCTAGAATCCTTCATACGTTTCTTTATATCTGCATGGAACTCAATAGCTAAGTTGCCAACAGATAGTTATAATAGAATAAAACAATGTTATTTCATAGTGAGGTTGAGACAACTTTGTTCAGACAACATAAAAAAGAACCAACGTTGTAAGAAAGTCGACAACAGTGTTACAATTTTGTGTGTTTGCTGGGTAGCTGGCTAACTACATTAGAATTAGCACGTCCCAGAAGGATACATCACAAAACACCACAGAACAGTTCTATTATTTATATTTCTGTCACTCCAAATTCAAATTCGTGGTCTCAGATATGAGTTTATATCCTCTGAACGGGTGGTTTAGGCATCGGTTCACTGAAACTGACCCTGTACTTCAGTAGGAGGCACCTAGTTAGCTTAGCCAACGCAGGCTACAGCTCCAAACACCACAGAGTAGGTTTCATTTCTGCTTTCTTTCTTTCTAACATCAGCCAGTCGACAAAGTAGCGTAGGTTTGAGCCATTGTCTTCCAAGTTTGTGTCCGTGAAGCTTCTGTTAGCTAGAACTGAACCTGTTCTGTGGTGCGCAGAGCTGGCAGCATGCTAGCCAAGCTAACGTTAACCAGCGTCTCTCTTCTGGTTTAGCAGCTGTTCATAAACTGTTTATGTTTATGGCCCCATGTATGGTTAGCTAACATTCCTGAGAAAACTGGACTCGGTCAAGTTATTCACCATCCCGTGTTGAACTGTGTCTGTGTGGAAAACCCAGTGGAATGGTCAGCCTCAGTACTCCAAACCATTTGGCCCTGAGGTGAAAAAGAGGCCTTTGAGTGTTTGATTCTATACGTTTACAACTAGAGTGGACAGTAACTAGTTACATTACCTTCATCCTCATTTCTGCCTCTATATTCATTTATTTGTACTTGTTTTAATATCCAGTGTGAAGCAGAGGAGGATGAGTTCCCCGTTTTTGAGTCTGGTTCCTCTCCAGGTTTTTTCCTCTTGATCTGAGGGAGTTTTTCCTGGCTTGCTCATTGGAGTGGATGATATTCAGTCTGAAATTGTTAAAGTCTCTAGAACAATCATATGAAATATTGATTTTTGTATAATGTTAAATTCGGGTGTAGTGTTAAAGATAGTTTAAATGAAAAAAAAAACTAAATAAAACGGAATTATAATGAAACAGTATCAAAATATGCTCTTCAGACCTTTTAGGAAACGGTTGGGCGTGGCTCTCCCTCCATCACTGACTCTTCCTCCATCACTGACGTGAATTCAACATTGACTCTTCCTCCATCACTGACGTGAATTCATCATTGACTCTTCCTCCATCACTGACATTGCCACTATCACCATAAATATGTTTTTTTGTGCAATGTTAAATTCGGGTGTGGTGTTAAACATACAGTAGGGTTTAAATGAAAAAAAAAAAAAACAGAATTATTATGAAACAGTCCCAAAATGTGCTGTTCAAACCTTTTAGGGAACCGTTGGGTGAGGCTTAATATCACTGATTTACTCTCCATCAGTGACTCTCCCTCGCCCTTAATCATTGACTCTCCCTCCATCACTGACTCGCTCTCGGTTTCCAGCAAATTTTCAAAAATTTACTTTTGAATATTTGTGTCAAAATCAAGTACTCCAGAATTTTTACTCTTACTGAACATCTTGACTTGTGTTGGAGTAACATTGACCAGGTGTTTCTATACTTTTACTCAAAGATTGGATTTATGTGCTCTAACAATATATAACCAATTTGGTTTCAGATAAAAGCAAAAAATATATACATTAAAAAAATTACACGTGTCCAGAATGACGAGCAGATCTGTGGATTTTTCTAAAATGACTGAGCAATGAGTTCCATGATGACGAACTCAGCCCTGTGAGATCACTGAAGGACATGGAAGTGGTTTGATCCTTTAGATTTCTTTGAGAATTGCAATTCTATTGACATTTTATGGTTTTCCTTAAAGAGCTGCTTTAATTCTGCTGTTTTGTATATCCCTGTATGTGATATGAACTCTACATGATCTCCTGCTGTGAGTTGCTCAAGGTGTCCTTCTCCTCAAACCCAGGTAGAAGTTACTGTTTCTCCTGTACTGTTGCTGGCAGGCAGTAGAGGTGCTGCATACAACTTGGCGAGGCCGCTGCGGAGCAGTTTGAGCTCCTTGTTACGCGACAGTTTAACAGTTTGGCACTTTAACTGCATTTCCTCTGTGAACACTGATACCACCTACCTGGAAGGATTTTGTGCTAATAAGGTAAGAACGAGAGAAAAGTGGATGTAATTCGGTCTGAAATTGTTAAAGCCTCCAGGAAAATGATATGAAATATTGATTTTTTTGTGTAAGGCTAAATTCGGGTGTAGTGTTAAACATACGGAAAACCTTAAATAAAAAAAACTATATTGAAACAATCCTCAAGTTGGGTGGGGCTTAATACTCTAATGAACGTGATGATGGCTGACAACCTTCTATGACTGACTCTCCCTCCATCACTGACTTGCCACTTCATCACTGAATTGCCCTCCATCATTAACTCTCCCTTCATCACTGACTTTCTCTGAATCACTGACTCTCCCTCCATCACTGACTTGCCCTCCATCACTGACTTGTCCTCCATCAAGGAGCCTACCTAAATCACTGACTCTCCCTCCATCACTGACTCGCCCCATCACTAGCTTGTCCTCCATCACTGACTTGCTCTGAACCACTGACTCTCCCTTTATCACTGACTTGCTCTGAATCACTGACTCTCCCTCCATCACTGACTCGCCCCATCACTAGCTTGTCCTCCATCACTGACTTGCTCTGAATCACTGACTCTCCCTCCATTACTGACTCTCCCTTCATCACTGACTTGTCCTCCATTACTGACTTGCTCTCCATCACTGACTCTCCCTTCATCACTGACTTGCTCTCCATCACTGACTCTCCCTCCATCACTGACTCTCCCTTCATCACTGACTTGTCCTCCATTACTGACTTGCTCTCCATCACTGACTCTCCCTCCATCACTGACTCTCCCTTCATCACTGACTTGTCCTCCATTACTGACTTGCTCTCCATCACTGACTCTCCCTTCATCACTGACTTGCTCTCCATCACTGACTCTCCCTCCATCACTGACTCTCCCTTCATCACTGACTCTCCCTTCATCACTGACTTGTCCTCCATTACTGACTTGCTCTCCATCACTGACTCTCCCTCCATCACTGACTCTCCCTCCATCACTGACTTGTCCTCTATCACTGACTTGTCCTCTATCACTGAGTCTCCCTACATCACTGACTCTCCCTCCATCACTGACTCTCCCTCCATCACTGACTTGTCCTCTATCACTGACTTGTCCTCTATTACTGAGTCTCCCTACATCACTGACTCTCCCTCCATCACTGACTCTCCCTACATCACTGACTCTTATTTCATCACTGACCCCCTGCCCCATCACTGACACTCTCCCATCACTGACAGCGCTTGTGATTGGTTAGGAAGTGCTTACAGTGCTTGTGATTGGTTAGGAAGTGTTTACAGTGCTTACAGTACTTGTGATTGGTTGAGAAGTGCTTACAATGCTTGTGATTGGTTAGGAAGTGTTTACAGTGCTTACAGTACTTGTGATTGGTTGAGAAGTGCTTACAGTGCTTGTGATTGGTTAGGAAGTGTTTACAGTGCTTGTGGTAGGTAAGGAAGTGTTTACAGTGCTTACAGTACTTGTGATTGGTGAAGAAGTGCTTACAGTGCTTGTGGTTGGTAAGGAAGTGTTTACAGTGCTTACAGTACTTGTGATTGGTTGAGAAGTGCTTACAGTGCTTGTGATTGGTTAGGAAGTGTTTACGGTGCTTACAGTACTTGTGATTGGTTGAGAAGTGCTTACAGTGCTTGTGATTGGTTAGGAAGTGTTTACGGTGCTTACAGTACTTGTGATTGGTTGAGAAGTGCTTACAGTGCTTGTGATTGGTTAGGAAGTGTTTACAGTGCTTACAGTACTTGTAATTGGTTGAGAAGTGCTTCCAGTGCTTGTGATTGCTTAGGAAATGCTTACATTGATATTATCAAACAGTGGTGAAGTCTGGATTTTTTATATTTGTCTGTGTAAATATTCTTTTTCTCAGTAACAGTTTCAGACTCAGTGTTGAGGTGTCTTCTCGAGGATGGACAGAAACACTGTGGATTGTTTGAGGTCTGAAGCAGTAATGGAGCCTAATGCTCTCCCCTCTCTCTCAAAGATGAAGTTTTAAAGACTGCTAATCTGATGGTGACAGTTTGGGTGGTCTACCAGAGTCTCACTGTGTGAAAACAAATGTGTGACGCCGCATCGTTTGTGTGTGGGGGTGTCGGAAGACCTTTTTCCATCATGACCTGTCTCTCTTCTGGCTCCTTAGTCTGGACACAGCAACTGATCTACAGCAAGGTAAGTTTGGGGGCTGATAGGTTAGGGGGGTCAGGTGGGGTCTATCCTGCAGCATTAGCAGAGGTTTTTGGGGAGGGGGGTGTCAGTGTCCTGCACACACTTGACTGACACATTTTAGTGGCTGCCCAGGGAGAGAGAGAGAGAGAGAGAGAGAGAGAGAGAAAGAGAGAAAGAGAAAAAGAACCCTGGTTAGCTGCCAAGTCTGTGTGTCTCTGCTGAGTTATTACTTGCACTGCTGCTGTCGTCCCTGACCCTCACACACACACACACACACAGACACTCACACACACACACTTATGCAAATCTAACCCCCAACCTGACTCTCTCACCCTCTCTCTCCCTCCCTTTACTCCCTCTCTCTTTCTGTCTCTCTCTCTGTCTCTCTTGGCCTAGACTACAGCTCCGAAGGTCCCGGCGTAATTGATCCGTGGAGATTTGAGGCCAAGCGTCCAGCAGCTCAGAGCAGAAGGAGCCGGAGAAGCACATAGACCCCCATTCTAAAGTTTAAAACTGTTCCTATTGAATCACACTGTGAATCTGACAGTTTGGTCTGATTTACTGTGTAATTTGTTTTTCCTGCATTAAAAAAGTAATTTCATGAAAACAAATCTCTATCTATCTATCTATCTATCTATCTATCTATCTATCTATCTATCTATCTATCTATCTATCTATCTATCTATCTGTGTATGAGTCTATCTATCTATCTATCTATCTATCTGTGTATGAGTCTATCTATCTATCTGTTTATGTATACACAGTGCATGTATGTATGTATCTATCTATATCTATCTATCTATCTATCTATCTATCTATCTATCTATCTATCTATCTATCTATCTATGTATGTATACACATTGCATGTATACATGTATGTATGTATGTATGTATGTATGTATGTATGTATGTATGTATGTATGTATCTATCTATCTATCTATCTATCTATCTATCTATCTATCTATCTGTTTATGTATACACAGTGCATGTATGTATGTATGTATGTATGTATGTATGTATCTATCTATCTATCTATCTATCTATCTATCTATCTATCTATCTATCTGTGTATGTATGTATACACAGTGTATGTGTATGTGTGTATGTATGTATGTATGTATGTATGTATGTATGTATCTATCTATCTATCTGATTAATAGAGTTGGTAATGGCTGGGAAATCTGTATAGCATTATGAATGAAGTTATAATATATGTAATACCCAGAACACCTGATATTTTTAAATGGAGAACAGAACATGTAACATAATTGTATTAACTTAAAATATGTGCATGGTTTTGTAACCTAATCATGCTCATATTTTAATAGAAATATATTGTAAATACCTCTTTATTTTATAATAACTTAATTCTCAAAGTTATACAGCTTTCTGAAACATCATGTAATCTTCAACAGCTCCTGCCGCTGTAGTTACAGTCCCAAATCATCTGAAACCTGTGAAGTTGTGCTCGCAAAACAAAATGTAGTAAAATGTTCTGTACCTGTGAAAGTTTCATGATAAATAGACCAACAGAAAAATTCTCCAAAATCACTTGGAATAAATCCACTTCTTGGGAGAGATACAGTGATTAATTAAGAAGAGTAAATCAATGCTGTTATTATAATTACAGTAAGCCTGCGTTCATGTATGTGCTGAAATATTAACATACATGTTCGACTGTAGGTGCATTCCAAACAGCATGTGTTCCTAAACAGGGTGAACAAAATTAATCAGGAGGCCTCAGAATTAATAAATAAGCTGTATACAATAAGACTTGTCCAAAGGGGGAGAGATAGAGAGAAAGAGAGAGAGAGAGAGAAAGAGATGCAAATTACCCACTAATGGCTCAATGCCTTCTAATATCTAAATCCCAATCTTTCTGTAATTGCTACAAAATGCCTTGGCTTGTTCTAAGAGCCCAGATTCCGTAGCAATTCCAAACCCCCACCTCCCCCCACCAACCTTATTAGCCCAATAAAAAACGAGCATGCACGTACAGGAGGCAAAGAGAGCTTTCCTTTGAATCCCTCGCTCTCTCTGCTGTGGAATCCTCCAGACATCATTAACACGGCTCCCCTCTTTCATATCGGCTCTTACGCTCTAAAGTGACCGTCCATAAGCTGCGCTGTCGCCGCCGAGCCTGTGATTAATTCTCGGCGTGAGGAGTGCTCCTTCTGAAAGGTGCTTTATTTGCATTAGCATTTCTAATGACTTAATGACGAATCAGATACGGTTCATTGTGGGTGAGCGTAGACGGGAGCCGCGTGAAGTCCGGATTTCAATTAGCGGGGAGCCAAAACACGGCCTCCCTGACCGTCCAACACGGGCCGAGCTTCACCTGTTTGACTGTGAAATTATTATTAGCCGCACTGATACGCTGATTGATGGAATTTATCTTATTGTATAAATATGGAACGAAACAGCAGCAGCTCCTCGCTCCACTGGGGACAACTACAAGGTCCACCTTCTTGGTCTTAGATCTTTCCACACCCTTGTACATTGTTTGGACTCCTTCCTGGGTTTTTCTTCGGAATGATGCTTATGGAAATATTCCTGGAGCAGAATAAAGAATCTGGTTCTGACTGAACCAATACACTATATAGCCAAAAGCATTCACTCACCTAACCAAATCATTGAATTCAGGTGTTCCAATCACTTTCCGGCCACAGGTGTCATGCAGACTGCTTCTACACACATTAGGGAAAGAATGGGTCGCTCTCAGGAGTTCAGTGAACTCCAGCGTGGTGCTGTGATAGGACGTCACCTGTGCAACAAGTCCAGTCGAGAAGTTTCCTCACTACTAAATATTCCACAGTGGACTGTCAGTGGTGTTCTAACAAAGTGGAAGTGATTGGGAACGACAGCAACTCAGCTAAGAAGTGGTAGGCAGACGTGTTCTCTGGAGTGATGAATCACGCTTCTCCATCTGGTAATCCGATGGACGAGTCTGGGTTTGGTGGTTGCCAGGAGAACAGTACTTGTCTGACTGCTGTGTGCCGAGTGTAAGGTTTGGTGGAGGGGGAATCATGGTGTGAGGCTGCTTTTCAGGAGTTCCAGTGAAAGGAACTCTTAATGCTTCAGCAGACTAAGAGAATTTGGACAATTTCATACTCCAACATTGTGGGAACAGTTTCGGGGACGGGCCTTTCCAACAAAGCATGCTCCATAAGGTCCACACGGTCCATTTTGATCTGAATGTGTTGAAAGACAAGTTTAAATAGTGAAGTTGGAGTCCATGTACAAAAATATTTCAAACATTTTACTGCATTTAAATAAAAAATGATAATATTTCTTGATTTATAACACCTATCAATGGTGTGGACTTTTTAGACCCCAGACTGGCAGTGACATAGCAAAGTAAACAGTCTCAAGGCAGCAGAAATTGTGTTGCACGTGTTGGGTTTTGCTGCGGTTTGTTGGGTTGAGTATCTAGCATGTATGAAAACTGTGTTGCTAGAAGTGACCTGCTTGCGGCCATGTCAGCCAGTGCTGAGCGTCTGTTTTCTCCTGCAGCTGTGTTCTAATTAAAAGAGCGTTTGGTTAAATCTCATTAAGCAGCTCGTTTAGCTATGATGTATAGACCTTCATGTCCAGGCCCAAGCCTCCACTGCACTGGCTGAGGCTCTTTCTGTTTGAAAACTACTCAGTTATCATTCTAGCACTTTTCTTGTGATGATTAAAGAGAAGATGAAATTGCTACAGTTGATAAGGTGAGATATTCTTAAACCATTGTCTGATGCCAGTGGGCTTTATAGTTAGCACCCACTGGAAAAGCCACACAGGCCTTTTGCAGATCTTCTTGGTATCAGAGTTTTGTAGGGTGTTTCCGCGGTGATTTCCCACATCTTCATGTGTTGGTTTTCAGGCTTGTTGGTCAGACAAGGGCTGATGAAGAAAACCAACTATAGAGCTAAGGCAGAAATAAGGCTAGCTCCCTTTACCTTAGGTGGGCAGCACATAAAAACAGCTACATAAGGATGTGGGTTCATAGTAAGAAACACCATATAAAACCCAGCACTGACATTAAAGATATCTACAATGGGCCAGTTTGACCTTTGTCATTTAAGAGTTGTAACTCACTTTATCAACTACAGACATTTCATGTTCTCTTTTTTCTAACATGGAAAGCGCTAGAATGATAACTTACTAGTTCCTTAGGAACACAGAACTACAGCTACTGAAAAGACAGAGCCTCAGCATCCATCCATCCATCCATCCATCCATCCATCCATCCATCCATCCATCCATCCATCCATCAAAATGAACAATGTTGCCCCCGTACTTGACAAATTCTTGTCTGATCCTACAACTAAAACCTAAAATCATGAACTGAAGTACACTTGTTTTCCCACATCAGCCAGATCTTTAGCTATTTCTTACAACTCTATGATGGTGCTCTGCTGTTCCGGGGTCCGGGCAGTCTTTTTTTTTCAGGCTAATGGGATGGCACTGAGCACCAACTACTACCTTGTGATGCTCTTTGACTTTGTCATTGTGGTCAATGAGTCGGCAAGTCTCACTTTCATTGGCGGGAAACAAAATCTCTTTTTTAACAAGCCTACTGGATCCACAGGGGAGCCGAGCGTTCTGAAAAAAAAAAAAAATCTTTCCCAACAAAGTTGCCGAGTTTCTCACTTCTGCGTTTTGGAAAACTGCTTCCGTGGCAATATCTCTTTTAATCAAGCCAGAACACAATAGCTCCAGCGGGAAGGGGCTGTAAATAATACATTAATAAGCATCCATAGATCCCCCCAGAGGCACAGCCGGCAAAGAAGTAGTTGAAGCAACTCCCAGGGTCAGATTCAGCCTCGCCTGCTGTGCAGGGTTGGGCTGAAACCCAGATGAATTGTTAAGAGTTCAATGGCAGTTCAAGATGTAGCGCTCTTGAGCTTCTTCACCCGACAAACCCCGTAGTGGTCAAATACTTTAGATTTCACTACCAGCTGCGATTTTCATTTATTACATTTCGAGATAAATGAAGCAACAGAAATAAAGATGGTCCCAATTTATTTGGCCCATATTCTATACTGCAGATTGTTCCAAGCTTGCCAAAATTTTAAATCTTACAGCTGGAAATATTAATTAAGTTGTTTACTAATTTCAGCCTTCGAAGTAATGGTATTTTCTTAGACTGACCGGAAATATTAACCCCTTAAAATACAGATGTGCATCAGCAGCTACTCTTAAACCATTAAACTCTGTATACCACTCTGCTTTGGTGACCCTACAACACACATCACTGCGTGCTGTATGAAAAGGTTGGCTGGTACTGTTTTGCTGTGTGTTGAAAAAATGATTTTGGCTTTTTAAAATTTTTTAAAGCCCTTGCTGTCTATATGCCGCCATATATCACAACAATGCTGATTGAAAATAACACAACGTATCAGATTCGTTCCAGAGATGGTCGATTGGTGACAAGAGTTTTTACTTAAATGGGAAAATCTGCTTTTGACTTCAGCAGAATTTACTACAGGAAACTCTAAAGCTCCACTCGTAGGTGTCATTACATTTTATTACATTTTATTTTATACATTAAGATTTTATAAAACAATTAGTTTTAGTTCTTTTTACTTTTTACTATTTTTAATTTAGCTTAGTACCATTCCCTTTCACACACACACACACACACACACACACACACACACACACACACACAAACCTATTTCAGGTTGCTTTATTTAAGAATCACATATAAGACATATTAAAAATCTATACATTTTATTCATGACCCAACAAAAATAAAGGAGACTTTTATTTGTAATGCTTAAATTCAGATTCTTAGAGAGATTAGTAATTTTTATTTAAACTAGTGATTTCTTGTATCTTGGCCTAAATTTGAGAAATTAGAAATTAAAAAACTTGAGCAGCATTTTCTACTCATACCAAACCTTCGAACACATGTTTGTGTGGTTTTACAATCCTCCCCTAAAAAAACCCGCAAGCCTCCTCCCCCAACACAAATTCATTCTCCAAAAACTAGGGGCCAACATATCACCAGAAGTCCTTCCTCCTCCCTCTTCATTCCTTACCAGTCTAGTGGAAACTTGGCGAGTTCAGCATCACGCCTTTACTCTCCAAGAGCGTCTCCAGTGGAGAAAAGCAGCACTAATATTAACTCCATTTATAAGTTAAATCTATTTATACTTCTATTTTTATCTCTTAATTTTTTTTGCTGTTGAATGTGGTTTCTTCAAGGTCACTTACCAAGAGCTTCAGCCATTGTTATGTTTATTTTTACTCCTCCGTTCATTGGCTATCTGTCCATTAATGATCTAACCAGGATCAGCACCTTCAACATTATTGATAAGAGGTTAGAATACGCCTCTGGGCAGCAGTGCTACTTCTTCATCTTCACATGTTGGACTAATTTGACTAAAGTAACTCACGGTCACCTGTTGAGGTACAAATTGGTATTACAAGACAAGGATGGGCCAGAGCTAGAGTAGATATCTCTGCAGCATGATGCATGGACGTCTTTGATGCACCATCAAAACTGTTATTTCTTCATATTCTGTTGTAGAATTTTACTTCATTAAGTTAAAATACTAAACTGGTGTAGGTCGAGTAGGCAGACATATGTAAGTTAGCTGTTTTCATGACATCACAGAAAATTTAATACAAGCTTTAATTAATCTTTAAATCAAACACCAAGCTCTTTAATAGCCAAACATTGAGGGAAACTCTGTTTTTCATGATACAGACCCTTTAAGATACATTAAAGTTAAATATTTATGTCCTCCTGAAAAGCATGTGTTATGACAGCAGTGATATATTGATTTGTTTTTCGCTCCGGCTGACGATATTTATGTATGAGGACGGTGGTGGACGATGTTGGGAAGGGTTTCTACCCAAAAAGTGAAATCAGGTATGTTGTGCGATGCGTACTTTTGTTGCCTCTTACTTTCCTGCTCGTCACATTCAAGGCAGATACGGCATACGAATCACCGCCAAGATCAATGAAGCCCCAAGTTCTAAATTCAAGTCCGTGTGGATCGAACAGAACTCATGCTTATGTTTCTCAAGCTCTTACGGCCTGATCGGAATTATGCATCACATCCTGCTGCTGGACCTGAAGCTGTACGCCAGAATCTGACATGTGTCGGAGAAGGTCTTCACAACTACAGATGTATCACATTTGCACCACAGTCGCTGGAGCTTCTGGTTGTATGTGGCAGGTCAGAAGTTGGAAAGAGAATTTAAATACGAGATAAAAGTGGAATATTATACAGGTGAGCAATGTTCACAATATGTTATTCTCCAGACATTAGATTAGTTGGAACAGAGAAATAATTCATCAGTAGTGCTACAGCTTTTTAAAAAATATTTTATATTTATATAATAAAAACTGTGAATAATTTTTATATAATATTTGGTTTTATTATATGAAACTCATTTTACTCACTTTATAAGGAAACATGGTGTTAGTACTGACGATATAGGCAATATTATTTATTGTATTGTATTATAATGTGACAAAATGTATAATGATAACTATATTTATATATAATATTGTTATATTGCCCCGTTACATATTATATAATACAGTCCAGTTCACAGTAATACAGTTCAGTCGCATAAGACAGAGGTTTGTAAATACATCTGCAGCAATACATCAAACAAAAATACGCCTAAACAACGACATGTCTAAACAACAACACGTCTGTAACAATATGACTAAACAACAACACATCTAAATAACAATATGTCTAAACAACATGTCTAAACAATAATACATCTCAACAATATGTCTAAACAACAGTATTTTTAAACATTACGTCTAAACAACAATACATCTCAACAATAATACATCTAAACAACAATATGACTAAACAACAATACGTCTAAACAACAATATGACTAAACAACAACACATCTAAATAACAATATGTCTAAACAACAACACATTTGCAACAATACGACTAAATAACAACACGTCTAAACAACAATACATCTAAACAATGATATGTCTAAACAACACGTCTAAACAACAACACATCTAAATAACAATATGTCTAAACAACAATACATCTAAACAATGATATGTCTAAACAACACGTCTAAACAACAATACATCTAAACAATGATATGTCTAAACAACACGTCTAAACAACAATACATCTAAACAATGATATGTCTAAACAACACGTCTAAACAACAACACATTTGCAACAATACGACTAAACAACAACACGTCTAAACAACAATACATCTAAACAATGATATGTCTAAACAACAACATGTCTAAACAACAATACATCTAAACAACGATATGTCTAAACAACAACGCGTCTAAACAACAACATGTCTAAACAACAATGTCTAAACAACATTACGTCTAAATAAGAATACATCTAAACATCTATATGTCTAACATGTCTGAACAACATGTATAAACAACAACACGTCTGCAACAATATGACTAAACAAACAGTATACACTCTCTACCAGCTGTGCCTAAACTTGCTACTGATGAGCTCTGTTGCAGCTGTACTCATATCGAGTCCCTCAGTCTGAAACTCCTGAAGGAATTAGGTGTGTTACATTAGGAGCAGTCAGCGTAAACTGGTCAATGTAAGAGACTGTTAGCAATAAAACACTGTGAAAGCTTTTCTCATATAATACATTCACAAATCAATACACTACACTACAGACCAAGAGAGTAAAACAAAAAAAACATTATTGGCTAAACTAGATGTCCATCCAGTGTTGGTTGTTGACGGATTTAGGCAATTTAACAGGATTCGCTGAATTACTTAATGAAGGAATCGGTCAGTGTAAGACACCGTTTATGTGTTTATGTATTATTAGAGTCTAACTTTACATTGTATGGAGTCAGACTGCAGGCAGAGATGGTGAGAGCAGGAGAGACTATGAGAAAACAAGCCAAGAAACAAAGTAAACACGGTAGACATACATTCACAGTCATTATCTACAAACCCACAAACACCAGACAGAGACTAGGAGCAAACACAGGGGTCTTAATACACAAGGACAGATGAGGAACACCTGGGAGGGGGAGGGGCCACAAACTAGGTGCAGGTGAGGGGTGTGACAAGGGAGCGGAGACAAAACAAACAGAAGCACATGGAAATAACAAGACGGCAAACAAAGGCAGAGAAACAGAGCAAGGCAAAATTGTCAAAACAAAGATCATGATAATATTGATGTTTTCTGTATGATATGTTCACAAATCAAATTATATTATTGCTTAATATCATATTTCAATGAATTCTACAGGTTTTTCCCAATGTGTCCTCAAAAAGGAGCCAGTGTATTTACCTGATAGAAACCAGGGCTCACGTTGTCTACAGTGCAATTACTGCCTTTTCTATTAATCTATATGTGTCTGAGTTTATAAATACTACTCTGCAAATGTCTAACCGGATTGTTTAACAGTCTATATCTTATCAATAAGTGTATGTTCACCAGTAAGAACACCAGATATCATTAGATCAGATGTAAATAATTATACATACAATACAAAGTAACATGAATATCTTATTGTGAGAGAAGTAGATCAGATCTTGATCCAGTTTGAAGAACAAAGTGTAGTTTCAGATTGTATGAATGTGTTCAGTTCCTTCAGCAGCAATCTTGATTTAGCTTAATGAAGTACTGAGCAGTCAAAGCAGGTATTAGATGAGAACTGTACATAATACTGGGTTCCACATGGAGAAGCTTGGAAAGGGTTAAATAAACACACTGAAGTATGTAAAATAACTACTTACTGTATTTATACTGTTTGCATATTAAAAAAAATAATAATAAAAAAATTTGTATATAAATTTTTAATAAAATTTTTTTATATTTTATATATATATATATATATATATATATATATATATATATATATATATATATATATATATATATATATATATATATATTTATTGTGTTTTGCTGAGCAAAGAAAAATGTAATGTCTGGAAACATATCTTTATAAATATTAATATTAATATTTTTACTATTAATATTTTAATATTTGCCCCGGCATGCACCCTTCAAACACTAATGGCAAAACAAATCAACTAAAGATTGTAAGCAATGTCTCAGACATCGGGAAACATATTCACAACCATTTCATGCAATAGCTTTCTGTGAGGTGGCTTACGTAGATGTTTGGTTCCTATCGCCGTCACTGTGAACACAGCCTGGCTCGCTACGTTCCTCCAGAACCTTCTCCGTTCACATCAAATCACTCTGAATGACTTTGTTTAGCATGTATTTATACAGAGGTTCAGATAAACCATGGTAGCTCCCCTGTCTGGTGAAACCGAGTGTCAGTAAACGCTGTACGTATGTTTCGATGTTGGCAAACTGACCCAAGTGTGAAACATCAAATCCCAAACCCTTCTCTGGCGTCTTCACTGCTGGCCTGTAGTGTATCTGACTCACTAATGCGGCGAGGTGCCGTCTTCCAGGGCGAGGATAATAAAGAGCAGCAGCGGCAGCAGTGCTGATCTGAGGTCGGCGTTTAACACTGCGAGGATGTAAAGGCGAACCGCAGGAGCTTCGGGCTAAGGCCTCTGCCTGCGTAAGCCCACATGAACAGCCTTAATCATGGGATTCTCTTGTGCCTGCCAAGTTCGCATGTAATCCCTTGATGACCATCCCAGTGAGCATCCAGAAGGAGGAGGGGGAGGGGGGTTTGTGAGAGGAGGGGGCGGGGTTGGTTGGCAGCTGACAGTTATGAAGCAGGAAGAGTTCAACCACCTACTGTGCTACAAGACTGAAAGAGACAGTACTAAATGGTTCTTGGCACAAAGTTCTAGTTAGAAGGGATGGTGTTATTTTCTTTTCTGACAGTGATGGTGCTGCCAAAAATCTGCCAAATGTAACCAGTTAGGGGCCCAAATGAAGGTGATCTGTTGAAATCTAGATGCTCAGCATCTAAAGTTTACTTCTTTACGTGCTAACCGTATGTCTAAACCATCACACTCCTGTTTCATAGCATCTTCTATTGAATAGCTTTGTTTATGTGATGTATATAAATGTTTATTTATATCTTGTGGTGGCCAACAGTTTGAGCTACCACAGTATATGGACAAAAGTAATGGGACGCCTACACGTTACATATCATTGCTGTCCAAAGAAAAACAAGTATCCCCAAAGTGGTAACTTTACAGCAAAAACTTACTTTACTTTTAATGTAAGTCCAAGCTATTTTGGAGCATTTCTTGTGGTCCATTAATCACAAAATTTTATGTCAAAGTAAACAACAGCTGTTGTTCAAACGATGTAGTAAAATAAAAATTGACAAAAATTGAGATGCATGTTTTCCTTTGGAATTAAGTGTCTTTGGGGTTTGTCAGTTTAAAATTTTTGCCCAAGAACCCAGTAGAGCGTTTGTGAGATAACATGCTTTTGTTGAATAAAAGAGTTTGACTTACAATCTCTCTTCTACTTTATCCCAAAGGTGTTGGATGGTTGGAGGTCAGACTTTTGTTGGCCAGTCAAGTTCTTCCACACCAAACCCAACCAGCCTGTATGGAGCTGCTTTGTGCATTGGGACACAGTCAGTCATGCTGGAACAGAGAAAGTTCTTCCCTGAACTGTGGAAGTAAACAATTGTCCAAAATGTCTGAAGTATTAATATTTCCTTTACTGGAACCTAGGGTCCTCGGCCCACCCCTGAAAAACATCCCTATAGCGTCATCATCCCTCCACCAAACTTAACAGTTACAGTGCAGTGGGGCAGGTAACGTTTTCCTGGTATTCCCCAAACCCAGACTCGTCTATCAGACTGCCAGATAGAGATGTGTGATTGGTCACTACACAGAAAAACATGTCCACTGTTCCAGAGCCCAGTGGTGGAGATTCACACATTTTTGGTGATGTAAGGTTTGCGTGCAGCTGTTCAGCCCTGGAAACCCAGCCATGAAGCTCCAGCATCACTGCTGTGTCTGAACCACTCGTACCAGTACAACACACGCTAACACACCACATCCATGTCACTACAGTGCTGAGAATGGCCCACCATCCAAATAATATGTGCTCTGTGGTGGTCCTGTGGGGGTGAAGAAAGTATACAGAGAATCAGATGAGCTACAGTCTGTTAGTGTAGCTACTATATCAGGGGTATTTAATTAGAGTTCAGTAAGATCCAGTTAGAGGAGATCTCCTCAGGTCAAGGTCCGGACCATCATCATTTATAACGTGTGTTCTGATTCAGTGGTGTATCCTGTTTACTGAAGTAATCTAGTATCAGCATCTTATACCATCAGCTACTGAAACACCAACACATCACACATACCGTTCAGTATAGTTTAGTATATTTACTGTTTGAATACTGAACTGAATTAGTTATTCATAAAACTTCAAATAAATGTCTTTTCCCCTCAATTAAGTAAAGACAAGGGCTGTATTAACAAAAAACAATGTTTTTTTTTTAAAAGTGAGAAAAAGTCAATAAAATATTCGTCTTCTTGTTAACTCGATTTAACATCTGAACATTTTATCTTTCTCGTGTTCTTCTCTCAGACTTTCTCTTGTTTAGTGAAAGAAGTGAGCTCTTGGTGGTCCAGCCAGGATTTTAAAACTGGGCTGAAATGGTGTCAGGGTCATTCTCACACACATAAGAGGGAGACGTGGTTATTTTTAATTCTCCACGCTCTCAGAACATATGAGATGTTGGTGTGGAGGTGTCTGTGGGAAGAATAAACATGTCTCGGTTCATTCCTGGTAGAAAAGTCGTTTTTTGCTGCCGAGTTTCCTTTTTTATAGCACACTGTTTGAATGAGCCTTTCTCCGGCTGCTGCTTCCCACTTCGTACCTTGCCTGTGTGCACGCCACGCCCGAATCTGCACAGATCTGATTGGCTGAGGAGCCTTTGGTGATCTTTCAACGTGCGTGATAGGTCTGTGAGTTTACTGTGTCGCAAAGCCTGTATACTGTAAAGGCAAGAAACATTCCTCTGCTTAAAATAAACACTGTCAAAACACTGTCTGGGTCTGCATTGGACAACATCTGGGTCTGCATCTGGACCGCGCTCTGCCTATTAGTGACCGCTGTCCTATATGATCAGTAGAGCTGATACAATAGACATTATGTGTAGATACAAGGAGAAGGGTCTAATGTTATGGCTATACACTACTTCTCGGTCACATCCAATCACAATGAGTTCTTGGCAACAGGCTCGTATTAACACACTCGTGTCCTTAATAGTACCTTAATGATGATTACAGTATTTAAGTCTCAGCAGGTCAGTTACCCGAGTGCACAAGCATTCGCCTGTTAGCTGCTTTAGCCTCGTAGCCTCAGCGCACGACCCAAGAAGCAAACTTTTGATAATGAAACCATCCCGGCCGATCGACCACATTTAAAGCGATCGTGTAAAATTTGATTGTTGCTTTAATGCTCCTTGATGGACAGCAGTACAAGCCCGCAGCTACAAATTAAGAGTTCTTTAGCCCATTAGCTGTCGTGTAGTCTGAAAAGGGCAAATCCTTCAGGCTAGCGTAAGAGAAAGAGCTAAGAGAGGAGAGGAGAGAGGCAGCCTTCACCTTACCGGACTCATGTGTCAGTTTCTTTTGTGAGCGGAGGAGCCGGTCGGATCCAGAGACTGACCTCACCTCCCTCACTCTATCCGCTCGCTTTTGTCCTCCAGGAGAAGCGGGCGGAGAGGAAGATGTATGGTAATGTCCTGTCCGGCCGTAGCCAGCGGCTGCGCGGCAAACAAAACACTTTATAAAAGGCCCATGGAGAGAGGTAAGGAGATACATCAATCAATTAACAATTACCCTGTTGCTAATCAGCTGTCCCCGGCCCCCATCGAGCCCCGGCTTTGTAATCCTGTTGGCAGCATCAATTAAATTCTTAAGGTTAGTCTATTGAATTTCCCCGATAGAGGCTGAGAGGCGGGAATGAACTGTAACCGGTGCTTAATCGCGCCACAATTGTTCTGCTTTGGCTACTTTTTCACACCTCAGCGCCGCCGCACCATTCCGCCGCTGATAACATCGCGCTGGGCATTTTCAGAGGAGGAGAGAGATATGTGTGTGTGTATGTGTGTGTGTATGTGTGTTTGAGGCAATAATAAGGGGTCCACAGGATGAGCATTATGGGCTCCACAAAAGGAAAAAACACAAATTTATCAGACATTAAAGAAAATACCTCACTCAGAGTTGGTCAGTCAAGACTCACCAATATAAAGTAAAAGAAATAATTAATAATAATGAATGACTTTTTTTATGTGCTCATAAATTTTTACTACAATATGCAAATACATTATGCAAATAAATCACATAACCACTGGGAGTCACCTAATCTTGAGGGCTAGCCCAGCCACTTATGCTGCATTTACACTGCTCTGTCGCGTCGGCGCGCTGTGATGAATCCCATTCATTTTCAATGGGGAGCGTTGGTTGCGTCAGACGCGGCCGCGCGGTGCATCTTGGGTCCGGCCCGCCAAGTGCGACAAAATGATCAGCCTAAACGAACTTTATGCAAATGAATCCGGCCAACGCAATGCGTCTATCCAATGAGAAGAGGGCGGGTGGTCACGCGATGAGTGTCCTCAACCTATGAAGTATTAGTTCCATATTCAGAACTAAATTAAAACACCCTCTTTTATATTGACATCTGATTCAAATCTATAAAATGATAGAAATATGGTATGGAAAAAGCCGATGTTGAACACGAGCATTAATTACTGCTGCCCCGTCACCCCTGGAAACGCACATACCTGATTCCATTGTACGACGAAGGGAACACCCTTGTTACGCCCACATGCGGCCAGCTGAAGAGGGGGAGCGTTCACGTCCGTTAACGCAACGGAGCAGTGTAAATGCAGCGTTAGCTATAGGCTAATAAATCCAAAATAGAATTTAGAATATAGATTTAAATTTAAGATTTCACTCTTTCAGCCAAAGTCAAGAGGACGAGCTAAGGCACCTAAACATACTCTTTCTATTGTAACAATATTGCTAAAGAGTTGCTACAGTTAAAGAGCTGCAATAAGATATTTGACTTCCAAGCACTAGCGTTAGCTATTAGCCAGGACTGTCAACACTCCTGCACTGGCCGGGAGACTCAAATCAGCCCGATCCCAGCTCATCCACCAAACTCAAACTCCTATCCTAGTATCCTTGCTGCATTAGAGTAGCCCAACATACAGTGAGCAGGTTGCTGATTGGATGATAGCAGGCAGTTTGTACAGCTGATTGCTTGTGAACAGAGAGAAGCTCCGCCCACTATACGTCACGTGATGTTTCAAACTCAGCATGCGTGAGTGACGAGACTCACTTGTTGTTGTTGGGAGCTTCTCGGTTGTCTGGAGCTGAACTGCTGTAGATGAGGTGATACAAGAGATAACGTTATGTGACGCCACTGAGTTGAGCAGCTTAACTATGCATTAAAATGCTGATCCACACTTCAAATTCAGACATTTCTCAGCTAGGAAGTTTAGGTTCTCTAATATCTGTGTAGTTAAACATGAACAACAATGTAACTACTAGTGATGTAGCCACTGTTGCAGATGGATTACAGCAGAGCAGGTTATTCAATTCTTTTCTACCACATGTAATTACATAAGAACAGATTATGTAATTACATAATAATATGTCTATCTCTCTCTCTCTCTCTCTCTCGCTATATATATATATATATATATATATATATATATATATATATATATATATATATATATATATATATATATATATATACTGTACTATCATTACGTTAACAAACATAGTAGCTCTTATGTATCTCCAAAGTAGTGACTGTCTTTACTGTCTTTAGTGTGAGTCAATGGAACCAGAAGTTTTTCCAAGCTACTTTGAAGCAATTCTATTGGTCCATCTCAGCTTGAATATTAAGTTGTTATGTAAAACTGTCACACCTGTGCATGGGGTACATGGCAGTGGGTTAAAACCTGCTGTCAGAAATCCCTCACTTTCATACCGTAACAAAGAGATTTTGCATACTGATGCACATACACACATACAATAACAAACAATTCCCATTTCGGATGTCAAATCAAACAATCACTGGATCAACACATTTGCAACTAATAGCACTTTTAAGTGGAGGCATATGCTGGCCGTGTTGTAATAAAGCCAGCTCTCTCCGGCAGGGAGGGAAAAGAAGGGCCATTTGTAATTTAAAGCAGAAGGCCTGGGAATTTGATAAGGTAGCGTGGCTGCCTGCTGGTGGCGGACAGAGACTGCTGACGCTCGTCCTATTTCGCCGGAATGAAACTTTAACAGGCTGACCCTTAGAACCTCGCTGCCTTGTCTCCAAAGACCCCGCTTCCCAGACCACTTATCTGGGTGATTGCTTTGGACACTGATCGCATTAAACCATCATGAATCATCAATTAAAATGTGGGGCCAAAAAAAAAAAAAAAAGGAAAGAAAAAGACCACCTCGGGTTGGGGGTGACCCAGTGGGGATTTGCGGACAGGTTTGACTTTGAAACAAGAAAATTGTGTCTTTGCGCTTCTTCTTTTCTGCCTGCGTGGAAAAAAAGAGAAAAGTCAGGGGAAGGGAGGTGTTCGGCGAGTGGGATTGCATCCGGATGAGGATAAGGTGCGTGTATGTGTGTGGATCTCCATCTGTACCTGGGTGCATATGTTTGCGCGTGGGAGGCGGATTACCTCGTCTTACCTCGCCGAAACACACTCGTGTTTTGAGGGCCCTTCAGCGAGCCTGGCGCTCCACCGTGAAGTGCATGACTGTGGCTGAGTGAGCTGTTGGGTGAGTCTGCTGGCTGACTTTATGATTTCATGTAGACGCCGAACGCCTAGGCATGCTGGGGCGGGGTGGGGGTGGTGGGATCCAGGTTTCAGCAGTTACGAAAATGGCTTACGGTTGCTAAATATCGCCCGACCCTCAAGTGATCTGTTGTTCTGTAGTGTCCAGGTGTGCTTCTCGTAAACACTTGTAATGCACATCCATCTCTGTATAAATCATTTGCCCAGAAATGAGGAATACTTGCTTTAGATGGCTGAATAAAACAAAGACTTCTGAAAAAACTCACTCACTCACTCACATTTAGCAGGTGGAAGACTCTCCACTATCTGAAATCTGAAAATCAAATCTGAAATCAAAGGCCTTAACCAAACCAAACACATGCATAATCACACCAAGGCTGGGTATGCTCCTTCCATTGAACTCCAGTAAGATCATTTCTGGACCAAAGCCTTGAACCAGAGGTTCTTAACCATAGTTATGGGATCTGCCCACTGCCAAAAAATCCTCGTCCCTTATCCAGTTTGATCAGGTGTGCTGGGACAGAGAACCACCAGGACCTAAACCTCTGGGTGCTCAGGACTAAGAATGGACTTCACTGCTCTAGGGTAGAGGTTCCAGGGTACCCTCAGAACTAGGTCTGCGAACCATTGCTTTACAGCAGAGGTTCCCAGGGCCTTTCTGGACCGCAGTTGGGACCTGTGGTTCAATATTAACTAGGGCTACCCAGCTCTTCCAGGTTCTTGGCTGGACAACAGATGGAACCACAGGAATGGAGAAGGAACCGAAATGGAGAAACGCCGACTGAGCCCCCTCAAGGTGTGTGTGTGTGTGTTTTTCTCTTAGCAAACTCAGCCGTGGTGTTTCTTTCTCATCAGAGGCCAGCGAGTGCGGTCGGCAGAGCGTGAAGAGGCAGATTTTCCGGTAGCGCAAGCCTGAGATGGGCCCCTGCGTCTGGGCCCCCGCTCCTCCAAACCGCCTCCCGCAGAGCTCTCGCTGTCACAGCGCCGAGATGAGATTCTGCAGCCCCAGGACATGGGGGGAGGAGAGAGAGAGAGAGAGAGAGAGAAGGAGAGAGAGAGAGAGAGAGAGAGAGAGAGAGAGCTTGCTCCCGGCTCATTTCTCCACACATAAGCCCATCTGCTGGGCACCCAGGGTGGGACGACATCACTGCTCTCCACCAAATGACAAAAAAAAGAAAAAAAAGAAGAGGCCCCGGCACCACGGGAAGCCTGAATGCAATCCCATGAATCCCCGCGACTGCCATTTATTTTGCGGAAAGCTTTTAAAGGACCATCTCTCTCTCCTGATGGGGGCGTGTTGATTTACGGTGCCCGCGTCCATCATGACTTAAGCTGACCGTAATGTGCTACGAAGCTCTGAAGGGAGTGCTTGGCGTATTCCGCCCTTTCTTGAAATATGTGCTCGCCGTATATGTTTTCTTTTCTCGCGGAGTTAGCTCCATCAAGCCGCAGCACCCGGGGGGGTGGCAGAGGGGAGAGAAGGGAATTGACTCAGAGAGCACGAAATGGTGTTTGCAGGGAGCATCTTGTGATATTGTAATATTTACTGTTAGCTCCTCGGGCTACACGACACGCATGGCTGTCACCAGCCAAGGGAAGGCTCTGAAGAGAGACACATCTGGTGCAGCTCCCCCACCTCCTTCACCCATCTTCCCTTCCATCTTCGTCTCTCTCTCTCTCTCTCTCTTGCTCTCTCTCTCTCTTTCTCTTTCTTTAGTGGTCTTCTGAGCACGCTCTCCCAAAGCTGAAAACTTCTGAGCCCTGTGGAGCTTCTCTGCTTTGGCCTGGACCGGATCAGCGCCTGTCTGAACTGATTGGGGCCTAAGCCACTATATTCACTGTGATGGAGGTGATGAACTGCAAGCGTTGGAGGCTGTAGGCTCAATTGAGGGGGTGCAATGCCGTACCCCTTACCCAATAACATGACTAACGTGGTCCCCTTTGTAGAACCTTTGGTTCGGAAATTGGAGAAATTTCTACTTAAGTAGAAATTGTGGTTATTTATACTTTACTGGAGTAATTATTTTTTAGCTAACTTTTTACTACTACTCCTTACATTTACACTCCATTATCAGTACTTTCTACTCCTTACATTTACACTTCATTATCAGTACTTTCTACTCCTTACATTTACACTCCATTATCTGTACTTTCTACTCCTTACATTTACACTCCATTATCAGTACTTTCTACTCCTTACATTTACACTCCATTATCAGTACTTTCTACTCCTTACATTTACACTCCATTATCAGTACTTTCTACTCCTTACGTTTACACTCCATTATCTGTACTTTCTACTCCTTACAGTTACACTCCATTATCAGTACTTTCTACTCCTTACGTTTACACTCCATTATCTGTACTTTCTACTCCTTACGTTTACACTCCATTATCAGTACTTTCTACTCCTTACATTTACACTCCATTATCTGTACTTTCTACTCCTTACATTTACACTCCATTATCAGTACTTTCTACTCCTTACATTTACACTCCATTATCAGTGCTTTCTACTCCTTACATTTACACTCCATTATCAGTACTTTCTACTCCTTACATTTACACTCCATTATCAGTACTTTCTACTCCTTACATTTACACTCCATTATCAGTGCTTTCTACTCCTTACATTTACACTCCATTATCAGTACTTTCTACTCCTTACATTTACACTCCATTATCAGTACTTTCTACTCCTTACATTTACACTCCATTATCAGAACTTTCTACTCATTTTTTTAAACATAACATGATTTTGAAATTTGACTTCATTACAATACTTATAGACAACTAGTCATCATATCTTCTGCTCCATGAAACACATGTTAATGTTCAGTAGTTCACAGATATGATTCTTTAATATATTTACATTGTACTAAAGTACATTCATGTTCAATGGGTGTATATGAGCTGAAACAGGAAGCTAGTGCACTATATACCTGTGGTGCAGCCTAAGCTTTTGTCCTTAATAACATTTTTTCACTTACATTACTTTTCCCTTTATACTTTAAGTAGTTCTGAAAGCAGTACTTTTACACTTTTACTGGAGTAAAAAAACTTGAGTTTATACTTCAACTTCTACAGAAGTATTTTTAAACACTAGTATCTATACTTCTACCTGAGTAATGAATTTTACTACTTTTGACACCTTTGATTGAAGGCGAATGGTAGCAAAGCAGAAAGATCTGTGGACTCCTACCAACAGTTACCAGTAAAGAATGTCTGGAAATAATAGAACGGGGTGATTCAAGAAATTCCGGGTATTGATTTTTAACTAAGTCACATCACATTAAGTAGGCTAAATAGACACAGTTAAGAAAAAGGTCAATGTATGGATGAATGTATGAAAAGATCCTGTCCACCGAATTAGCAAAAATTGCGACCATCACATGTGTCACTCATTGCACAGACCCATCACAACCTAAACTGTCACACATCTCCACCAGCTCAAACCTTGGACACGTACACCCCTAAGTCCAACCGTGCCCCACCCACTGCCATCGCGTCTTCCTTCTAGCCGGCCAATTACCACCCAAGCTCTGTGCTCTGTCAGCACCCGGGAGATGCTGACTTCTCCCGCCGTCTCCAACTCACAACGCAATTAACTTCGTAATTGCATTTGTTTTGGGGGGGGTTGGGGGCGGGGTACGGGGGGATGAGGTGCGGTTGTCGAAACTGTCCCTGACGCTGCTGTTTTTCTTTAATACCTGTCCTTAGCTTTCGGGTACCCTCTTGACGCGCCTCCGAGATGCTTTTGGAAACTTCATGTGACTTGTTTTCTTTTCCTTAGCTATTCTTTTCAACCAGTTCTGGCCCTTTCTTATGGTTCCATTAACCCCTCACCATTAAGTCGTGCCTATATTATCATATTACTTTATTAAATACTCTTCATATCATAACACAATAAGGGGCCCTGTTCCGCCTTCATATAAGAGCGCAGAGTCAGCCAGCTGCTATTGACTGACAATGAGTGGGGGGTGGAGGGTGGGGATTTCATGAGAGAGCCCTTAGGCGAGTAATAAAACATTATCTATAGGCTCGGAATGCATTGTGCTAGATACTCACCTCCACTGGATTAAAGATGTAAGGAAAACTGGAGGGTGTCGGCGTGTATTGGTTGCGTCTCCTGCTCGTCTAATTCTCTTTCGCCGACCGGAGAGCTACAGCCTCGGTGCTTTCTCCTGCTCGGCCGATTGACACCGACTTTGAGGGAAAATGCTGGCGTTTTGCTGGCGTTTAATTGAAATGCAAACTACATCTGCGGCCGGGCCGGAGAATTGGCAATATTCTTTTTTTTCTCTCTTTTTTTCTTTTTTTTTTGCTTCAAGGATGATAAAGGCTTCCGCTATTTCTGTGGCTATCGACTTGGTCATGTGTGTAATTGCTTCATGCGGCCTCAGCCCCTCAAATGCACCAATGTAAATATTAAAGAGAGGGGCTTAATAAAATGCTGTTCAAACAATACCGGACCTTTCTTCAAGCCTAGGCAGGGAGGAGAGCGGGTGGTCTATCAAGATGGAGGTAGCTACGCAGAAAGAGAAAGACAAAGACAAGGACAGGGCGAGAGAGGGAGATGAAGGAAAGCGAAGGAGTGGACAGGGCGAAAAAAAAAAAAGAGCAAGGGGGGGGAGACGAAAGGCGGAGCCTATAGATCAGTCCGACTTTTTAATGGTATTGATTGGTGCGCCGGGGCACGGTGCATCAGATGAAGGCCAACATCCCTCGATCACCTTGACCTTGGGCTGCTGGCTGCCCGGTGATCTTTGACCCCCCCCCCCCCCCCCCCCCCCGTGATCTCAAAGTAAGGAGAGTTAGCCGCCCGCCCCCCCGCGCCTGCCTCTCCCCACCACCAACCCATTTGCCTCGTCTCCTTCCAAATGAGAATTGACTTTCCTCCCCTTGGATGCTGGAAATGTGGGTTAAAGTATGTCAATAATGTTTCACAAGAACAATTTCTCCCCAGAACGGTCCGAGCTGGAACGTTTTGACATTTGGCGGCAGCGGAGGGAGGAGGAGGAGGGGGGGGGGTTCGCGTGGGGGAGGTTCCTGCTCCGCCAAGGCACTTGAAGGGAGTTGTTGGCCGCTAACTGCACGGACGTATCGATCGGGGCGCTTAAATTGCGCGCGCACACGCTCCGGAGTGCATTGAGATTCAGGCACAGGGCACGCCGAGTGCAGGCAGCACTAGCGCTGTTCTAATGGTAATTGCTTTCGATCCTCACTTGCGCATCCATGATTTACTGCCTCCTCCTGACGAATGCTCGGACACAAAATATTTTGGAAAGAAAAATGTATCGTGATCCCTTTTGCCTTTTTTCGTTTTTTTTCTCCCACCCAGAAAAGGAAAACGACCCCCGTCCCCCTGTTGCGCCTCTGCCGGGCGAAAGCCGACTGCGCCTCAAGGAGGCCTTCATTAATATTGCAAAGCAGGAAAGCGGCGGCTAAGTGTGGTAGTGGGTCATTAGGAGAGAGGACGCTTGACTTTGTCCTGGCTCGCTTCATCAGTGTTAGACGTTGCGGCTGGATGCGAGTCCTCGGCACCATTACGGCAAATGGATTACGGACGGGATTGCCTGTCCCCGCCCGAAACAGTCAGGAGCCATCAATTCCCGTCAAACACATTATTCAGGAGTGTATCCAGCGCGACTCAGGACTCCTAACAAAGACATCGTCTTTGATTGAGCTGATTGCTGCTGTGGCTCATCAGCGGCCAGACTTTCGTTGCTGTCTTGTTAGGGCAAAGTACCCCGCGTTGACCCCTGCTGAGGGAAGGGAAGGGATGGGATGCATCGACATTGGCAAAGTCAAAGTTGAGATCGGGTTTGTTCCCACACATTTGTGACCTTCTGTAACCTCCATCTTTCTGATTCCATTCCCGCCAACTCTTCGGCGCCATCTTCAAGGAAGCTTCTTCGGGAGAACCTGCCACAAGATAGGAAGGGTTGCAGGTATCGAGGATGAGAAGGAAGAACGCTATTGGCTTGGCTTTATGGTACCAAAAAGGATTCTACTGTATACAACAATCCCAGAGAAGATCCGTTGAGCCAACGGAGAGGTTTTTATAGACCTCTGTTGAAAAGTGCTTCAGGGAACAAAAGTGGGTCTTGGGTGGGTCTTTTTTTGGCACCTTCCTTTTTTTATTCTGTC
>CM038704.1:48511888-48704388 GCA_021613375.1 Megaleporinus macrocephalus
AACAAACTCAATTTGGCGTCAAGGTTTTGAGGCCTTTTCGTGCCATGTGTCAGCGGCTAACATCAAAGACCAGCCGCTTTATTTTTAACAGGGTTGCAAAAAGATTTGGTTGGATCAAACTCTTCGTACATGTTTTGCCAACTTGATCTGTTTTGTTTATATTGGTTTTCACAGTTTATGTACTTTTCTATTGTGAGAAACTTCAGAGAACTGAACTGAACTGAAGCCAATCATGAGTTTAATTCTCATTAGCGCTCATTTTAGATAATCATGTCTAGGTTTCTAACACCTGCTATTGTTTTTTATTGACTAATCTAAATACTGCTGTCTGATAATTGTCAGATTTTGTTCTCTTATTTCTTCATTCACAACTTTTATTGCTTTTGCTGTGTTATTGTATATATAGGTGTTGAGTAAGGTGGCTTCCTGTTTACAGTGTTAGGATTTTTCTTTCTCTTTTTTTTTACAGATACTTTCATGCTTGACCTGCTCACTGGGGGGCTTGGACAAGTTTTATGAGAAAAGTCAAGTCTATGAAAAATAATAGAGATAACTCAAGTTATATAGGGAGTTAAATACACTCACATTGTATACGTTTGTATGTTGAAACCTGATTTCTACATTCTACAGACTCTTCAGACTTACATGCTTTAACTTTAATGTACATGTTAGAACAGATAGTTATTTAAGTTGTATATATAACATGTGATTGTGTTGTTTGTTTGAGAAAATGAATCAATAGAAGTTGGCCAATTCACTAGGAATTCTGGGAATTCTGTATTCTCTTATAGATTGACATTCTGAGTTTGTTCTATTCAATAAAATAAATAACTTAATTTTTCAAGAAAATATGTGATTATAACATCAGGACTTTCAGTTCATAATATATTTATTATCCATAATACATTGCATTTCATAAGTAGAGATCAAGGCAAGCAGGATGATTATTAGTTTGTTATTTATCTTTATATTTGCTTTTTGTCCACAAAGTTTGTGAAATATTAAATTAAATCTCTAGTAATTTTAGGGGATATTATTTTATATTTAAATCAGGACCACCAGAACCTTGAGGGCAAGCAGTGGAGCCAGAGGACATTTCACCCACCAATTTTCAAAGTACTGGGGTGATGGGTGATATATATATAGTGGTGAGTAAAATGTCTGTCTGTCTGTCTGTCTGTCTGTCTATCTGTGTGTCTGTCTTTTTCTATCTATCTATCTATCTATCTATCTATCTATCTATCTATCTATCTATCTGTCTGTCTGTCTGTGTGTCTGTCTTTTTCTATCTATCTATCTATCTATCTATCTATCTATCTATCTATCTATCTATCTATCTATCTATCTATCTATCTATCTGTCTGTCTGTCTGTCTGTCTGTCTGTCTATGTAGCCAGTTGATATTTATGCTACTTTGTATTGTATGTATGATTATTTACATCTATTCTAATGATATCTGGTGTTCTTACTTGTAAAAATACACTTATTGAAAAATACACTTATCAAGCAAATAACTGGTAATTAACTGCTAATTACTACTTAACAAACCCTTAAATAATTACAGAACAATCCTGTGGATTCCTGACCATCAAATCTGCCAGTTCAGGACTGAAGGGAATGTGTACTATAATAGCCGATAAGTGACCTATTGAACGTACATCAACAAGAAAATGTAATTGCGAGTAATAATGTAGCAACTAAGAAACAGGTTATTACCAGGTCATGGCTTGACAAGACTTAATAACAGCATTAGAAATGCTTTGGAAAGAGCTTAAGTCAGCCTAGTTACTGAGTAATAATGTAGTAAAAAGCAGAAAGTTCATTAGTAGTGGTTGGATTGAGAATTGACCAGCTATTGGCTTCATAAGGCTTAATAACGGCATAATAATGGACACCTAAAATGCTTGAATTTATTATTATTATTATGCCGAAACAAAAATGTTATGGATGCTTATATCATTGTAGTTATTAATTAATAATGTAATAATGAACATCCAATTAATTACCAACTACCGTCTTGATAAGGCTTAATCAGTGGTATAATAATGTCCATCTGTGCTGAAATATTATAATATATACCTATAATATATACCAATATACCACCAACTGTTTGTGAGACAGACTTTGAATCGAGTCATGCTTATTTAACGTGGTCTGGTTATTGAAATGTTGTGAAGATGATATTTCAAATGACTGAACTAACCTAAAACTGCTCTTCTCCCTGCTGATAGGCCTTCAGATACAAGCTTATGGTTCTACATCTCCTGCTCGGCGACTTGAACCCAGAGCCTCCCATGACGACTCCTGCCAAAAGAGACAAGCCTGTGTCTCTCATTTCCCCATGGTTACACAGCCAATGAGGCCAGAAACACAGCGAGAGGAGCCAAGCCCTCCAGAGCGGCTGATGGAAAATGCTCCATCCCACCAAAGGCATCCTTCAGGGGAAGGCTGGGATATGCCTGATTACGCTCCTGTCAGTTTTACTATTGCAGTAAAACTGAGACTCATACCGTCTTAAAAGCAAGCCAGAACGGGTTCTCTGGAGCTCTGCTGTGGAGGAACCACATTTGGTTACCTAAAGAAACCTTCAGGGGACGGTTCTCCCAAGGTTCTTTTTGATGAATGAGAAATGAGAGCGTGAGGAACCTTTTTGAAGTTTAAAGAAGCTCAAGTAGCTCCAAAATAGCAACTTTACACTCTGAACTTTCAATGTAAGTGAATGTAAAGAGGTTTTATTCCAGGTGATTTTTGATTTTTGGAGCATTTCTATTAGTTAATTCATCATAAACGTTTCACAGGATGTAAAGAGCATGTTCAAATGATATATATATATATATATATATATATATATATATATATATATATATATATATATATAAATATATATATATAAATATATATATATATATATAAACGAATGTTTTTCTTGACTTGAAAACTCTGAAAATATCGAAAGAAACTTGAGAATACAGAATGAAAGTCTGAATATATGGAATGAAACTTGAGAATACAGAATGAAAGTCTGAATATATGGAATGAAACTTGAGAATATAGAATGAAAGTCTGAATACATGCAATGAAACTTGAGAATATAGATTAAAACTTGAGAATATGGAATGAAACTTGAAAATATAGAATGAAAGTCTGAATATATGCAATGAAACTTGAGAATATAGAATGGAAGTCTGAATATATGCAATTAAACTTGAGAATATAGAATGAAACGAGAATATGGAATGAAACTTGAGAATATAGAATGAAACGAGAATATGGAATGAAACTTGAGAATATAGATTGAAACTTGAGAATATAGAAGGAAACCTGACATCATCATTCTATATTCTCAAGGATAAAGGATAAAATAAAACACAAAATGTGGCTCATGCAAAAGTTATCTGTCACGTCCAGTCTAGCCCTGCTGTGCTACTGTTAAAGTTAGACCCCACCCTTTGCCTATCCTCCTCACCTGTGTGTAGTCTGTGGCCCTGCCCACTCAGCAGCCCAAGCTCTGTGTATTTATACCCCTTGTTCTTCACCTTGGCTTTCCTCAGAGTTTTCTTTTCCCTGTCAGTTTTGCAGTGTATCTGTATTTATCTCGGCTACCACGTTTCTTTTATATCTAGTATTCTTATTTTTCTGTTTTTTTGTCATTGTTTTGTTACCTTTATGGACATTTTGTTTTGTTTTTTAACATCTTGGATAACAATAGACCTTTAGACTTACACTTGCCCATCTCCCTACATGATCACACCTTTATGTTTAACATATTTATATCTTTAATATGTTTTGTTAAAGTCATGAATAAATAAACATGTTGCACTAAGAATTGCTTATAAATGTCATGCTTAAAATCTTTGTGGAGGATATGTTATTTTATTTTTACTTCAAGAAAATCAAGAACACATGTAATATGTGTGGCAGTGTTCAAAGTTTTGAATAAGACTGTTTCCCTCCACAGTGACTAGAGAAATAACTATATATATATATATTTCAAAACTATCATAAGCCAGGGTCCCCAGCATTGTGCAGTGTGTTCCAAAGCATTACATGTAATAACTTAATGTGAGGGAGCTTTTAGAGGCATTAAACTCTTCAGACATCTGGTTCCCATCACCACTGCTGTGAATGATGCTAATTTGCTAAGTTTCTCTAGAACGAAGCATTTCGCATCAAACCACTCGGAATGACTTTCACATATTTCAAAAAAAAAAAAAAAGAAAAAAAAATATTTTTAACGTAATTTAACTGACATTACATGCTTAGCGTAGATAAAGTGTTTTGAATACATTTGTGTCTGTTGGGGAGACGAAACAGCGTGTGATGTGATTATGATCCCAACAATTACCCGGCAAAACCCAGACGTAATCGATAGGCCATCAGACAACAGGTCAGAGTGTCGGGGGTCAAGTGTCAGAGGTCAGCGCTGCTGTGGTCTGTTTGGTTGTGAGTGTGTGTGTGTGTGTGTGTGTGTGTTTGGGTTAAGCGAGAGAGATGATGCTGATTCAGAACTCAGATAAATATCAGTCTGAACACAGAACACAATAAGATACAGCTTTGAATAGATTATGTGTCCCATAAGGGCCGTGCTAGCATGTATTGATTGGGTTACTGCAGCGTTTTCGCCCAGAGCGAGGGCCCTTTAAACGATTCTGAGTGCAGATTTTTTTCATTTCTGTGTTTTTATTTATTTATTTATTTATTTATTTACTTCCAAATGACATAGTTAAACTCAAAAGTACAATAGTACCTCGCAACATCATCAAGAGCGCTAAAGGGTAAACAATGAAATTGCGATTTTCCTTTTGGGGACCTGATTGCTTCTTGATTATCGGAGCAGATGGAGCTGATGTACATGAAGTGGATGAGTCAGAAGGTTTAGAGTCCAAACACATGATACACAAACGTTAAAAAGCTTGGAGTCAAGCTCATCATTTCAAACAAATCAATTTTGTATCCCTTTTTGTCTTCATGGCCATGTAGCTGTGATAAAAGCATTAAAAGATATTCATGAATATGATGGCAAACTCTTGTTTTGGAATCAACGAATCGCTTCAGGTGGAGTTTTGTGAGATAAACATTGCTCTTGGTTCTCTAGAAGTTCTAGAAACATCACTGGCTGTGACCAGGTTGCAGCCACACAGGTAAGAAATAACAAAACAAATAATAGTAGCTGCAGCTCCTTTCTACATATGCAGTTGAATATGTTGATATATATATATATATATATATATATATATATATATATATATATATATATATTACATAGATTCCAATAAAAACATATGGAACATCTTTTACAAGCTTTTTTAAGCTTCACATACACTACAGTTCACACTAACATAGTACTAGAAATCCCATAGGGGTAACAGTAGAAATACATATTATTTAGATTTAGGTTTTGTCTGGTTTTTGCCACTAATTTTGATATTCATGGCCTTGAATCCTTTTCTGAGGGACTAATACTTCAGAAGTGTCAGTCATGGGCTGCAGGTTAAGGACCCAACCGCGTGACCCGTAGGTCACCAGTTTGATCCCCTGAACTGACAACTGCTCCCTAGCCATTGGGGATAGGGCTGCCCACCGCTCTGGGCAAGTGTGCTTGTGTATGGGGGTGTTTCATTGCACAGATGGTCTGTGCAGAGGTCAAATTCCACTGTGTGTAAACACAAGTGGCAAAATTGGCTAAATTCTAAAAAAGTGTGTGTAATAACAAATAAACTGAATTAAAGAATTGAATTAAGAACATTTAGATGTGTCAAGAATGATGAACCGAGCTGTAGATGATACTATAGAGTCTGCATATATATATATATATATATATATATATATATATATATATATATATATATATATATATATATATATATATATATATATATATAATGCATCTCATACAAATAATTAACTAAATGTTCTGTACATATATAACTGCAGTATATTCTGTATCACTGAATAACTTTTCTAAATTCATTTTATTGTGTAGTTTACAGTGTTTAGGTGTTTAGATCTGCATTTGTGTATAAAATATGAAAAAAGGTGATTCCAAACATTTGGGCTGTCGTGATTAAATCATTTGCGATGTTTCAGTAATCTCAGTCATTAAAGAATCATTAGCAGCTCTGTTCATCATTCTGGACACATCTAACGGTACATATGAGACTATAAAGTATTACCACCACTCTAATAGAATTAGAGATGGCCCGATCAGAGTTTCTGAGGCTGATTCCGATCGCCGATCACCTTTGATGGTGGTTTAGATAGGAATTGCAGGGAGCTGGCCGGAGGGATCCTCCTTCTGGATGAAACGCAAGCTGGAAATACAGAAATTAAGCTCGTTTGTTTAACTTCATCAATCAGCTCTCCGGATTAGAGAAATATCGGCCGATCGCTGATCACATATTTTGATCAAAAATTGGCCGATACCGATACATGGCTGATCGATCCTTCCATCTCTAATGATAATCTATTTATTTTCTTAGATTGTGCGTTTAGAAGTCTGTATATCAGCAGCGCCAGGTATAATCTTGCAAACCATGTGATCTGAAATCTTTATTTATTCATAAATGTGTCCACAAAAACTGATTTTATCTCATTGAAAAAAGTGTTTTCCAACTTTTCAATCTTCTGAACCCCCCAAACTACAACTGAGAACCTTCCACCCCAGGGAGCTTTTCAGAGACTGAGCTGGAAACAGCAGTCAGGGCTCCTCTGAAGTGTGTCCAGACTGCTTTTGGCTCACCTGTTGGGAGAACGTGTTGGAGTCCGTCGGTCAGGTGGGGTTTATATCCAGCCCGTAATGAAAAGGCCCTAGCGGAGTCCATTATAAGCCCATGAGAAATAGTCTTTTAGAGGCACACTGAGCCAAATCCCTCAGTGTGTGCCAGCCAGCTAGCGCCGCGCCCGAGCTGTGGCCCATTGCTCTCCTACCAGCATGTTCTACCATTTGTGCCTCAACCGGCTCTGATCCGTGACCCGCCCAGACACGTTTAGAAGGAGTTGGGGGGATCATTTGAGCGAAAGAGCACTACATCATCGCTCTCATCCTGAGCTAGAGCTGCTCTCAACACTACCCACCACCCCCCCACACACCCTACCCACCCCCTCACTTCGTCTCCCAGTGTTTCTATGAAATATGTGCTACTTCCCATTTAAATTAGAAGCTCCTGAACCATGAAGAACACCACAGGTATCCGTGGCTACGGCGGCGGGCCTACACCAGGCGAGCCATGCGCCGCAGACACACACGCATCGGCCTGTGACATATTAAACGCAAAGAAAATAAATTGCCTCCTCCCTGATGACTTATGAGCTGTGTCTCCAGACACCCTGCTGCTCATTGGGGAAATTTCCCCCTTTTTGGGAATGGTTGAGCCATGACTTTTTTCTTTTTTTTTCTTTTCAGTCCTTTCTTTCTTTTCTTTTTTCAGCCTCAGCAGCTAATTGCACATATATTCATGTTTGTAGCCAATTCACAGCTCAAGGGCAATGAAGTCTCTAAGGGAACCCTGGAAGATCTTTTCTGGGCAAAATAAAGCAATATGCTAGGAGGGTCAGTGCATTACTGCGATTGTACCACAGTTTAGGTGTCTTAGGCACAAAGACCCCTATTCGTTAAAGCTCTGATCATATAGTTTTATTTATTCTCATTAATTTCATCCTTCTCGTCTATGTATGTTCAAGCACAATAGCTTAACAGGCTGAAAAAATAATTGATTGCATGGACTTACGGTTAACAAACCCCCAGCTGTATCATCTACAATAACATTAATAAGAATATAATTTAGAAATATCACGTAAGAGCAACAACAGCCACTTTTAAAGTATTAGTCTTTTAGCTAAGTCCATAAAACTATAAGAAAATATAGAACAATATCACTAATCATTTGTGTGCATAGCATTCCGGTATACACATGGATGCACTAGGATCACTGACATGTTTAATATTTCAAATATAATTCAATAAATACTATTTCAATCTATTTCAGTGCATGATCAAATTCATTTAAGTTTCTTTTTGCCTCCTCCTAAACTTTAAAACGTAAGCCGGGGATGATGCACACAAATGTAAAATATATAAAATAAATAAAATAAATATATATATATATATATTTAAATATATAAAAACAGCAACATGTTTGCCGCACATTACACCAGAGATGCTCAGCAATGTAGCATACTAAGTGGCCAAATGTATGTGGACACCCCTCCTAATAACTGAGTTCAGGTGTTTCAGCCACATCAATTGCTAACCATTGTATGAATGACATCGCCTTAGACGTTGGCAGTAGCATTGCACTGAAGAACTCTGAAGAGTTATAACTCGTCTGTCCTCTGTTGAATCGTTCGCTTCAGTAGGGCAGTCGTTGTCCAGGGGACTGAGCCAGCGACCTTTAGTTCACAAGACCAGTTCCCTAATTTCACGAATGCCACGAATGACCCAACAAATGTGTCCCTGCCCCAACTCTGAGCATGCGTGATTTGTGTGGTTGTCCATTTTACTGTAATAGCTCTTACCTTTAATATTGCAGGGCAGGAATTTAATGCTCACTGCCCCCTAGTCTGGGTGTTTCACTGCACAGATGGGTTTCCTACCCATGAAAACAACAGCCAACACAAGACCTGTACATTAGGAGCATAGTAAAATGAGATTTCATGGTCAAGGAGCTTCACCAAAGCCTAAGATCACTATGTGCAATGCCAAGCGTTGGCTGGAGGGGTGTAAAGCATGTCTTAACTACTTAACTTTGGAACATTGGAAACGTGTTCTCTGGAGAGAGGAATCACGCCTCATGATCTGACACTAAGGGTGTGTCTCAAAACCTAGTGAGTGTGTAAGTAGGCTGTCTAGGTAGGGAGCTGTGTAAGTAGCAGCGTTCTCTCCTCATCTCTCCTCATAAAACAGATTACTGAGACGCTCTAGTTAGAGAGAGACTGCGTCACGGCTTGTTCCCACCCACTGCACAACTCGTGTTGCAGCTAGTTGCTAAGCTACCGGCTGGCTATCCAAAACAATAGCCCGAGGCTTAAAAATCTGCTAGCATAAATGCTAATGTCTGGATTTTAAAACCACTTCACTGCTCATAGCTCTGCTTTTCTCCACCATGTTGGGAAAAAGATCTGCCTGTGTTGCATCATGGGATTGACTTAGCGGCTGAGGAAGCGTTAGATGCTTCCTTAAAATCAGGTCTAAATAAGGTTTCTCAGTAGACAGCATGTTTAAGGTATGTGAGAATTGGGACAGTCTACATGTCAGGAGCGCATACTATGACGTAAAATGCTGCCTATGTAGGAGCTCAGTAGGATTTAAGACACACCCTCCTACTTCCAGTTCTACAGCACACTAAAACATTTGAATAATAGCAATACTGATTGTCTCTCCACGTTTCCTGTAGTCTGTGGAAGGTATGTGTGCAAACATGCAGACATGTATTTGCTTCCAACTTCGTGGCAACAGAACCTTTGCCCACAAAGACCTGGTCTGCTTGCTGTGGAAGAGCTCCAGTAGCCTGCGCTGGCCTTCGTCTCGTGCCCGCAAAATCCTGCGGAAAGCTTTCCCAGAAAAGTTGGAGGCTGTTACAACCACGAAGCGGAGGCCAACTTCATATCAATGCCCATGGTTTTGGACTGGAATGCCTAGCAAGCTTATAGAGGTGTGGTGGTTAGACGTCAACATGATTATGTGGAGAGGCTTGAAGAATTACATTTTCACTATTTCACTGAAACACTGGAGAAACAAAGCAGTACTGAAGTACGTGTGTGGTGGATCGCTAGCAGAGATAGCGGGGAAACTGAACTGAGCTAAATCAAGATTGCTGCTGAAAGAACTGAATACTTTCATACAAGGTCTGGGGCGTCCAGGAGAAATCTGGAACTACACTTCTTCAAACTGGAGCTCAAGATATGAGCTGTGTAAGTAGCAGCGTTCTCTCCTCATCTCTCCTCATAAAACAGATTACTGAGACGCTCTAGTTAGAGAGAGACTGCGTCACGGCTTGTTTCCGCCGAATGGTGGTTTAGCTGGTTGCTAAGCTACCGTCCGGCCTCCAAAACAATAGCCGGAGGCTTAAAAAAAATCCGCTAGCATAGATGCTAATGGCTCGAGTATAAAACTGCTAAATGGTGAAGGACTCGTTACAGAGTTGATAATAAAATACTGTTTTGTGTGATTATATGACCAGAAACACATTAAAACTCCAGAGAGAATCAAAATAACTCACACTTTAAAACCACTTCACTGCTTGTAGATTAGCCTGTGTTGCATCATGGGATTGTCTTAGCGGCTGAGGAAGCGTTCGATGCTTCCTTAAAATCAGGTCTAAATAAGGTTCCTCAGTAGACAGCATGTTTAAGGTATGTAAGAATTGGGACAGTCTACATGTCGGGAGCGCATACTATGATGTAATATGCTGCCTATGTAGGAGCTCAGTAGGATTTGAGACACACCCATGATCTACTTCTTTACAATAAGATATTTATGTTACTTTGTATTGTATCTACATCTGTTCTAATCATATCTGGTGTTCTTACTGGTCAACATACACTTATTGATCAGATAAAGGCTTTTAAACTATCAACTTAGGTGCCTCAGACGTTTGCCTGGTAGTGTAAACGCGAAACCTTTGCTGACAGACTCTCCTAAGAACCCTTTTTTTTCCAACTCCTCTGCATCTGTGGACATTATTGGGTAATTACACCGCAATCTTGCTCCCCGAAAACAGGTGAAATCATTATCTCCTTTAAACATATAAACATATTACAGTTTCTTCTGGTGCGGTTTATTCATTTCGGGGGCCGCTCGCGCTCGGAAGGCAAGCCGAATGTCACGTTTTGCCGATCAGCAGAAACAGTCTCATTATTTTAATGAGAATCTTTTAAGAATCACACGGCGCAGAAACGACTGAGCCAGGTGCAAGCAAATAACTTCTAATGTGCGTATCAAGTTACACCGGTAAACAAAACAGGGGAAAAAATCCATAGGAGTGCAATGAGCCGCTGTGGCCTGCTGCAGAGTAAATATTGGTGCGAGTTAATCGAATCCAGTGTCTGACGCGGTGTGAAACAAGTCGCACTGTGTTCCGGTGACCGTTTAAATACCGCCACCTTCATAAAAAAAAAAAAAAAAAAAAAAAAAAAAAGAAAAGGCAATGTAAGGTCATCAACACCCATTACAGTGGCTGTGTAACCATTAATTAGTGCTTTACACTGGTGGAAAGTATGCTAGCGGATGTAGGGCTATTCCTAGCGCTGCAATAATACACATTAACACCCTCTCTCGGGTCTGTGGCATTCAGTCAGGGGCTAAGTGGTAATGATGTCACACTCTTGTGCTTCTGTGCCCGGCCTTTCGCAAGCGTGTTGTGCTTTTGACTTTAATAGAAGCCCAGAGTTATTATTGCCATTTTGCTATACCATTTAAACGTTATTACATAATTAATGACATAGTTATATACATTTTTATTCTAGGATCACTTTAGAATTTAATTTCATGCAATTTTCATGCAATATTGTCCATTTCACAATGAATGCCAGTGCATCAGATGATTTTTAAAGAATAAAAATGTTTGTATTAAAGTCTATTTTTGTATAGAGGCTTATTATCAGCAATTCTCAGTCCTCTGTCTAAATCTCCTGGTACGACCACCAATCCAAGTTAAGGATGTTATTGGACTAATTGGTTGTTAGGACACTCTTGCTCAATTGTGATGCACAGCTGAAAAACATTCTACTAATAAGTGAGTATAAAAGGGAACAACATTCTAGGTTAGTTTAGTATCTGAAGCATCAGCAGTTGATGGCTTGCTGACCGACTCACAATGACCAGAAAGAAACAACTTTCTTTAGAGACCCGTCAGTCCATTGTTGTGTTAAGGAAGAAGATACTCCATTAAAACAAGAACATTTCACTGTGATCCCAAACTTGTGAGCGGTAGAGTATATATATATATATATATATATATATATATATATATATATATATATATATATATATACACCACAGCAGAGGCCAACTTTGACAGTGTCAAACACTGGAGCAGCAAAGCACTACTCGAGTGCATGTGTGGTGGATTGCTAGGAAACTGAATTGCAACCAACGTGCCAAATATCAGGGCCATCTGAGTGCCATAGCTGGGTACAGCTACTATATACACCTATATATAGCTACTATACCTGATAAACTGGCAACTTAGTGTATATGCAGTACTGTGCAAAGGGTTTAGACACTTGGGGACATTATCGATTTTATTGAGCTACAGGAAGCTTTTATTCACTCAGTAAAATGCTTTATTATTTAATTTTCAAACTGTATTAATACAGTAAGTAGAGCTTTTATATACGTCAGTGTGTTTATTTAACCCTTTCCAAGCTTCTCCTTGTAGAAACAAACCAGTATTATTTACAGTTCTCATCTAATACCTGCTTTTTTACATATTACATCAAAATAACAAAATATTAAAAAAATCCCTCTGAGAGTAAAACATTCTACAGTTATATACCAATCAGCCATAACATTAGAACCACCTCACTGTTTCTACACTCCATTTATTCTCCATTTAATCAGTTTCACTTGTCATACAACACCTCAGCGTCTCTGCTGGACTGAGAATAGTCCACCAACCAGCAACGTCCATACAACATAGAGAGTACTCATCAGAGTACTGTGTCCACTGATAAAGGACTAGAGGAACACAAACTGTGCAGCAGCAGATGAGTCATCGTCTCTGACTTCTACACGGTGGACCTGCAAGGTAGGAGTGTTTAATAGAGTGGACAGTGAGTGGACACAGTGTTTAAACACTCCAGCAGCTCTGCTGTGTCTGATCCACTCACACCAGCACAACACACACTAGCACACCATAATCACGTCAGTGTCACTGCAGTGCTGAGAATGACCCACCTCTCTAATAACATCTGCTCTGTGGTGGTCCTGTGGGGGTCCTGACCATTAAAGAACGGAGTAGTAAAGTATACAGAGAATCAGATGAACTACAGTCTGTAGGTGTAGAACTACAAAGTGCTCCTATATGGTCAGTTCAGCAGATAAAATGAAAAAGTTCTAGCTGATTGGTGTATATCACCTTTAAGGTAGGTAACCAGAGAGTGATGCTGGCTAATACATTACACTGTTACATTAGAATAAACAAGCATAACGACATTAATCAGACAGAGAGTCAGACAGAGCAGCAGCAGCAGTATAGGTACGAACAGTCCCAGCACTGCTCTCCTCTCCTCTCAGGCTTCTAACAAGAGAAACGCACGCAGCACGCCGGACTGAGCTTAGTGTTCACGGAGCAGCGGGAATATCTACAAGAGGAATGCAGGAGAAGCTCCTTTTCTCTTTCTCTCTCCTCTCTCTCTCTCTCGCTCTCTCTCATTTTTTTTAAGAAGCCTAAGATGTTCAAAAGGCATAACAGAAGGAGGCCTGGCTATTCCACGGAATCAAAAGAACTCCTGGTGACTTTGATCACCAGTATCTTATTCAATGCAAAATTATGGCGCTGGGGCCGCCGACTTTAAGACATGCGAGTGAAATGGAAACGTATAATAATGTACACAAAACCAGCCGGAGAATGAAAGAGGCCTTTTGTCGGATCTGTGATTACAGTTAGGCATTGTGACTGCTGAACAGGCGCCTACAATTACTACAACAGAGAGTGGGAGAGCGAGAGAGCGAGAGAGAGAGAGAGAGGGAGAGAGGGAGAGCAATGGGCTCCTGGCTTGAGCTCTTGTCATTAATGGTGTAATGTTATGGCTATTCTTATTGGTTCGAATGTGAGATTAAAGATAATTCTGTTTTTCAAGCCGTTCGACACTTATATATGATAAAAGGGCCAAAAGACAATACCCAAGTTTTATTTTGTAAATATATAAATAGTATTTATACAGTAAGTAGAGCTTTTACACACATCAGTGAGTTTATTTAAGCCATTCAAAGCGTCTCCTTAATGTTAATTAATGTATTATGTTCGTTAGTCAACACCTCATTTAGTGTTACCAATAAATCAATACAGTACAGCCTCTAAACGCCACCAATCTTGCTGTCTTTTAAGGGCTAAGCACCACTTCTGGACTCCAATGGTGATTTCACATTGTTTTATATACTGAAAATATATAAACATGACTTAAAATGAAATTCGCTGCTTAATTTGCTTTAAAATAAATTATTTTAATTAAATTGATAAAAAAACAGAGTTTAATAGGCCAATTCCTGAACGCTACCGTGTGAGGTCACTGGAGGATAACAGTGAACAGCGCTACGGTACAACAGCACTACGAATGACTGGGACTGAGAATGTTCCAGAGCTGCTTCTTCAGATTCTGATAATTTTTCTGAATATGAGTTTGAAAGAGCTGTAATTTAGAAATAGACCACCTTATCACTTAGTCCTGAGATATTTAGACCACCATATCACTTAGTCCTGATACTTTTAGACCACCATATCACTTAATCCTGAGACTTTAAGACCACCATATCACTTAGTCCTGATACTTTTAGACCACCATATCACTTAATCCTGAGACTTTTAGACCACCATATCACTTAGTCCTGATACTTTTAGTCAAACCACACCCACAACAGCAGCTCATCCTGAGTGTAAACAGTATCTAGATATATAACCAACATTATTCATGACAACAGCCTAGCAACCAGCCTAGCAACCAGCTACACTCAGATATAGAGGTACAGTTATTGTAGTAAATATGATGAAAGTTGAACTCGCTCTCATATGACTCTACATCATCTTCATAACTCAACTACGTTAGCTTAGCATAACTTGAGCCACTAAGCTTAGCAAGTGAAGCTAACGTTAGCTAACATCAGCTAAAGCAGGCTCAGTAACTGCGCTTACCTGGTTTACCTCCACGTACACGGAGGCTCTTGAACTCCTCTCGCTGGTTTCCTACACGCCCATATTGTTGAACAGATTCAGACTTAAGATCCAGTCATCGTGTAAGCCTACGTCCCGTAGCTGTGATAATCTTCAGACGTGAAATGATCTACAGATGACTGAGTGAGAGCACGCGCCTTTCCAGTGTGTCTGTTTAAACTTTGGGTCATTTGTGCTCGGGGGTTCACTGTACATCCAATTACTGCAGCCCAACACAACATCACCTTTCTTTCATTGTGTATTACTGTAAGTAGATCTTCTGGTGTTGTGGTCCACCATCTACGTCACACGACTAACGCCTACAGCAGTTTCCGAACAGTGGGAGGAGCTAAACAGTCTTTTAAGCCGTATTTCTTGACTTTGTAAAAAATGAAACGTTAAGATCTCAAATTCCGCCATGTTTATGTGTTAAACATTTTCATATTAGTTTAGAGTTTAGAGTTAAGAGTGAGCCATCAACCTAACATGCATGTGTTTGGACTGTGGGAGGAAACCGAAGTAGCTGGAGGAACCCACGCAAGCACGGGGAGAACATACACACTCCACACAGAACCACCCGGACCGGGAATCCAACCCAGATCATCTTCTTTACTTTCAGTATAAGTGACTTTGGAGCATTTTTATTCCTCCATTTGTCATAAAACCTGCACAGCATATGAAGACAGCTGTCATGTTCAAATAATAAACAATGAAAAACATGTTTTTCTATGCACGGTGACAATATCTACTCATAATGTTATACTGGCTGCGTTATATAGCACATAGATTTGGCCTTTCCATTGACAAACAGGTTAGTGGTGGCGGCTAAACTGTGCAACAGATGGGCTGGAGTCAGTAAGCATGCATACAAAGTGCGCCTACGTTGTAGGCGTAGCTCGTAAGATGGCCAGTGAGTGTATCTACAAAGTAGACGTCCTTAATACAACGCTGGCAACTCGGTGCATTTTAAATGTGAGCAAATTTTCAGAGAATAAGCAATGCGACACCACGAGGTGTTTGTGTTTCATTAAGGCGGATTTCCAACAGAACAAAAACAAAAAAACAAGCAAAAAAAAAAAAAAACAATTTGTAAACGAGGGTGAGAGGAAAAGAAAAGTGTGTAGGTGCGTTCTGGGTTAGCTGGGGACGGCCACAGCTTCCGTAGCTAGTGGCTGCATTTGGCGAGATTTGTTGCGTGCTGGGCTGAATTAACACCAGCCTCCTGCATTCATTTGCAGTCATGCAGATGTGCAATGTGCAGTCTTCCTCTTCACTCTCTCGCTCTCTCGCTCTCTCACCCACTCCCACCCACTCCAGCATTTACAGATACAGGACGGTAACAAGTGCAGAGGATCTGGAGTCAGCAGACCCTCCTGAACAATGTCTGTGGACTCACAGGCCGCAGCGCTTGTGGGTCCGCCTTGCTGGGGTCCAGGTAGACACTGAGTCTTTTAATATACGATTTGAGTTAGTCACCCTCTGACCCTAATTAGTGGTCAATGTCTGACCACAGAAGAGCCACTCTCTATTAACTTACTGCTGTGTGGCGAATGGAGCACCATCTAAATATCGTCATCTGGTCAACAGTGATGCCGTGCTAGAATTTTAATTTCAACCTGAAATTAGTTTAATGCAAAGACTATCTGGAAATCTGTAGATACCTCTCGTTCTTGCTCTATCACTCGCTTCCACTCACTCCAGCATTTACAGATACAGTACTGTAAGTACTGGTCAATCATCAGGTCAACAAGGACGCTGGCAATGAGTGACCATGTATCCAACGGCTAATTCAAAGTTAACTGAGTTCTAGAATTTTACTTTCAACCTGAAATTCATGAAAGTAGTTTTATGCTAAGACAGTCTGGAAAACTGAAGATACCTCTCGCTCTCTCTCTCTCTCGCTCTCTCACTCTCTCACTCGCTTCCACTCACTCCAGCATTTACAGTTACAGGACAGTAACAAGTGAAGAGGATCTGGAGTCAGCAGACCCTCCTGAACAATGTCTGTAGACTCACAAGTCACATCCCTTGTGGCTCCGCCTTGCTGGCGTCCAGGTAGACACTGTGTCCCTTGATGCACAATTTGAGTTAGTCACTCTCTGACCCTAATTAATGGTCAATGTCTGACCACAGAAGAGCCACTCTCTTTTAACTTACCACTGTGTAGAGAATAGAGCTTCACCTGAATATCGTCATGTGGTCAAACGTGGTGCTGGTAATGAGTGACCATGTATCCAACGGCTAATGAACTGAGTGCCCAAATTTTACTGTCAACCTAAAAATCATAAAACTAGTTTAATGCAAACACTGTGTGGAAAACTGAAGATACCTCTCACTCTCTTACTCTCTCACTCTCTCACTTGCTCCCACTCACTCCAGCATTTACAGATACAGGACGGTAACAAGTGAAGAGGATCTGGAGTCAGCAGACCCTCCTGAACAATGCCTGTAGACTCACAGGCCGCAGCGCTTGTGGTTCCACCTTGCTGGGGTCCAGTTAGACACTGAGTCTTTTAATGTACGATTTGAGTTAGTCACTCTCTGACCCTAATTAGTGGTCAATGTCTGACCACAGAAGAGCCACTCTCTATCTCCCACCCACTCCAGTATTTACAGATACAGGACGGTAACAAGTGCAGAGCCTTGCTGGTGTCCAGATAGAGAGTCTCTTAGCTACCGTCTAACCCCTAATTAGTGGTCAATGTCTGACACTAAGAAGAGCCACTCTCTTTTAACTTACTGCTGTGTTGAGAATGGAGCTCCATCCAAATATCATCTTCTGGTCAACAGCGATGCTGGCAATGAGTGACCACGTATCCAGCGGCTAATTAAAAGATAACTGAGTGCTGGAATTGTACTTTCAACCTGAAATCCAAGAGAAAGTAATTTAATGCAAAGAGCATGTGGAAAACTGAAGATACTCATGTTGACTCAAGATCAGTACAACTTTAGCAGGTACCTTGTTAACTCCAAGACAGACTTCCTCCACCTTGACGGACGAGTGCAGAGCAAATGTCACTCCGTTGAGTGAGTTTGTGATAGGTAGTAGTGTGTGTGTGTGTGTGTGTGGTTGGTGTAAAGCCTTCGAAGCAGTGCTGGGGAAATACCAGCGGGGCCTGGGCCCACGCCCGCACATTTAATGAAAGGATTTCACATGTGATAAGGCCCCGTACCTCGGCCGGGTCCCGGGGTGGCCGCCCATCTCCCCTCGCTCGTCGGCGGGACCGCGTCATAAGCGGGCGAATCCGTCGTCGGAATTACGGCGAGCAGTTCAATAATTCAGATTAGCGCTCATGTTTATTAATGCTCTACATCTGTGCAAACAACGTGTCAAGCAGAGAGTTTATTGTAATTGCCAGCGCAAACAAAACCTGAAAGAAGCAATTTCCAGCTACAATGTGCCGGGACAAGTAATGAGGCCATTGGCATTCCCTTCCGATCGCTCTCCGCAGAACGAGGTGGATATTTTTATAAGGGGACGAAGGTGCCCACGAGAGGAAGGCTGCCGATTAAAGATAAGCACCGCTCTCCTGCTGCAGAAGCCCATTCGTTGCCTTTAAAGCAGCATTTCCAGACATCTGTCCTGCTTGTTTGGGTGTTTCGACTAATAGGCTAATTACGGAGCCCTCTCTGAGCTAGAGTGGATGTGCTACGGCGCGGCGTGGTCCTCTTCAGCTCCTGATGTCAGAAAATTGTCACGTCACTAAAACTATATAACACTTCCTATGAATCCTGTATTTATAATGCATTAAGGTGTTATATGGCATACACAATACCTTATAACACGTTTACGTTTACGGCATTTAGCAGACGCTCTTATCCAGAGCGACTTACAAAAGTGCTTAGTGTTGGTTAGAGTATGAATCTCTGTCTAGTACAAACAGGTTTAAGTCCAAACCACTCTATACTCAAACACTGCCATAAACACAGGGCCAGTGCTGATACCTAGAAAAAAGACAATGCAATACCTAGCAAGACTGGAACACCTACAGAGAAGAGAATAAATACAAGACTACATACAGTACAAGTGTAGTACTTATCCAGAGCTCCTAGAAGATAAAGTGCAATTACAGTTTATACCAGTACTTTAGTATATTAGTGATTATAAGTGCTTTACAAAGAGATGGGTCTTCAGTCTGTGTTTGAAGACCGCGAGAGAGTTTGCTGTTCGGACAGCCAGTGGAAGTTCGTTCCACCATCTGGGTACCAGGACAGAGAAGCATTTTGTTGCCATAAGCTTGTATAATTGCCTATAATAGTTATAGAGACATGCACAACGCTTTATAACAACAAAAGTAAGAACTGATTAGATAAAGTATGTATAGTAAACACTATATTTTCTTGTCAGAAGCTGCAAAGTGTACAGCTGTCAGGGTGGGTCGAGCTGAAGCAGGAGCAGATGAAGGCAGGGAAAGGCGGACACACATGCAAGCTTTTAAACAACAATGGGATTGTAATAAGAAAACAAAACGAAAAGCAAATAGACGAGTTACCACAACAGAGCTGCTAACAACAACAACAACAATGACCGACAAACACTGAGAGCCGCCACTGAGGGTATAAATAACAAAGGCTAGCAAGAGGGAACAGGTGACGGGACTGAACACTAATGGGGCACAGGTGAGTGAGGTGGGGCAAGGGCGGAGACAAAGGAGCACATGACAACACGAGAAACGTAAACAGAGGCATGTGGAACTGACAGGACGTAAACAGACAGACCAGGACAGGCAGGGCGTGGCAGCAGACAGCCTTTTGCTAGCTTGGCCTGCTGTGTATAAGAGAAGAGGGTATTCACTACATACACACACACACATATATTTATATATTAACACACACACACACACACACACACACACACACATATACATACACTTACAGTCTCATTCTCTGTATACTTTGTTACCCTGTTCTTCAATGGTCCGGACCCCCACTGGACCACCACAGAGCACGTACTATATGATCATTCACACACACACACACACACACACACACACACACACACACACACACATATATATATATATATATATATATATATATATATATATATATATATATATATATATATATATATATATATATATACACACTTACAGTCTGTGATCCGTCTGATTCTCTGTATACTTTATTACCCTGTTCTTCAATGATCAGGACCCCCACAGGACCACCACAGAGCAGGTACTATATGATCATTCTCAGCACTACAGTGACACTGACATGGTGCTGGTGTGAGTGGATCAGAGTGTTTAAACACTGTGTCCACTCACTGTCCACTCTATTAGACACTCCTACTACTTGCTGGTCCACCTTGTAGATGTAAAGTCAGAGACAGTAGCTCATCTGCTGCTGCACATTTTGTGTTCTCTAGTCCTTCATCCGTGGACACAGGACGCCGCCCACAGGGACACTGCTGTCTGGATAGTTTTGGTTGGTGGACGATTCTCAGTCCAGCAGTGACACTGAGGTGTTAAACACTCCAGCAGCAGCACTGCTGTGTCTGATCCACTCACACCAGCACAACACACATACTAACACACCATCATCGTGTCAGTGTCACTGGAGTGCTGTGAATGACCCAGACCTATATAATACCAGCTCTGCGGTGGTCCTGTGGGGGACCTGACCATTAAAGAACAGTGTGAAAGGGAATGTACAATGTATACAGTGAATCAGATGAACTACAGTCTGTAAGTGTAGCTCCTAGATTTTATATTTTTTATATATATATAGTGGATAAATATAATTATTGGGACTGATAATTCATGCACCCCACCCTGTCCCTCTATGTGCTTGAAAATGGTCCCACTGGCTATAGCAGGACATGTCGATCAGGGCCCTTGCAGTGCACTGTAGTCCAATGACACACATGCACAGCCTATTTGCAGTGGTGGTGGGGGGTGGTGTGTGCTGATTGTGCTGATTGTCATCGGGGTCCCACTCGCTGCTTCTAACCCCATAAATAATGTGGCAATCGGAGAAAAAAGGAGCAAGTTATTAAATTGAAAATCACTTTGGATGGCTGGGTGAGCTGGGTGAGCTATGTGAGGGTTGCGTGTATCAGTGGCTCTCCTGAATTAGTCATTATTACTTAATTGAATTCCGCCGCTAAATGTTTAATTGAATAACAGCTTTGGGTTTATTGAATTCGCCCCCTCCATTTGAAAGCAGGCAGACCTTTTAACGGGGCTGTTTTTTCAGAAGAGCCTTGTTTAAAACATACATTTTTTCGTGTCATTTCAAATGTGATCAGAGGCCGCGTTTAATCGCACATGAGCGCAGAACAGCGGGGTCCGGAGCTGTCGGCTTAGCGCATGTGTCATTACCGTCCTTGGCTGCCGAGGCTCAATGCAGGGGAATGCGTGCATAAACCTATATTGTTATTCGTTTATTAATTCATCACTTCAAAGTGGCCAGCCCTCGTCTAAGTCACTGCTAGGCCGTCTGGGCAAAGCCGTCAACCGCGGAGCCGTGATTATGAAGGGAATACCCATATCCAATATACTGCCCACTCTCCATCAAGTACCAGAAGCTTCTGACAGGTACTTCCCACACAGTCACCCAGCCAACAGCGCCTGAGAAGTTTTAAACTTACTTCAACAGTTCTAAAGTTGACTTCTTTAGTTCTGATCTGAGGGCAAATGTAACAAGTTAATGGAATCAGCCTAGACCAGCATGTCTGGTCACCAGCAAAACCAGCACATGTTGAGTTTTTGGATGCTGGCATACATGACCAACATCAATAGATATAGATGTACTGTTATAGTTAGATCTGCCGGAGTCACCAGCCACACTCTAAAATTCTAAATATTCATATTCTCTACAGTCATACTCCTGAGCCGAACTAACTCTCTCTCTTTACTCTTCCTGAGGTAATGACTGTCCTCCTGTCTGTTGAACGCTGTTAAAGGACTGACCATCAGGGCCTCCACCTCACCATCACCAGCCAGCTCTCCTGTCCATCTGTGCTACTGCTACACCCTCAGTTACATCACTGTGCCATCCAGATGCACCAGCATTGAGATAGGATGGGACTGTTTCAGCTCACTCCCACTTTACATAAAGCCTCAGCCAGAGACTGCCTCAGTCAGAGACTGCCTTAGTCAGAGACTGCCTCTACCTGTGCAGCTTCTAAAGCTTTGCTATCCAGATTTCAAACAGAGACTCTTGTCTTTGGTGTTTAGTTTATTAAACTGTAAACACTGTTCAACCAGAGGAGAACGGGTCTCCCCTTGTGAGTCTGGTTCCTCCCAAGGTTTCTTCCTCCAGTTGAGGGAGGTGTTCTTGCCACTGTTGCCTCTGGCTTGCTCACTAGGGGGTATATGTTGTAACTGTCTGTTTTCAAAATTCTGTAAAGCTGCTTTGAGACAACATCAGTGTAATATATATATATATATATATATATATATATATATATATATATATATATATATATATATATATATATATATAAATAAACTTGACTTGCGCTATATAAATAAACTTGACTTGACTTGATATATATATATATATATATATATATATATATATATATATATATATATATATATATATATAATTTTATTTTATCTACTTACAGTTCATCAATCAACATCTAAACAATTACAAAAATATCTGCAAATAAATTATTCAATCGTGTCTATTCAATCTGTGTTGGAGCGTGAGGGGTTAAATGGAAGCCTGTGAGTCTGTGTCTCCCCCTAAAGGACATTGATGCCTCTGCAGAGTGTTGGTGATTGGTGGTCCCGCTGTTCATGTACAGAGGGGTCCAGGCAGTTATAATTCAGCACCATACCAATTTCAAATAACAGTAAAACTGACCAATCATATCTTCCCTCTAAGTGGCAGCCTAACTGTATGATCATTTCCGCCCGCTGTGGCAATGCTAGCTGGAGAAACAGCTAGCTAGCGCTAGGCTACCACCGCTAGCTAGTTTGCTGAGTCATGATGGAAGCCCCCCAAACTGTCAAATCCACCCCCTCTGAAAACTCGAGGGCCGAAGCTTTAGGGTCACGGTTCGCTACAGAATACAACACATGCTAGTCTAATTAGACGCTTTTCTATCTCATATACTACGTTCACATTACTCCCCTTTATATGTGGTCCTAGATCGGATATGTATCGGATTTGTGAACATGAATGTGAACGTTCAGATCATTTCTTTGTCTGTTTGTCCTCCTGAGCAAAATACGGTGCACAGCAGGCCAAGCTTCTGAAACAAAAATGAATATAGTGTTTACTTTACGTACTTTATCGAATCAATACTTACTTTTTTTGTTATAAAGTGTTGTGCATGTCTTTATAACTATTATAGGCAGTTATACAAGCTAATAACAGGTGATATAAGGTATTGTGTACGCTATATAACACCTTAATTACGGTGACCGAGAAGACCCAACGCACTGTGAACAGAAAACACTTTCATCAAAACGACAACATGGGCTCTACATTTCACGAACGTGCTGCAAAACCGCCCACAAAACAAGGACGTGGAACCACATACGGCGACGCAATGTAAACAGAACCACGCAGAGCCGCGGTAGCGTCTACTGAGAAGTAAGTTTAGCTATATTTGCTAACTATCCAGACTTACTTCTCATTAGACCTGATGGCCTTTCCCTCCAGATAAGTTCAAAAGAAGGTTCATTACTCGAAGCTGTAATAAAGCAGAGACCCGGATCTAAGGGCAAATGTAGGCTTTAATAGAAACACAGGGTACAAAACCAGGGGCAAATCCAAGAGCCAGAATCCAAAAAAAACACAGTGAAATGGTAAATACCTTAAAGACAGTACAAGCCAGGTGAACGAATCCAAAACCGTAAATAGATCAGAACCAGAGAAACCTAGAGAACAAGAAAAACCACTCAGAATTGAATTCTAATACAAAAACAAGACCTCGCGGTAAGCATAAAAATACATGGGTTGATTTACGGGAAGAATGGCCGATATTATGAGCTACACCTGAAAACTGTTCAGTACTCAGGAGAGGGTGACCTCCGCTTTCGTGGAGGTGTATTGCAGGGCTGGGATGTGATAGAAACTTCATGTCCACACAAACACTATTGTAACGTTGTAAGCATAGAAACAAGTATATACATAAAACACTCTAATTTCATTTTCTGGTTCATTCATTTGTTCATCTGATCTGTGTTTGCTTGTGTGGGTCTGTTAATTAAAAAAAACTGCCAGTATGATTTTAGTCAGTAAATAAATCCTATAGTATGTGAGATATTGATGTTAAAACTGTTGCAGTGGTTTTAAGAGATGGGACATTGATTGTGGGGTGATGGTGACTTTGGATTTAATTAAGAAACAATAAATCACGGCAACACTCGAACCACGTCCTGAGCCAGTGAGGCTTCAGACGTCATCAGTGACGTCACTCGCCCTTAACGAAGCAAGCCTCTGTACTTCATAAACGACTTTCTGGTTTTGTCCATACAAGCTCTGAAGCATCGGTATCATTTGCCCATCACTATTAGATGCTACCGCAGCTCGGCGTGGTTCTGTTTACATTGTGTCGCCGTGTGTGGTTCTATGTCCTCTAAGTGTCCTCTAGAAACACTTCTGTTGTGGATGGTTTTTGCAGCATGTTTGTTAAATGTAGTGCCGTTTGGTGAAAGTGTTTTCTGTTCGCAGCGCGTTTGTGAATCTGCCACCGTACCTAAAAAATTCTAAATATAGGATTCATAGAAAGTGTTATATGGTTTTAGTGACGTGACAATTTTCTGACATCACGAGCTGAAGAGGACCACTGTAGCACATCCACTCTAGCTCAGAGAGGGCTCCATAATTAGCCTATTAGTCAAAACACCAAAACAAGCAGGACAGATGTCTGAAAATGCTGCTTCAAAGGCAATGAATGGACTTTTGCAGCAGGAAAGCGGTGCTTATCTTTAATCGGAAGGCTTCCTCTCATGGGCACCTTCGTCCCCTTATAAAAACATTAACACAAACAGACAAAGGAATGATCTGAACATACACATTCATCATGTTCACAAATTTGATGCGTATCCAATCTAGGACCACATATAAAGGTGACTAATGTGAACGTAGCATTTGAGATGGTCTAATTTGACCAGCATGTGTTGTGTTGAGTAACATGTATTATGATTAATAACTTCTATTGATGTTGGTCAGGTATGCATCAGTTCTTCCCTTTTTAAGTCTTTGTAGAAATATGAGTTTTGTTTTTTTTTTGTTGGTAATGGAAGTCACATGTCTAAAGAAATCATGTGTGTCGTTTCAGGGATGACTTTTGTTCACATTAGAGACGAATACAGATCATTTACTTTTGATGAATGTAAACATCAAATAATTACATACATGCTGATTGTGTTCCGTGGGGCGGATGGGATCTTCCACTCAAACAATGCAACACGTCTCACGACTATAAACATCCCACGTTGGTTGGAGAAGCCAACCAAGACTTTCAGGTACTACCCAGGATCCCTACTTCCCCAGACTTGAACCCTTTGGGACAACCTGCATGGTGGTGTTGGCTCTCTGGATCCTCCTCCATGCTTGCTCCAGCAGGTGTGGGATGCACTGCAGTCAGCATGGCTCCAGATACCTGTGGCAACCTAGCAGGACCTTAATGAGTCTCTCAGGCTACTCTGGATATTAACTGGTGGTCATAATAATGTGAATTGACTTTTATACCTGTGTATTGATCTGGACTTTCTACCTGTCTCTCCCACTGCCTTTCGGAAATCCCATGTGTTGGTCATTAGCTATCATGGTTTTGACCTGGACTCTTTCTTTGACCACTCTTCTGGATTGCCATACCTATAAACCACTCTCGATTCTTGACTCTTGACTTTGCTCTTGTGCAGCTCTTCTATGACAGTGTCTAGAAACTGTTGGCATGATAGATTAAAACTTGCATTTTATCGCAGTCTTTTTAAGGTAAACACTCAAAAACAACTACCCCCCCACAGTTTTCAGGTCATCAGACCACATCTAGTATCCAGTATATTCACAATAAGCACTTCCGTTATTTATACAGAAAAGACCCCAGCTGCTAACACACTTCCATCTCTCCTGTCTGATACTGCTTAGGCTGCAGTTCGAGGTAATGGCGGGGGACCATCCAGTCTCAACAGAGATTGATAGATTTATTTGTCACTGGTGCCCACATACAGGCAGCTTCCACGCAGGCATCATTAATCAACGACTAAACACTTTTTATTCCCATATCAGGGGACGGTAAGTAGGGACATTTGACACAGCCATAGTTGTTGATGCCTAAACGTTACATGGCAGCGATTGATGGGCCGATCAGACAGGATCGAGTCTCTAACATCATTTGCGCTTCACGCCAAAAATGCAGCAGATGCAGCTCACTTAGAGAAGTAACGGTGGACAGTGCTTAGCTCTGCAAACAAAAACCGCCAGTTAAAATAAGCAGTTCATCCACCTGAACTGAATAGTCACTTATAGATTACAGATGTTCTGAATATTGTCAAATTAACAGCATTTGGATTAGGATTAGGACTATGTTAATTATTTGCCATTTCAATGCGTTTCCCAGTACTAAGAAACTCATATGAGGGTAGCTGAAAGGGTTAATCGTCTCTCTCCACTCTGTTATGGACATTTACACTATACGCTGCATCTGCAAAGCCACCAGCATTGTGGATGACACCATTCATCCCTCCTGTGCTCCCCTTTTCTTCTGTCTTCAGGCCTCCACTGCCACAGCTTCTCTCTCCAAGCTATCAGACTCCTATCATCACACACACTATCATCCTGTCATTACACACACTATCAGAACCCTGAATCAGAATCCACCCAGGACTGTCATCACACACACTATCAGAGTCCTGAATCCAGAATCCACCCAGGACTGTCATCACATACACTATCAGACTCCTGAATCCAGAATCCACCCAGGACTGTCATCCCACATACACACACACTATCAGAACCCTGAATCAGAATCCACCCTGGACTGCCATCACACACACTATCAGACTCCTGAATCCAGAATCCACCCAGGACTGTCATCCCACATACACACACACTATCAGAACCCTGAATCAGAATCCACCCTGGACTGCCATCACACACACTATCAGACTCCTGAATCCAGAATCCACCCAGGACTGTCATCACACACACTATCAGAGTCCTGAATCCAGAATCCACCCAGGACTGTCATCACACACACTATCAGAGTCCTGAATCCAGAATCCACCCAGGACTGTCATCACACACACTATCAGAACCCTGAATCAGAATCCACCCAGGACTGTCATCACACACACTATCAGAGTCCTGAATCCAGAATCCACCCAGGACTGTCATCACACACACTATCAGACTCCTGAATCCAGAATCCTCTCAGGACTGTCATCACACACACTATCAGACTCCTGAATCCAGAATCCACTCAGGACTGTCATCACACATACATCACACATTTTATACAACACAGGACAGTCCTGATTTGGTCAGTACTGTAGTATTTAGTACATTATGAAACAGACTCTTTGTCCACTCTGGAACTGAACGTCAGCTGCTCTGTGTTCTATTGTCTTGTACTGTTTCCTGCATGTCAGTGTTGTGTAACACTTCTTTTTGGATGGTTTGGATGGTTTGTATTGTTTGTACTGTTGTATTCTTTGCACTGTCCAGTCATATTGTATAGTTCGATGTGTGTTATGTTCATTGTGTGTACTACATGGTCCTGGAGGAACGTTGTTTTGTTTCACTGTGTACTGTGTAGATGGTTGAAATGACAATAAGCTCCACTTGACTTGATATGAGAAGCTGTTGGGCAGTTGCTGTGTTTCATCATATATGCGTAACATGCATTTCTGCCTGCCTTCAGGATATGTCATAAAATGAGACCTTACCTGGTTATTAAAACAAAAGTTTGTACTTTACAGACTCCTGCAGCAAAAATAAATAAATAAATAAATAGATAAATAAATAAGCAAATAAATCTGTCTTTTATATATACATATATATATATATATATATATATATATAGATATATATATATATATATATATATATATACATATATAATCTGTCTATATTCATTGAAGATCTGAACAGCCACATGTGCCATTAACTCCATTGCCAATATATATATATATATATATATATATATATATATATATATATATATATATATATATATATATATATATATATATGTAATGAAAGTACACTGCAGTAAGTTGGCGTGTGCAGTTTATATTGTTTATTGCTTTTCTTTATTAATCTTTACGACTTCGATTCCTTGTAAGAAAACAGAGGCTGAGAGGAGGTGTCTGGATATGGCTTCGCGGAAGGTGTGCCATTATCTTTGCACACCTAGTCATTATTTATTACTTAATTAGCATTGTGCCTAATTAAATTTACATTAATCAAGAAGACAGAGGTGGTGCGTGGGGAGCACTTTACACATGTTAAATATACTGTACTTTATTAGCCGAGGAATAACAGACTACATACATCATTGTAATTAGCTGATTAAAGTCGGTCACTGCTCGCGAGCGTCTGCCTGTCCTGCTTTAGTGGGCCTTTTCAGTTCCAGTGGACCACCACAATGCTGCTCTGCTGCCGAGTTGCTGCAATCAAAGGCTGCGCTGAAAAATTGCTTCAGCTGACTTCAAATATCACAGTTCCTGAGAGGATTTGCTCTGGCCGTCCCTGCGCTTGCAGTCTTTAAGAAATTAGGTCTTCTACACTCAAACGTATCTCAAATCTAATTTGTCTCTCCCATTTAATTTTAGCTGGAAGAGAAAAACAGGTCTGTTAAAGGGACATTATGCATTTAGCAGGTTTTTTGTTGATATGGTTGCGCAACTAGATTGTTATTTGTTTTTTGCTTTCTGCTGGATCTTGTAACTTATCAAAATATCAGCTCCATTCCAACTTCAGATTGTCTGGTCTGATTGTGTGATTCTGGCCTGTATACACGCTATTTCCATGACAACACTAGGGGGGGCCATCTTTGTTTACTTTATGTTAGAACTTCTGGTGCTCCCGCGAATACATTGATACTAATTAAAAGCAAAACGACAATTAACATATAAAATGTCTAGAATAACATGTTCCGTTAGAGGGAGTCAGTAATTGTAAGAAGAGAAAACTTGTCTTGAACTACAGAGCAACGAACACAGCACATAAAGATCAGAGTGTTGGGGGGCCGCCTTCCAAAGAAGACCACCAGCGTCTCTGACTGAAGCTCTAAATTTAAAACATCCACCCAAACCTCCGTATGTCTACTCTTACCATTCTGTGGAGGAGAACCAGCACCAGAGCATCCTTATCCAGAGGAAGCAGACGTGTCGGGTGCTGGTGAGTCTATCAGTTAAGTAACTGTTTTCTGATCAGTGTCCACCGCGCTAGGCTATCTGGACTGTAACTAACACCCACGCAGAGGGGCTCGGGCAGCTGTCTGGACTTGGGTTTAACCGGCTTTCAGAAATATAAACTCACCCTCTGTGTGTAGGAGGACACGCCCACCTTCCCACTGTGCAGGTACTGATACGCTTCAGTACTTTTATAGTTTTTCATTACTGAACCGTCAACACCTTCCGAGAGTACAAAATAATTAAAACCGTTGCCGTAGGTAACCTCAGACCACCTTTTAGTATCATCCACCCACTGTGTTATTAACCTCAGACCACCTTCTCATATCACCAACCCACTGTGTTATTAACCTCGGAGGAGACAGTGTTGTCCCATTAGAACTTCTTACTGTCTCTATGGTCTCCTCTCATGTAACTGTATTCCTTTTGGTTAGCTGAGCGGAAGTTCTAACACAAAGGCGGAAGAAACACACGCTTGAAAGTGGGTGTGGCCAAATACGGTGAATACAGCTTTTTGATTGGAATGCACAGATTCCGGAAAACAGCAGAATTTTCCTGATTTTTTTCCCCATAGAGAATTAATAGAATGGAAAAGTGCACGCCAATCTACTGAACTTCTGCTTGAACGACAGACACCGTTTTGCATACACCGACTCAGGGCAGACCCCCGACCATGACTGTGGTGTTGGTTTGACCAGCACTCATCTGTTTGTTGTTTTTTCCATCCCTCTCCCCCCCCATTAAGACCCATTCATTTTCAAGCACAGTCAAACCTCATGTTTTCGTTAAACCTACAGACACCAAACTGCATGTACTCAAACACACTGACCCGCACTCATCTAAGAGTTGTTTATTCATCCCTTGTTCCTTGCATTTTCTAGTTGTATATGATGGTATCTACTGCAGCATCCCTCAGCCTCACCACGTCAACAGAATTCACCATCTTGTATTGTTTCCATGCTATCGGTGTACCTTTGACTACAATACCCAGAATGCCATACGCAAATTTAAATGGACTTTATTAGGAAAACTATACTGATACTGGGTAGAGCTTCCTTTGCCCTTAAACCCAGTTTCAGATGGGCTTTGCTTTGTGACATGGTATGTTATTATCCTGGAATTGGTCATTAGAAGATCCATTGAGGGCATGAAGTGATGCATATGATCAGCAACAATAGTATTTTCAAATTTAACACATCCGTGCAGTGAAACACCCACATATACACATAAACTAGGGGGCAGTGAGCACACTTGCCTGGAGTGGTGGGAAGTCCTATCCACAGTACTCGGGGAATAGTTGGGGGTTAGGTGTCTTGCTCAAGGGCATTTCAGTCTGGTTCTGTTTGGTGCAGGGGACAGAACTGATGACCTTCCGGTTCTCTAACCTGCAGTGATGATTTATTGGTATTAACTGCCCAAAAAAACATTCCCCATTACACCACCTCCACCAGCCTGTACTGCTGATACAATGCAGGTTGGGTACATGAATTCCAATGTTGGTGCCAGACTTTTTCCAGTTTGCAGTTGTCCAGTTTGGGTGAGTCTGTTCCATGACGTGGCATTGTAGCCCATAGGCTTATGCTTTTCTGCAACACAACTCTGCAGAGTGGTTATCTGAGTTGCTGCAGCCTTTCTGTCAGCTTAAATCAGTCAGGCCATTCTCCATTGCCTTTTCATCAACAAGCCATTTCTGTCTGCCAATCCGCTGCTCACTGGAGGATTTTTCCCTTACTGCATCATTCTGAGTAAACTTTAGAGATGCTGTGTATGTAAAACCCAGGAGATCAGCGGTTATAGACATACTCACACCAGCCCGGCTGGGACCAACAAGCACGACACAGTCAAAATGACTGAGATCACATTTTTCCCCATCCTGATGGTTGATGGGAACATTTCCTGAACCTAGTGGCCCATATCTGCATGGTTTCATACACTGACAGCACTGCTGCCACACAATTGGCTGATTAGATAATTGCAGGAATGAGAGGGTATACCGGCGCTCCTAATAAAGTGGTTGACGAGTGTACATCATACAACTACAGACCTCTGAAGGTGGGTCATAATAGCCTGTGTATAGTACTAAAATTGTATTTAAATCTAAAAATGAGAATGTATATTTTCATAAGAGCTATAAAACCCCTAAACCTGTCTATCTCATCAAGATCTCAGCATGTACACTATCTTCTTCAGTCCTGTTAGAGAAGATCTTGTTCATGTGGCTCCTCATGAAGCTGCTGGCCAGAATGTTCAAAGTATGTAAACCTGCATCAGAGCAAATGCGCTCATTTCTAAAAGACCCTCTAAACATTCTTTAAACACAACCAGATGTCTTATTCTGCTCCAGCAATAATCCAGTCCCAATTCTTACATACCTTAAACATGCTGTCTACTGAGGAACCTTATTTAGACCTGATTTTAAGGAGGCATCGAACGCTTCCTCCGCCGCTATAACAATCCCATGATGCAACACAGACTAATCTACGAGCAGTGAAGTGGTTTTAAAATGTGAGTTATTTTGATTCTCTCTGGAGTTTTAATGTGTTTCTGGTCATATAATCACACAGAACAGTATTTTATTACCATTTAGCAGTTTTATACTCGAGCCATTAGCATTTATGCTATTTATGCTAGACTTCTAAGCCTCTTAAACAGCTGCCTACCTTGACAGCCTACTTAGACAGCTCACTAGGGGTGTGTCTCAAATCCTAAGTAGAGTGTCTAAGTAGGCTGTCTAGGTAGGCAGCTGTGTAAGTAGCGTTCTCTCCTCATCTCTCCTCATAAAACAGATTACTGAGACGCTCTAGTTAGAGAGAGACTGCGTCACGGCTTGTTCCCCCCACTGCAGCACGCCACCGGTGGTTTAGCTTGTTGCTAAGCTACCGGCCGGCATCCAAAACAATAGCCCGGGACTTAAAAATACTGTTTTGTGTGATTCTATGACCAGAAACACATTAAAACTCCAGAGAGAATCAAAATAACTCACATTTTAAAACCACTTCACTGCTCGTAGATTAGCCTGTGTTGCATCATGGGATTGTCTTAGTGGCTGAGGAAGCGTTCGATGCTTCCTTAAAATCAGGTCTAAATAAGGTTTCTCAGTAGACAGTATGTTTATGGTATGTAAGAATTGGGACAGTCTACATGTCAGGAGCGCATACTATGATGTAAAATGCTGCCTATGTAGGAGATCAGTAGGATTTGAGACACACCCTAGACGTTAAGACAGACCCATTATTTATTATTATTACTATAAAAAAATACAACCTTTTGACTGATTGCGTATTTAAATGTACTATCTAAAGATGGTAATTTGCAACAGTACTTGCTAAGTGCCCATAAGGGGGCGCTGTAAGGAATTTGCATTATTATCTTTTACCTCTAAATGAAGCTGAAACACAGGGTGTTATTGGTCCGTCCCGTTAGGCCTGTCCACATAGAAAAGTATAGTAACCACCAGAATGCAAACAACTGTACTGATGGACAACGACCATCTGATCGCACACTAAGGCCTGTAATGTAAACATAGTGTGCGTCAAAGTATGGGCTCTCGTTAAATAGGATAGGCCCTAACGGAGGGCCGGCTGCGAACGCTCTCCTGCCGGGCAGGGACAGCTGAGCCGGCCTCAGTGTAATTGAGGCTGTAGTAGTGGAGGCTGCCTCACACAGGAGGAAACTGCTAAACACCTTACACGCACAAGGCCACTGTGTCTCTCTGTGTAACACCCTTGATTGGGGTACCTATAACAGGAAGCCTGTCCTGGTCCTACAAGGAGTGTAGGCATTCAGGAGGAGGCTCCATGGAAAAATCCCTGATTTACAGTTAAAAAGATAATCTGATCTACTTCTCTTTTTTCATGTTTAATGATTCTCTCTCCCTGAATGCAACTCATATATAGATAGTAAAGGTATATATAGAGTATATAAATTAACCTCACATAGGCATCCTTTAGGCTTTGGAGAAGGATTATTGTCTACAATATATAGAAATGTACCGTCACTGTCCAAGGAAAACCATGTTCTTCCAATTTTTACTTTTGAATCTGGCAGCTATGTTTTTAAAATGTCTAGGCATTTCATGATGAATGGACCAATAGAAATGCTCAAAGTTGCTTAGAGTTAACCTCTTTATATTGACATACATTAAAAATACCAAACACTTTTACACTCTCCTGCAAAGTTATTATTTTGGAAATGATTATTTTTCTTTAGGCTGATACAAAATGCTTAGGTCACCAGTGAGTCGTATAATGTATTTACTTACAGTGCAGAATTAAATGATAGATAGATAGATAGATAGATAGATAGATAGATAGATAGATAGATAGATAGATAGATAGATAGATAGATAGATAGATAGATAGATAGATAGATAGATAGATAGATAGATCTGTAAGTGTAGCTCCTATATGGTCAGTGGAGCTGATACACTGGACAGTGTGTGTAGATACTAGGATGTGGAGCTCCTTGGTTAGTGTAGCTAGATAGATAGCACAGATTACATTAGTGAACATTGCTGTGGCTGGTTGGTTGGTTGGTTGGTTGGTAGGTAGGTAGGTTGGTAGGTAGGTAGACAGACAGACTCTACCTCCTAAAGCTTCCATAAGCATTTCCCAAACAATCACAAGGCTGATGTCTCTTGTCCTGCCCCTCGTCTGTTGCCCCTTCATTGCTTTATACGTATATGAAGACTGTTCGTTGGTTCTTTTCATAACATGTTTTGTTTAGTTAGCATCACATAAAAGTTGGATACTGGTTGCAATTGAATGTTAAAGAGCTGCACAAAATCCACAACCACACAGTTATTTTAATATTAAATATTTAGTTAGTTATATATATATATATATATATATATATATATATATATATATATATATATATATATATATATATGTATGCATGTGTGTGTGTGTGTATTTATTTGCCATAAGGAAAATAAATGAAAATAAATATGATTAATTTGATTTATAGCCCACATAGTTTCCAGCAAAGAGTAAACGCTTCCAAAAAAAAAAGATAGTGAAGTGTCCTGAGAGTGAAGCTTTCAAATCTGCACTGCTGGGACTGAGAGGAGTTGCAGAATTAGAGGTGTTAATTGTTAGTCAGCGTTTTAGTGAATTATTACTATTATTACTGTTATTATTATTAACATATATTTTTTTTAGGATTTTAATGAAACCGCACACATCTGAAATGACAACCTGACACCTCTCCTATGTGCTTCATTTTGCCGTAGTTAACGTCGTTGACCTCGCGCTCGCTCTAGCAGCGAGACATTTCTGTGGACAAGTTGTGTCGTGTTATCAATTCAGGCAACATGACACAATAATAACAGCCATAAATGAACATGTACTTTGGGAGGCAGCATGACAGATTGAAGCGCGCGATCTAAAGATTGCCTCTCGCCAAACCGAGGGGGAAAAACACTGTCTGTGTTATTTTTTTTTAATGATACGGTCTGTCATATAAGCCCGGATGGTGGCAGTGAGTAACTGTCGTACATTGTACATTACATTTGTGTGTGTGTGTGTGTGTGTGTGTGTTTTGCCGTATTGCTGGAAGACTGGGGATGTTCGGGTGATGGAGAGTCTTTCTGTTAACGTAATTCTTGCTGACATGTTTCTACAGACTTAACCCGTGCTTTCCAGCACGAACAATAAATGCTCCAGCCAGTTTGGCGAGTCTAAACAAGTGATCATACTCAAGCGAAGGTGACAAGCAACACACAAATAATCTATTGGCTGCTGCTGTTCATGAACTCCTCGTGCTGTTTAGAATCTGAAGAGATTACTCCAGCGGCAACACCATCAAAGACCAGACAGACAGAACCTCTACATTATCCTTTTCTTCTGTTCCACTGCATTCGGTGATACAGCCTGTGTGTTAGCCCTTACTATACTTTAGCTTTGAGCCTTTTAACTCATTAAACATGACCCATCTACCACCTGGGGAGCTTGGCCACAAGCATGTCCACACTAGTCATCAGCTTGTGTTGTCTATCACTGTATAGAAGAGGCACCTTGCTGATTTTATTATTTGATGTAATGTGATAGTTGCAGGGATTGTGTGGGGATTGCTTTAATCAGCCAGTCATCTCTGTCCAATGAAAACCATGTATCTCTATTTTTGTTGATTTTAACTTTGCTACATCATTTGAATCAGCCAATGGCTGTTTATATAGTGTGGCAATTTCATGACGTATGGACCAATAGAAATGCTCCAAAATAGCTTGGAAAATATTCTGGTTCCATTGACTTACATTGAAAGTAAAATACATTTTTGGTCCCTCCTGTAAAGTTACAATTTTGGAGATGCTTGTTTTTTATTGGACAGCGACGATATGATTAAGCCTTTTAATTTAACTACTAACTTTAATTTAACTGGAGTTAAACACATCAGTGTCACTGCTGGACTTGGAATCATCCACCAATCAGCAACATCCAGACAACAGCGTTTATAAACATGGCTGCATCTGATCCACTCATACCAGTGCAACACACATCCACCACGTCAATGTCACTGCAGTGCTGAGAATGATCCACCTCCCTAATAGTACCTGCTCTGTGGTGGCCATTGAAGAACAGGGTAACAAATTATTAGTATGGCTGATTGGTGTATATGCATGCTGATTAGACAAAACTGAGCACACAGATTTGAAATATAGACCTAAAGCTCTGGGTTAGTCTGGATGAGAAGTTAAGCTGAGCAGCTAGTTTCATACTATCCCTTCAGCCAGCGCTACTTATTCTATCTGCTAAACTGAAATTGAAGGTTATGTGCTTTTAGTTTTGACTGTTTATTAAGATATTAATATCTGACCATGTTGAGTTTCTGCAATGGATGCAGTGTCGGCTCTGCTGCCAACATCATATAGTCCACCATCTTTTTAGATGTGTTAGGCACAGCTACTGTACTGTAATGTGATGGGTTGGATGGACAGTCATCCTACGAATTAAAAAGAAAATGAGGCCAGTTATGCTGATGTTACGGATGGCTGTGGCATCGCCAATAATCAAACTTGATGATGCAGCCAATGGATACCTTTATTAATAACAGTAATGATCATGATTCTGTATCCTTACCCAATGGAAATGCTCCAAAATAGCTAGGAAAAAATTCTGGTTCCATTGATCTACATTAAAAGTAAAGTACATTTTTGGTCCCTCTTGTAAAGTTACAATTTTGGAGATGCTTGTTTTTCATTAGACAGCGATGATATGATTTAGCCTTTTAATTAAACTACCAAGGTTGTTAGGGTACTAGTATGAGTAAATGAGTAGATTAACCCAAAAATGGTGAGGCAAGTTATGCTCTCTTTGGTTACGGATGGCTGTGGCATCGCCAATAATTAAACTTGATGATGCAGTCAATGGATACCTTTATTAATAACAGTAATGATCATGATTCTGTATCCTTACCCAATGGAAATGCTCCAAAATAGCTAGGAAAAAATTCTGGTTCCATTGATCTACATTAAAAGTAAAGTACATTTTTGGTCCCTCTTGTAAAGTTACAATTTTGGAGATGCTTGTTTTTCATTGGACAGCGACGATATGATTAAGCCTTTTAATTAAACTATCAAGGTTGTTAGGGTACTAGTATGAGTAAATAAGTAGATTAACCCAAAAAAGGTGAGGCAAGTTATGCTCTCTTTGGTTACGGATGGCTGTGGCATCGCCAGTAATCGAACTTGATGATGCAGCCAATAGAGACCTTTATTTATAACAGTGCACAGGATCTTTAATACACACATAACATCAACTCCCATGTCCGTTACAGTAATGATCATGATTTTGCATCCTTACCCAATAGAAATGTTCCAAAATAGCTAGGAAAAAATTCTGGTTCCATTGACTTACATTAAAAGTAAAGTACATTTTTGGTCCCTTCTGTAAAGTTACAATTTTGGAGATGCTTATTTTTCATTGGACAGCGACGATATGATTTAGCCTTTTAATTAAACTACCAAGGTTGTTAGGGTACTAGTATGAGTAAATAAGTAGATTAACCCAAAGAAAGTGAGGCCAGTTATGCTCTCTTTGGTTACGGATGGCTGTGGCATCGCCAATAATCAAACTTGATGATGCAGCCAATGGAGACCTTTATTTATAACAGTGCACAGGATCTTTAATACACACATAACATCAACTCCCATGTCCGTTACAGTAATGATCATGATTCTGCATCCTTACCCAAAGGAAACCGCACCTAACTGTCATCGTTATGATACCTCTGGGTCCATTTTTCATGGCGGTGGGTAAAAACAAAGGTCAGTTTGATAGCGTAAATGCGATCTGATGTTAAAAGTATATCCTGTCATCTCCGGCCCTCAGTCCGTAATTGCTCCAGTGTTATTGCTGGACCATTTTCAGAGCCCGTGGCAATTACAGAAACACAATGAGATGGAATTCTCCCTCTCTCTCACTCTCTCTCCTCTCTCTCACTCTCTCTCTCTCCTCTCTCTCACTCTCTCTCTCCTCTCTCTCTCTCTCTCTCTCTCTGTCTCGCACGGCCCTGCTGAATGTATGTACTAATTCGCAATAAAGTGCTACAGCTGTCATTGCATTTTCTGCTCTGTTACTTCAATAAATTGGAACTGCACGAAAAAAAAGAGGGGGGAAAAAATGGGAATATTGCATTATGGGACTGGCTCCAGCGTGTGAACCCTCTCGCAAACACAATTTTGAACAATTCTATTTTCTCCCCGACGAGAAAGTGCGGCTTGTCATTTATAGACCGGACAAATATTCATGCCTCAGTTGATAATGGATTCCATTTGTCAAGAAATAATAATTTGAGATAGCATGACTATTTATTATATAACAAAACATTAGAGTAGGCCGATATGGAACGTATTGGAACCGCAGAGAGAGAGAGAGAGAGAGAGAGAGAGAGAGAAAAGAGAAGACAACATGCATAATTATGAATAAAAACTATGAATAATTGTCACCAAAAAAAAAGTTAATACTATTACTTAGCGATATAACACTGTTCTGGGGCTGGTAAAGCATCAGCGTTAGATTAGTAAGGTTGGAGACTGTATGTGTGTGTGTGTGTGTGTGTGAGGGTGAGGGTGTGTATTTCACTGAGCACACCCACACCCACCCACACAGTGTAGGAAACGTCGCTACTTTAACTCTTTTTATTGGCCAACCAAGATAACTGGGTGCAGCCGCAAGGTCACTCCAGCTTTCTTCTGCTTGACTGATGTGTATGTGTGTGTGTGCGGTGTGTGTGAAGCTCGTTCCTGTGCTCAGAGACACACATTGTCACATTTAAAGGACCTACATCTGCACCTTTGACTCCCACTCGGTGTTCAGTTCAATAAAACACTTACTCCCATCTAAGTACTAAAGTGGAGGGGGCGCTGGAGAGAGTGGGGGGTACAAAAAACATGACAAGCTACTGAAAAGTTGATGGGTTATCAGTACCTTATCTTTGTCTTTGTCGGTCTCCCCCCCCTCATTTCTCTGGCCACGAGCTTTTGTTTGTCTTGGCTATCCTGCTCCACCCTTGTATCATGACCTGAACCCGTGTCTGGTCTGTAGCCCAGCAGTGTGTCTGAAATGGTCCACTCGTTTACCTATTCACTACATAGACTGACCTCTGTAGAATACTATATATGGGGGCAGTGAGGGAGGTGGTATATAAACCATATAAACCATCCAGAACAGTGGAGGCATCATCAGGTTACATCACTGTAACGTTATTTCCCAGATTCTAATGTATATTATCAGGATTATACATTATTACAGTCAAATATCTGCTTCTGTGCTCAAAACTATTGAGTCAAATGTTATGTGTTGCCTTATTTCATTAGCATTAGTTTTATTTACTCAAGCTTGTGGTTATAGTAACATTCTGTAAGCGCTATTTTCCTAATTCTTCATCATCGTCAATTGTTTATATGATTTAATCGTCATTAAATGATATTCTGTACGTACATTTCTATGCAAAATTTGTTTCACCAGTTGATTCGTTAGGTTAGGGATCCGGTTTTGTGACCGAAGGTCACTGGTTCCATCCCCGGGACCAGCACGACATGACTGAAGTGCCCTTGAGCAAGGCACCTAACACCCAACTGCTGCCTGGGCCCCATGGATAGCTCTGCCCACTGCTCCGGGCTTTTGTGCTCACTGCCCCCTAGTGTGTATGTTCACTAGTGTGTGTATGTGTGGGTGTTTCACTGTCCCCTAGTGTGTATGTTCACTAGTGTGTGTATATGTGGGTGTTTCACTGTCCCCTAGTGTGTATGTCCACTAGTGTGTGTATATGTGAGTGTTTCACTGCCCCCTAGTGTGTATGTTTACTAGTGTGTGTATATGTGGGTGTTTCACTGTCCCCTAGTGTGTATGTTCACTAGTGTGTGTATATGTGGGTGTTTCACTGCCCCTTAATGTGTTTATTCACTAGTGTGTGTATATGTGGATGTTTGTTCACTAGTGTGTGTGTATATGTGGGTGTTTCACTGTCCCTCGTGTGTATGTTCACTAGTGTGTGTATATGTGGGTGTTTCACTGCCCCTAGTGTGTTTGTTCACTAGTGTGTGTATATGTGGATGTTTCACTGCCCCTTAGTGTGTTTATTCACTAGTGTGTGTATATGTGGATGTTTCACTGCTCCCTAGTGTGTTTGTTCACTAGTGTGTGTATATGTGGATGTTTCACTGCTCCCTAGTGTGTTTGTTCACTAGTGTGTGTATATGTGGATGTTTCACTGCCCCTAGTGTGTTTGTTGACTAGTATGTATATGTGGATGTTTCACTGCCCCCTAGTGTGTTTGTTGACTAGTGTGTGTATATGTAGATGTTTCACTGCCCCTAGTGTGTTTGTTCACTAGTGTGTGTACATGTAGATGTTTCACTGGCCCCTAGTGTGTTTGTTCACTAGTGTGTGTATATGTAGATGTTTCACTGCCCCTAGTGTGTTTGTTCACTAGTGTGTGTATATGTGGATGTTTCACTGCCCCCTAGTGTGTATGTTCACTAGTGTGTGTATATGTGGGTGTTTCACTGCCCCCTAGTGTGTTTGTTCACTAGTGTGTGTCTATGTGGGTGTTTCACTGCCCCCTAATGTGGTTATTCACTAGTGTGTGTATATGTGGATGTTTGTTCACTAGTGTGTGTGTATATGTGGGTGTTTCACTGCCCCTAGTGTGTATGTTCACTAGTGTGTGTATATGTGGATGTTTCACTGCCCCTTAGTGTGTTTATTCACTAGTGTGTGTATATGTGGATGTTTGTTCACTAGTGTGTGTGTATATGTGGGTGTTTCACTGCCCCTAGTGTGTATGTTCACTAGTGTGTGTATATGTGGATGTTTCACTGCCCCTTAGTGTGTTTATTCACTAGTGTGTGTATATGTGGATGTTTGTTCACTAGTGTGTGTGTATATGTGGGTGTTTCACTGCCCCTAGTGTGTATGTTCACTAGTGTGTGTATATGTGGATGTTTCACTGCCCCTTAGTGTGTTTATTCACTAGTGTGTGTATATGTGAGTGTTTCACTGCCCCTAGTGTGTTTGTTCACTAGTGTGTGTATATGTGGATGTTTCACTGCCCCTTAGTGTGTTTATTCACTAGTGTGTGTATATGTGAGTGTTTCACTGCCCCCTAGTGTGTACTACAAACTAAACAAGATACTCCACATTACATGGTACTGTTGTCACAAAACTTTTAATATATACGTGCAATGTCTGGATTATTTACATATATAACCATTTTTTTTCTTTGGTGACATAATGATGAAATTAAACGACAAAGAAATGTATGTTAAGGTTTCCTGACTAGACTAGACTAACATTATTGTTAGACAGTAAGGCTGTGTCCCAAACAGCACCCTCTGGAACATTACATACTGCACTACTGAAAGCACTTCTAATGATGTTGTTTTTTTTTATTAATTAATTAATTTATTTAATTTGTTATATTTTATTTTTTACGCATGCAGTGTAGTAACAGTCTGCAGTTTGGGGCGTGGTCAGAGAGTAATCTAACTTTACGTTTCAGAGTGCTTTCTGACTAAACTTAATATAAACATTACTTAACCTAAACCCTCCTAGTCTGTTACCATAACAACACATTATATGAAAGTCGTTTCATTGCAGTACATATGGTCATCCTTTCTATTCATTGCTCTCATCAATGACCTCGCATTTAAAACCAAGCAACGAGGTGATTTTCTGAACAGGCATCTCAACACAAGCCTTAACAAAGTAAAAAGACCCAGACCACCTAACAACCAGAGCCAGTTGCTAATGAATTGCAAAGGCTGTGAAAACGGGCTGTGGTTTAATTATTGGGTGGGACAACTCTACCTGTTTCTAATATTGGGTGGGACATGTCCCCCCATGATTGTAAGTGACCACTAAACTAAAACCAATTCAAGGTACACTGACATAAGTGTACTTAAAACAAAGTATATGTACGCTCCATTCAAGATTGCAGGCAACCATGTGACATGGGGGCCAATCACAGCTGGGGTGGGGGCGTCTTAGAACTAATGATGCTCTGAGTTCGGTTTAGCAGCTGTGACCCATACAAACTGAATCCACTGAGCTGATGAAGCCAAATACACATCGCTTCGCTTCCAAACATCGTTCTTATTTGAAGTGCACTGCTGGCTTTATGCTGGTGCCATATTGCCCACGCTTAGTCAGAAAACAGTATTTTGACAAGCTGACAGGAGCAGAGAGAAAAAAAGAGAGTGAACGAGTAAGAGAATAAAAAAGAGAGAGAGAGAGAGAGAGAGAGAGAGAGAGAGAGCTTCCTATTAGGGATCATCTATTAACTGAGATCATCTTTTAGTTGGCCTGGGGTAATGACTAATGTCAATGGCAAATTTCACAGTTGTCTAGAGAAATGAATTAAATTTACAATAGAAGAGCCTTTGGCTTGCTCTACATGTTCATTTAGTGCGAGCCGATCAGCTAGGAAGACTGTAAAGCAAGTGAGAACACTGTTCACACACACACACACACACACACACACACACGTCATGTGAAAAGCTGACCTTTTGTCTCATCAGTGCCGAATAAAAGAGGAACAAAAGTCTTCCCTGGTGTGCGTGTGCGAGAGTGCGCTAGGCCATGTTCACTGACTATACACACCAAGACAGGAGTGAAGACTGCATTTACATTCACTCTGCATTCACTGTTCGCTCACTAGCTGCGTTCCAAAGCTCCTCGGTTGCAGCCCTGTTAAAACGGTTCCTCAGTAGGACTAGTTGTCATTAGCACAGGACGGGTCCTCGGTAGAACAGGTCCTCGGTAGGATCAGCCCTGGGTAGGATGGGTTTTTGATAGGACTAGACCTCAGTAGGACAGAACCTTAGTAGGATGGTCCTTGGTAGAACAAATCCTTGGTAGGATGGATCCTTGGTAAGATGGGTCTTCGGTAGGACAGGTCCTTGGTTGGACATCTCCTCAGTAGAACAGGTCCTCAGTAGGATAGGTCCTCAGTAGGATGGGTCCTCAGTAGAACAGGTCCTTGGTAGAACAGGTCCTCAGGAGAACAGTTCATCAGTAGAACAGGTCCTTGGTAGAACAGGTCATCAGTAAAACAGCTCATCAGTAGGGCAGGTCCTCGGTAGGACAGGTCCTCAGTAGGAAAGGTCCTTGGTAGAGCAGGTCCTTGGTAGGACATCTCTTTGGTAGAACAGGTCCTTGGTAGGACAGGCCTTCGTTAGGATGGGTCCTTGGTAGAACAAGTCATCAGTAGAACAGTTCATCAGTAGAACAGGTCCTTGGTAGACTAGGTCCTCAGTAGGACAGGTCCTCAGTAGGAAAGGTCCTTGGTAGAGCCGGTCCTTGGTAGGACATCTCTTTGGTAGAACAGGTCCTCAATAGGAAAGGTCCTTGGTAGAACAACTCCTTGGTAGGGCTGGTCCTTGATAGGACAGATCTTTGTTAGGACAGCTCCTCAGTAAAGCAGCTCCTAGATGGGACAGGTAGGACAGGTCCTCGGTAGGATAGTCCTCAGTTTCTAGCAGTTTTTAGTGCTCACAGAATAGTATCTGGTGCTCAGCTGATAATAGTAAGTGTTCACCACATAGTGTCAGGTACGCACCTGATAATTTCTGGTGTGCACTTAATGATATTGGGTGCTCACCAAGTAGTGCCTCGTGTTCACCACACAGAATCCCCAGAGTGTTTGGACTGAGTAGTGAGTGGTACACTTTAGCTATATATATATATACATCCTACATCAAACTCTCACTGCTTATAAAAAGAAAATGAGTTTTTTTATGATGTGGAACCTTTAAAGAGTGAATATGTGTATGAGTATAAGAGAGAGAGCTGTGTACACATGTTTGTGTAAATGTGTGTGTGTGTGTGTGTGAGAGAGAGAGAGAGAGAGAGAGAGAGTGAGAGAGAGAGAGAGAGAGAGAGAGAGAGAGAGGTGAATCAGAGATTAAGACTCTAAAGTATTCTCTAATCCGGGTATAGAGGGTTAGCGGTGTGTGCAGTGTGAATGGAGTGCAGTATAAAAGCCCCCCGCAGAGCCGCACTCACGCCATCAGCACTGCTGCTGCTGACACACTGACAAAGACACACACACAACCCGCACTCACACCCCACCTCAGACCCAGAGAAACGCCTGTCAACTCCACACCACCCACTCCACCCCACCCCACCCCACACCCCTACACCGACACCCACCCAAAACAGGCCGGGCCAAGGGTGGCTGGCCAAGAATAGAGTGAAATTAGGCGAGTTCTCTCCTTTCTCTCTCTCTCTTTATGAGCAGACAGATGACACATAATGGCGTGATCAGGCCTCCAGGTCCCTCGCTCGGTCCCCTGCGCCCCCCCACGCTCCCCCTGCGCTCTGCGGCCAGCGGGGGGCGTCACCAGAGGTTAATTGGGGAAGGGGTTAGCAAAACAAAGCCCAAATATCATTCACATTCACCTCAAAGGGCAGGAGACCCACATCCCTTACCACGCAGTACACCAGCATCCTCCTGTCTTTCTCTCCTTCTTTCTATCAGTCTTCCTCCTGTCTTTCTCTCCTTCTTTCTATCAGTCTTCCTCCTGTCGTTCTCTCCTTCTTTCTATCAGTCTTCCTCCTGTCGTTCTCTCCTTCTTTCTATCAGTCTTCCTCCTGTCGTTCTCTCCTTCTTTCTATCAGTCTTCCTCCTGTCTTTCTCTCCTTCTATCAGTCTTCCTCCTGTCTTTCTCTCCTTCTATCAGTCTTCCTCCTGTCGTTCTCTCCTTCTTTCTATCAGTCTTCCTCCTGTCTTTCTCTCCTTCTTTCTATCAGTCTTCCTCCTGTCTTTCTCTCCTTCTTTCTATCAGTCTTCCTCCTGTCTTTCTCTCCTTCTTTCTATCAGTCTTCCTCCTGTCTTTCTCTCCTTCTATCAGTCTTCCTCCTGTCTTTCTCTCCTTCTTTCTATCAGTCTTCCTCCTGTCGTTCTCTCCTTCTTTCTATCAGTCTTCCTCCTGTCTTTCTCTCCTTCTATCAGTCTTCCTCCTGTCTTTCTCTCCTTCTTTCTATCAGTCTTCCTCCTGTCGTTCTCTCCTTCTTTCTATCAGTCTTCCTCCTGTCGTTCTCTCCTTCTTTCTATCAGTCTTCCTCCTGTCGTTCTCTCCTTCTTTCTATCAGTCTTCCTCCTGTCTTTCTCTCCTTCTATCAGTCTTCCTCCTGTCTTTCTCTCCTTCTTTCTATCAGTCTTCCTCCTGTCTTTCTCTCCTTCTTTCTATCAGTCTTCCTCCTGTCTTTCTCTCCTTCTATCAGTCTTCCTCCTGTCTTTCTCTCCTTCTTTCTATCAGTCTCCCTCCTGTCTTTCTCTCCTTCTTTATATCAGTCTTCCTCCTGTCTTTCTCTCCCTCTTTCTATCAGTCTTCCTCCTGTCTTTCTCTCCTTCTATCAGTCTTCCTCCTGTCTTTCTCTCCTTCTTTCTATCAGTCTTCCTCCTGTCGTTCTCTCCTTCTTTCTATCAGTCTTCCTCCTGTCTTTCTCTCCTTCTTTCTATCAGTCTTCCTCCTGTCTTTCTCTCCTTCTTTCTATCAGTCTTCCTCCTGTCTTTCTCTCCTTCTTTCCTTCTTTCTAAAAGTCTCCCTCCTGTCTTTCTCTCCTTCTTTCTATCAGTCTTCCTCCTGTCTTTCTCTCCTTCTCTCCTTCTTTCTATCAGTCTTCCTCCTGTCTTTCTCTCCTTCTTTCTATCAGTCTCCCTCCTGTCTTTCTCTCCTTCTTTCTATCAGTCTTCCTCCTGTCTTTCTCTCCTTCTTTCCTTCTTTCTAAAAGTCTCCCTCCTGCCTTTCTCTCCTTCTTTCTATCTGTCTTCCTCCTGTCTTTCTCTCCTTCTTTCTATCAGTCTTCCTCCTGTCTTTCTCTCCTTCTTTCTATCAGTCTCCCTCCTGTCTTTCTCTCCTTCTTTATATCAGTCTTCCTCCTGTCTTTCTCTCCCTCTTTCTATCAGTCTTCCTCCTGTCTTTCTCTCCTTCTCTCCTTCTTTCTATCAGTCTTCCTCCTGTCTTTCTCTCCTTCTTTCTATCAGTCTTCCTCCTGTCTTTTTCTACTTCTCTCCTTCTTTCTATCAGTCTTCCTCCTGTCTTTCTCTCCTTCTTCCTATCAGTCTTCCTCCTGTCTTTTTCTACTTCTCTCCTTATTTCTATCGGTCTTCCTCCTGTCTTTCTCTCCTTCTCTCCTTCTTTCTATCACTTTTCCTCCTGTCTTTCTCTCCTTCTCTCCTTATTTCTATCAGTCTTCCTCCTGTCTTTCTCTACTTCTCTCCTTCTTTCTATCAGTCTCCCTCTTGACTTTCTCTCCTTCTTTCTATCAGTCTTCCTCCTGTCTTTCTCTCCTTCTCTCCTTATTTCTATCAGTCTTCCTCCTGTCTTTCTCTCCTTCTCTCCTTTCTATCAGTCTCCCTTCTGTCCTTCTCTCTTTCTATCAGTTTTCCTCCTGTCTTTCTCTCCTTCTCTCCTTATTTCTATCAGTCTTCCTCCTGTCTTTCTCTTCTTCTCTCCTTCTTTCTATCAGTCTCCCTTCTGTCTTTCTCTCCTTCTCTCCTTCTTTCTGTCAGTCTTCCTCCTGTCTTTCTCTCCTTCTCTCCTTCTTTCTATCAGTCTTCCTCCTGTCTTTCTCTCCTTCTTTCTAAAAGTCTCCCTCCTGTCTTTCTCTCCTTCTTTCTAAAAGTCTTCCTCCTGTCTTTCTCTCCTTCTTTCTATCAGTTTTCCTCCTGTCTTTCTCTCATTCTCTCCTTCTTTCTATCAGTCTTCCTCCTGTCTTTCTCTCCTTCTCTCCTTCTTTCTATCAGTCTTCCTCCTGTCTTTCTCTCCTTCTTTCTATCAGTTTTCCTCCTGTCTTTCTCTCATTCTCTCCTTCTTTCTATCAGTCTTCCTCCTGTCTTTCTCTCCTTCTTTCGATCAGTCTCCCTTCTGTCTTTCTCTCCTTCTCTCCTTCTTTCTACCAGTCTTCTCTTTCTCTTCTTCTTCCTATCAGTCCTTCTTCTGTCTTTCTCTCCTTCACTTCTTATCAGCCTTCCTTCTATCTTTCTCTCATTCTCTACTTATTCTTATCAGTCTTCCTTCTATTTCTCTTTCCTTCTGTCCTTTTTCTTATCAGTCTTCCTTCTGTCTTTCTCTCCTTCTCTTCTTCTTTCTATCAGTCTTCTTCCTGTCTTTCTCTCCTCCCTTATATCAGTCTTCTTTCTGTCTTTCTCTCCCTCTTTTCATCTTCCTATTCCTACTTCTTTTTTTCTTTCTTTCTTTCTCGCTTTCCAGCCTCACTTTTTTCTTTATCTTTCATTGATTTGTGTGTTTCTTTCTTTCTTTTCGTCAAATCGTACTGTTTTTCTTTCCTACCTGCCCTTTTTCCTCTTCAACCATTTTTCCATTTTTCATTTTTTGTTCTACACTTTTACTTTACATCCTTTTCTTGCTTTCTTTCTTTTTTTCTTTTTTCTCTTTTTCTCTTTACATTTTCTTTTTCTCTTTTTCACTTTCTTTTTTTCTACCTCTCTTTCTTTTTTCTCTTAATCTTTCCTGAGAGTTTTTTCAATCCATTACTTGTTCTTTACATAATTTTCTTTCTGTTTCTTTCTTTTCCTTTTTATTCTTTTCCCTTTCATTTGTAATCCTTCCTTCATTCTTTCGTACATCCGATTATTGCTTTCTTGGCTTTTTTGTCATCCTTTCTTACTTCCTGTCTGCATTTCTTTCTTTTTTTCAATCATACTTTCATTTTTCCTATAGGAAAAGTGTCCCATTTGTATTCCTTCTTTCACTCTTTTCAGAAAGCTGATTTCTTTTTTCTATCATTCTTTCTTCCTGCCTATCTGCTATTCTTTCTTTCTTTCTTTCTTTCTTTCTTTCTTTCTTTCTTTCTTTCTTTCTTTCTTTCTTTTTTCCTTTATTTACAATCTTACTTCTTATATCTTTCGTTGATTTGTGTGTTTTTTGTTTGTGTGTTTCTTTTTCCCAATCTTTCTTTCTTTCTTTCCATCAAATCATACTGTTTTTCCTCTTCAACTTTCTTTCCATTTTTCTTTATTGGTTCTAGGCTTCTTTTACTTTACATCATTTTCTTTTTTTCTTTTTTCCAATCTTTCTTTCATTCTTTCTTTCTTTCCTACTTTCTTTCTTACTTTCTTTCTTTCTTTCTTTCTTTCTTTACTTTCTTACTTTCTTTCTTTCTTTCTTTCTTTCTTTCTTTCTTTCTTCCTTTCTTGCTTTCTGATCTTTCTTTCTTTCTTTCTTTCTTTCTTTCTTCATTTCTTTCTTTCTTTCTGATGTTTCTTTCTTTCTGATGTTTCTTTCTTTCTGATGTTTCTTTCTGATGTTTCTTTCTTTCTGATGTTTCTTTCTTTCTGATGTTTCTTTCTTCCTTCCTTTCCTTCTTTCTTTCTTTCTTATGTTTCTTTCTTTCTGATGTTTCTTTCTTTCTTATGTTTCTTTCTTTCTGATGTTTCTTTCTTTCTTTCTTTCTTTCTGATGTTTCTTTCTTTCTTCCTTTCTTTCTGATGTTTCTTTCTTTCTTATGTTTCTTTCTTTCTGACGTTTCTTTCTTTCTTTCTTTCTTTCTTTCTTTCTTTCTTTCTTTCTGATGTTTCTTTCTTTATTCCTTTCTTCTTTTCTTTCTTTCTTTCTTTCTTTCTTTCTTTCTTTCTTTCTTTCTGATGTTTCTTTCTTTCTGATGTTTCTTTCTTTCTTTCTTTCTGATGTTTCTTTCTTTCTGATGTTTATTTCTTTCTTTCTTTCTTTCTTTCTGATGTTTCTTTCTTTCTGATGTTTCTTTCTTTCTGATGTTTCTTTCTTTCTTCCTTCCTTCCTTTCTTTCTTTTTTTCTTTCTTTCTTTCTTTCTTTCTTTATTTCTTCCTTTCTTTCTTTCTGATGTTTCTTTCTTTCTTCCTTCCTTCCTTTCTTTCTTTTTTTCTTTCTTTCTTTCTTTCTTTCTTTCTTTCTTTCTTTCTTTCTTTCTTTATTTCTTCCTTTCTTTCTTTCTGATGTTCCTTTCTTTCTTCCTTTCTTCCTTTCTTCTTTTCTTTCTTTCTTTCTTTCTTTCTTTCTTATGTTTCTTTCTTTCTTCCTTTCTTTCTTTCTTTCTTTCTTACTTTCTTTCTTTCTTTCTTCTATTCTTTCTTTCTTTCTTTCTTTCTTTCTTTCTTTCTTTCTTTCTTTCTTTCTGATGTTTCTTTCTTTCTGATGTTTCTTTCTTTCTGATGTTTCTTTCTTTCTTCCTTCCTTCCTTTCTTTCTTTTTTCTTTCTTTCTTTCTTTCTTTCTTTCTTTCTTTCTGATGTTTCTTTCTTTCTTCCTTTCTTCCTTTCTTCTTTTCTTTCTTTCTTTCTTTCTTTGTTTCTTACTTTCTTCTTTTCTTTCTTTCTTTCTTTCTTTCTTTCTTTCTTTCTTTCTTTCTTTCTTTCTTTCTGATGTTTCTTTCTTTCTTCCTTTCTTTCTTTCTTTCTTCCTTTCTTTCTTTCTTTCTTTCTTTCTTCTATTCTTTCTTTCTTTCTTTCTTTCTTTCTGATGTTTCTTTCTTTCTGATGTTTCTTTCTTTCTTCCTTCCTTCCTTTTTTTTCTTTCTTTCTTTCTTTCTTTCTTTCTTTCTTATGTTTCTTTCTTTCTGATGTTTCTTTCTTTCTTCCTTTCTTTCTTTCTTTCTTCCTTTCTTCCTTTCTTATGTTTCTTTCTTTCTTTCTTTCTTATGTTTCTTTCTTTCTTTCTTTCTTTCTTTCTTATGTTTCTTTCTTTCTTTCTTTCTTTCTTTCTTTCTTTCTTTCTTTCTTTCTTTCTTTCTTTCTTTCTGATGTTTCTTTCTTTCTTTCTTTCTTTCTTTCTTTCTTATGTTTCTTTCTTTCTTTCTTTCTTTCTTTCTTTCTTTTTTTCCCTCTGCTCTGCACTGTTTGAGGACTGGATGCTGGGTGGTCAGTGAGGTGGAAGCTGTGCAGTGTGAGAGTATTGGAGGTTGTGGGTTTTACTGTGTTTCTGTGTATGAGATCTGATTTTCTGTATAATCCGTTTGTGAGACGTTCAGTAAGAAACACGGCAGAATTCCGAGCGTGGAAGAGGGAGCGGTACGGAAGCTGCCCGTGATGGAAATAAATGTTTTCATTAATTAAATTTTTTGCTCTCGTTTTTAGGAGAGCTGGATTCGGCGTTGGAGGGCTGCAGAATCAGCGGCTGTTCTCGCGGCCCGCCGCGCCGTTTTGTTCTCCTCCGTCACATTTGGTGAGATAAATGTAACATTTAGCTGTTAATTCCAGTGGCTGAAGGATTCGACTGTGGATGATTTAATTGCCCTGCAATTTTCTCCTGTCAAAAAAGCATCGTGTGCGCTGATGAGAGTGAGCGAGCGAGGAGGAGTGAGAGAGTTAATTAGCGACCTCGTTAGAGACCTGGAAGTGTCTGCTGTGGCTGCAGCCCTCCTTACACACTCACACACACTTACACACCTCTGCCCCCCCAACACACACACACACACACACACTCTTTCAAACTCAGACGCAGTCCTGTCTACCTTTCTCTCGCTCGCTCTCTCTCTCTCTCTTTCTGACTTTCATTTCTTTCTTTCTTTATTCATTACTTTAAATTTTTCTCTTTCACATCCTTCTTTCTTTCCTTCCCTCCTCCTTTTTTACTTCCTGTTCCTAATGTATATGGCTTTTTCCACTTTCTTTATTCCTTTCTTTCTTGTATCATTTATATTTCCTTCCTTTATCATTTCTTTTTTCCTTCCTTCCTTTTTTCCCCTATTTCTCATTTATTTTCTTCTTTTCTTATATTTTCATTTCTTTATTCATTTTATTCATTATTCACTTTCTTCCCTCTTTCCTCACACTTGCTTTCTTCTCCCAGCCCTTCTTTACTTTCTTTTAAAATGAACAGATAGATGCGCTAACCAAGGAATTTTGTCTTTCTTTCTTCCTTCAATCTGCATATCCTTTCATCATTTCATTATTTCTTTCTTACTCAAATTTCTCCTTCCTTCTTTCCTTTCTTTCTCCTGTCTTTTACATTTTATATTCACTTTTCCTCCTTCTTTTATTTTTTCTGTCAATCTTTCTTTCTTTCTTTTTTCTCCCTTTTACTGCTATGTTCCTCATTCATTTCTTTTTTCTTTTTATTTCTTTCTTTCTTTTCTTTTTTTCTTTCTTCTTTTATTGCTATGTTCCTTATTTCCTCCTTCTTTTTCTTTTCTTTTTACTAGCTGTTGCCATTCATTCATATATTCATAAATTCATTTACTGGGTCATGTATTCATTCTTTCTTGTCTTTCTTTCTTTTCTTTTTTCTTTTATTTCTTTCTTCTTTCTTTTCTTTCCTTCTTATTTTCTTTCTTTCTTTCTTTCTTTCTTTCTTTTCTTTCTTTCTTCTTCTTTTTCTTTCTTTCTTCTTCCTTTTCTTTCTTTCTTTCTTTCTTTCTTTCTTTCTTTCTTTCTTTCCCAATGAACCTATATTTGCATTCCCTAGGCTGCTTCTTCTACGTCTTTCCTCCAGACAGTCAGGTAAGATCTCCGGCTCTGTGGTGGTCTCTCTGCGCTGGTCTTTTTTCTCTGCTGTGCTCTTTGTGTGAATGGAGCTCAGTGGATGTATTAAACTGATTAGGAGGAGATGACGGAGCGTGCTGCTCGCTGATTACAGCTGAACTGTCTCATGAGTAGGGGCTAATTAGCTGAATAAAGTGAATGGAAAGACGCAGCGATGCTAGGCAGTCCTGCGTGGAGTGCTGCACCATCACACACGCCATCACACAGTGGGCTTACACACGGCCCCACATACACACCACTCACACTCAGCCTCAGCAGCCATGTTACAGACTCAGAGGCGAGTCAGCCTCGAAACTGTTCTCCCACAAGCCCGTTAGCATCAAACATTAAAGAGCAGGTAAACACAGACCCTTACAGATACGCGGACCCTCATTATCACTGAGGTTTCTACAGCTATTATAACACCTTCACATCAACAGTCGCTGCTGTGGCCTTATTAGCTGAAACCAGCAGAGCAGCAAATGCAAGGAGCAGATGGACCAATGAAGAGTCTGGACTGGAGGTAGTGGAACTCCTGGGGCCTTATGATTTATAGACCCTAAGAATACATGTGTCATTGTGAAGTTCTGGATGGAAACAAAAGGGTTAAATTCTTCAAACCTCTAGTGGAAAATAGGCCAATCAGGAATTGTTTTCTCTGAACAGTCCAGACAGATATAGCAAAGCGAGCCCTCCTATTGGTTAGGAGCTGAAGATAAGTCCTAATGTGTTAAATCTCCTATCAACAGAATTACAGAGAAATCAATAGGTGGGACCAAGTCTTGAGAAAATGAACTGTAGCTATATGACTGAAAAAAAAAATAAACAAACAAACAAAGTATCTCATAAACGATGACTTTACAGGTCAAGACATTGTGTATTTTATTTATATAGTATAATTCATGTAAAGTGATAATCTTTAAGCCATTCTAGAGTTTTGAGTTTATATATTCATTATGAAAGTGTTACACACTGTAATAATGCTGAAAAATAAGAACCAGAAGAAACTGAGATACATACAGAGACAGTATAGAAATCCAGTTTAACATATTTAATTCTAATAACGTATCATCACTGTCTAAAGAAAACTAAAAAAAACTTTACAGGAGAGGCCAAAATCTTCTTTACTTTCAATGTAAGTCAATGGAACCAGAATTTTTCCAGAACTAATTTGGAGGATTTCTATTCGTCTGTTAATCATGAAACTTTCACAGGATATAAACAGCAGCAGTCACTGGCCACTTTATTAGAAACACCTACATTGTACTTCCACTCATTGGCCACTTTATTAGAAACACCTACCATGTACTTCCACTCATTGGCCACTTTATTAGAAACACCTACCATGTACTTCCACTCACGGGCCACTTTATTGGAAACAACTACCCCTTACTTCCACTTATTGGCCACTTTATTAGAAACACCTACCTTGCGCTTACATCAGTGGCCACTTTATTAGAAACACTTACCTTGTACTTACATCACTGGCCATTAATTAGAAACACCTACCTTCTACTTACATTGCTGGCCACTTTATTAGAAACACTTACCTTGTACTTACATCACTGGCTGCTTTATTAGAAACACCTAACTTGTACTTCCACCCACTGGCCACTTTATTAGAAACAACCACCTTATACTTCCACTCATTGGCCACTATATTGGAAACACCTACCTTGTACTTACATCAGTGGCCACTTTATTAGAAACACTTACTTTGTACTTCCACTTAGTGGCCACTTTATTAGAAACAACCACCTTGTACTTCCACTCATTGGCCACTATATTGGAAACACCTACCTTTTACTTACATCAGTGGCCACTTTATTAGAAAGACCTACCTTGTACTTACATCGCAGGCCACTTTTTTAGAAACACCTACCTTGTACTTACATCAGTGGCCACTTTATTAGAAACACCTACCTTGTACTTACATCAGTGGCCACTTTATTAGAAACACTTACCTTGTACTTACATCTCTAACCACTTTATTAGAAACACCTACCTTGTACTTACATCAGTGGCCACTTTATTAGAAACACCTACCTTGTACTTACATCAGTGGCCACTTTATTAGAAACACTTACCTTGTACTTACATCTCTAACCACTTTATTAGAAATACCTACCTTGTACTTACATCAGTGGCCACTTTATTAGAAACACTTACCTTGTACTTACATCTCTAACCATTTTATTAGAAACACCTACCTTGTACTTACATCAGTGGCCACTTTATTAGAAACACCTACCTTGTACTTACATCAGTGGCCACTTTATCAGAAACACCTACATTGAAGTATTAAAATCTTGAAAGTGGAATTTCTGTATAATAAAGATTAATACAGTGTAAATGAATATGGAAGTGTTTTAACTATGAGATGAAAGAACTGTGAGGGGAGATGTTTTATCATGTTTACGTCATGAGGGATGGTTTAACCCTTAAACCCTTGGTCCAGATTTCCCTTCCTCCCTCCATTTACAACATACTGTACACATCAATTTCATAGCAGTTACTGAATTATTCATGACTACTGAATGTTAAATCTTAAGATTAATAACCTTCAGATTAATAATACTAATAAACAGTTAAACCACAGTCTAAGGGGTTAGGACTGAATACCATCCCTTTTTCAGCCTGACTGTTAAACTTGGCACCCCTCCCAGTCTTCCTCACCAAAACTCTCTCGCCGCTGATCTGGGATACTCTCGCCCAACGTCCGCCGCCATGAACGCCGTGACAAATAGCCCTGAACAGGCGAGGAACATGCAAATCCAGCAGGAGACAAATGCCCAACCTTGCGTTTAGCGAAAAGGTAAGGTCATCCGCACCCCATCTATCACCGCTTTAATCAGCAGGACGCAGGCCAGCGGCGTGCAGACTCAGCCTCCGCTGCATTGATAAGCCCCCAGAAACCACAGCTCCGATAAAACAGCCAGCAACTGATAAAAAATTCAACAAGTAAACACTCCCTCCTTCAGCACACCGACACCTTCAGCTCCCCAATACAAAAACAATTACATACTGATCTCATAGTTTATACTCAATAATTCACTACGCTTAGAGAATAATAAGTATTAAAATTAATAACTGAATAATAAGCCAGTAGTTTATGGGGTTAAAAGCTGGTCCTGGGGTATCCTGCTGTTGGAGACCCGGGGTAAGTGTAGACACTGAGTAATCTGAGACAGTAGGGTATAAATACAGGGACCTCTTTTGTTGTGATGTCCGCTCACCGTCCATTTTATTAGAAACAACCACCATGGACATACAAGTTGGGTGTTTCTAATAAAGTGGCCATTAACTTGAAGTCCAAGGTGGATGTTTCTTCTAAAAATAGACAGGGAATGCAAGTACGTTTCCAATAAAGTGGCCAGTGGGGGCACGTACAAGATGGGTGAATCAAACAATGAGGCCAGTGACTGAACACACAAAGTGGGTGAGCCTAATGTTGTGGTCAGTGACTGGACATACAAGATATGTGTTTCTAATAAAGTGGCCACTGAGTGGAAGTACAAGGTAGGTGTTTCTAATAAAGTGGGCAGTGATTAGACGTACAAGATATGCGTTTCTACTAAAGTGGCCAGTGAGTGTAAGTACAGTGTTGGTGTTTCTGATAAAGTGGCCACTGAGTGGAAGTACAAGGTAGGTGTTTATATTAAAGTGGCCAGTTAGCGGAAGTACAAGGTAGGTGTTTGTAATAAAGTGACCACTGAGTAGAAGGGGGATGTTTCTTTTAAAGTGGCCACTTAATGGAAGTATGTGTTTCCAATAAAATGGCCATTGAGTGGAACTACAAGGTGGATGTTTCTAATAAAGTGGTCAGTAAAAGGAAGTACAAGGGGGTTTATTAAAGTGGCCACCGAGTGGAAGTATGTGTTTCCAATAAAATGGCCACCTAGTGGAAGATCAAGGGGAATGTTTCTATTAAAGTGGCCACAGAGTGGAAGTATGTGTTTCCAATAAAATGGCCACCAAGTGAAAGTCCAAGGGGATTGTTTCTATTAAAGTGGCCACCGAGTGGAAGTATGTGTTTCCAATAAAATGGCCATTGAGTGGAACTAATACGTGGATGCTTCTAATAAAGTCAGTAAGGGGAAGTACAAGGGGGGTGTTTCTATTAAAGTGGCCGGTGTGTGGAAGTATGTGTTTCCAATAAAATGGCCACCGTGTGGAAGTCCAAGGGGATTGTTTCTATTAAAGTGGCCACTGAGTGGAAGTATATGTTTTCAATAAAATGGCCACCAAGTGGAAGTCTAAGGGGATTGTTTCTATTAAAGTGGCCACTGAGTGGAAGTATGTGTTTCCATTATAATGACCACCGAATGAAAGTCCAAGGGGATTGTTTCTATTAAAGTGGCCACTGAGTGGAAGTATGTGTTTCCAATGAAATGGCCATAGAGTGGAAGCAAAAGCTAAGTGTTTCTCAAAATGTGGCCACCGAGTGGAAGTCCAAGGTGGTTGTTTTAAGGAAGTGTCCAGTTAGTGGAAATACAAGTTAGAGACTGGACATACAAGGTAGATAGTTTCCAATAAAGTGGCCTGTGAGCTGAGATAAAAGTGGCCAACGTGCGTATAAAAATAAGTTTGATTTAAAAAAAGAGTTAATGAATAATTATTAAGTGTGACTGAAAGAAGGAAGTAAACCTGTCAAGTGAACTTGTTATGATGGTACACCATTCACAACTTAAAGGGGTCGCTAATGAAGTTTCAAGCAAAAGAGGCTTATGAATTCGTTTAGCACATTATTGACACACAGCACATCCTGCTAGTCACACTTTACCCTACTTTCTCCGGCTTTCTCCGGCAGGTAAGAGGCATTTCCTCAGTACGACGCTCCGCTCTGCTGATATTTTAACCGCCGGTTCAGATATTTGGTAATTGTTCTTTTATTTTCTTTCTTTTTTTCTTTTCTCAGACGCTGGAGATGTACGTACGGTGGCTGGCGTGTGCATAAATCTTCAGGAAATTATACCATAAAGCATATTTACCACTCCTACCTGAGAATGTGCGTGTAATCTGTGCGAGTGTGAGAGAGTGCGAGTGTGTGTGTGAGGCTGTTTATGGTGAGAGAGAACGACTGCGCAATGGCTTAAGCTAGGTGTTGATGAAGGCACTCCTATCTGATGGAGGAGGTGTAATCAGAGTCTGAGAGACGGGTCATGCGAACAAGTGTGTCAGCTGCAGTGCAGTGTCTCTCTATTCGGGCCTAGTCTTTCATTAACTGTGCTTAATCCATTCGTCCACTTTAACCTCCTTACCCCCAGCGCCTGCACATGGCCCCAGGCTTTAGGTCCTTGGGTTGACTGTACACCATGAAACCTTCATGTAACATGTTATGTTGTTGCCTGCAACATCATTTCCATGCTACTTAACACAAAGCAATTCGTTAAAACAATGCAAAAGCAGTCAAAGTTGGATGTAACACATTTAATTACTGCACTAGTTGCCACATTAGCAGCTTGGACTTTTTCATACACTAGAATTCTCACCATAAAATCTTTTGGAAGGTGTAATTTACATATTTGCAGCATTTTTATCATCTTTGTATATTTTACCATTGACACTGACGCTGTTGTTTATATGTACTAAGGCTTCTATATCTGCTCTGTGGAAATAAATGTTTTAGTACAATTACAATTACAATTAAATGGCTATCAAAAAAGCTACACGTGTGCATCGTTTCAATGAGTGTAGCCTCCCTATACATCCTTAGGGTACACAAATGCACTTTGTTTTACCTTGAGACGCAGCAAAATAAAGCATTTCACAGCCAAAGAATAGCAGTATTTAAACTGAGCTTCCTTTGCTTTCTGCTTTGGAAATAAAATAGTTTGACTTCATATGTAAACACTGTTAAAGTTCACATCCCAGTCAAAATTTGAGTTTTTGTGATGTCACAACAAATGCATTTACATCTATTCACCTATTCACTTCACAGTAAAGGTATTTTAGCTGGGAATGAGCTTCTGCAGCTACTCTTCTTTATATATCTATATATCTTATCTGTGTATCGAAGGTTTTATATCTGCTGTGTGTATGTTAGGTCTTCGAAAATGAATGTTTAAATACAATGACATTATGAAAATGGTACACATGAGCATTGTGTAGTGTGTTTATACACTATTAGACTACACAAATGTACCTTAACACCCATGTTGTACATTAAAAACAGGGAGAAAAGGTATTTTACAGCAAAGGAGTAGTAATATTTAAAGGAGCGGTATGTAAAATGTAGGGGAGGTGTCTATTAACAGGAATACAAAAATAATTTTGTCATGTGAGGGGTTTGTGGAGCAGACGCGGAGATGGAGGAAATCAGGATGCAAGTTGTAACTAAATACTTTTAATAAAGAAAGAAACAAAAACAAAACACAATGTACATAATAACAAACTGAAAACCTCCAGACCGGAACACAAAGGAACATCACAGAGACAACAACACTGTTTACATTGCGTCGCAGTATGTGGTTCTCGGCCACCGTAGTTATGTTCTATTTCTGTTAATAGACCCCGCTAAATTTTACACACCGCTCCTTTAAAGTTTACCACACTCTCCATATATTGACAGCAGTAATGAATTTATTTACTGTATTTTAGTGGACAACGATGATGTTAGGCTGCCTTGATGGACCCTAATGTTTTATAGCTTGCATTCTGTTTGCACGTGTGTATCTTCTCATAGCTTTATGTTTTAAAGCAGAGCCACAGAATTAAAGGTCTCATATATGAATTAAGTGTTTGGAGTCTTACAGTATAGCTTCAACAGTATGTCAGACGTTGATGCTCCCTACATAAAGGTACTGCAGATGTACCCTTGAGGGAGCCGCTTCAGAGAGAAAAGAGTGTGTCTCTTAATTTCACCTCACAGGATTGTATTAATCACACCCACAACCATTACTAGTGTTTCCTTCATCCATCAGAGGGACGTCAGCCGCGTGTGTGCGTGCGTGTGTGTGTGTCTGACTGGCTGTGTGGGGAGTCAGTGTGTCATGTTTTACAGTGCTGTGTGCTAAATGGAGCTTCCACTATTAATCCCCCACCCCCCAACACACAAACACACATACACACAAACACACATACACACGTGTACATACCAGTGGTGGAGCTGGATCATAGGCCAAGCTAGTGAACGTCTGAATGCGGCCCGCAGCCGTGATTTATAACGGCTGGTGTGAATTACACATTCACACAGAACAGGTAAGACACCCTGCTGTCACACATACACAAATAAATAGCTCACATATTGCAGTTCACTCAGCGCTGCAGAATTTTAAAGAGCCCATAGTGTGGAAAACACAGCTTCCTTTGCTTTTTCCTTTGGAAATAATGAGTTTGACTTCATATGTAAACACTGTTAAAGTTCACGTCCCAGTCAAAACCTGAGCTAAGCAGCAAACTCAGTCCACTTCCAGTTCACAGTTTTTGTGATGTCACAACAAATGCATTTACATCTGTTCACCTATTCACTTTACAGTAAAGTTATTTTAGCCGGGAATGAGGTTCTGCAAGTACTCCTCTTTATATATCTATATATCTTATCTGAGTATCAAAGGTTTTATTAAAAATTTGAAAATGAATGTTTAAATACAATGTGGTCATGAAAAAGGTACACATGTGTATCGTTTACCTGACAAAGAGAGGGTAGTGTGTTTATACAACATTAGGCTATAAACGCACCATAACACCCTTGTTGTACCTTAAAAACAGTGAGAAAAAGTGTTTCATGGCCAAGGAATAGTATTATTTAAAGGAGCAGTATGTAAAATTTTGGTGGTGTCTATTAACAGGACTAGGACATAATATACACAACTATATTTTCTTTAGTGTACAATTACCTGTAAGTGCAAGTCGGTGTGTTTTTGTTAGCTCTAAGTGTGGAAAACTGAGCCTTCCTTGCTTTTTTTTTTAAATAAATGAGGTGAATTTACATCTATTCGCCTATTCAGTTCACAATAAAGTTACTTTAGCTGGGACTGAGGTGCTGCCCAGGACAACCAATCAGCATCTGCAGCATTTTTATTATCTTAGCATATGTTACACTGATGTTCTTGTTTATATATCTATATATCTTACCTGTGTATCAAGGGTTTTACATCTGTTGTGTGTATGTTAAGCTTTTAAAAAAAATGAATGTTTAAGTACAGGGTGGTTATGAAAAAGGTACACATGTGTATCGTTAATCTGACAAACAGAGTGTAGTGTTCTTATATAACATTAGGCTATACAAACGCACCTTAACACCCCTGTTGTACCTTAAAACAGTAAGGAAAAGTATTTCATAGCCAAAGAATGGTACTGTTTAAAGGAGCAGTATGTAAAATTCAGGGGGTGTCTATTAACAGAAATAGAACATAATATACACAACTATATTTTCTGTAGTGTACAATTACCTGTAACTGCAAGTCACTGTGTTTTTGTTTGTTCCTAGTGTGGAAAACTGAGCCTTCCTTGCTTTTTTTTAAATAAAAAGAGTTAGACACAATATGTAAACATTGTTAAAGTTAACATCCCAGTCAAAATCTGAGCTAAGCAGTGAAAACATTTCAGTTCACTGTTTTTGTGATGCATTTATATCTATTCACTTATTCACTTCACAATAAAGTCATTTTAGCTGGGAATGTGGTGCCTCACCAGGCAACCAATCAGAATAGAGATCAATCAGATATTGTCACTGTCTCCAAAAAACTGTTAACCTCTGGATATACGAGATATGTGTTTCTATTAAAGTGTCCACTGATTGGAAGTACAAGGCAGGTGCTTCTAATAAAGTGTCCACTGAGTAAAAGTACAAGGTAGGTGTTTCTAATTAAGTGACCACTGAGTGGAAGTACAAGGTATGTGTTTCTAATAAAGTGTCCACTGAGTAAAAGTACAAGGGAGGTGTTTCTAATAAGGTGGCCACTGATTGGAAGTACAAGGTTGGTGTTTCTAATAAAGTGTCCACTGAGTGGAAGTACAAGGTATGTGTTTCTAATAAAGTGTCCACTGAGTAAAAGCACAAGGGAGGTGTTTCTAATAAGGTGGCCACTGATTGGAAGTACAAGGGAGGTGTTTCTAATAAAGTGGCCACTGATTGGAAGTACAAGGTGTGTGTTTCTAATAAAGTGTCCACTGAGTGGAAGTACAAGGCAGGTGTTTCTAATAAAGTGTCCACTGAATGGAAGAACAATGTGTGTGTTTCTAATAAAATGTCCAGTGAGTAAAAGTACAAGGCAGGTGTTTCTAATAAAGTGACCACTGAGTAAAAGCACAAGGTAGTTGTTTCTAATAAAATGTCCACTGAGTAAAAGTACAAGGTAGGCGTTTCCAATGAAGTGTCCACTGAGTAAAATTACAAGGTAGGTGTTTCTAATAAAGTGTCCACGGAGTAAAATTACAAGGTGGGTGTTTCTAATAAAGTGTCCATGGAGTAAAATTACAAGGTGGGTGTTTCTAATAAAGTGTCCACTGAGTAAAAGTACAAGGTAGGTGTTTCTAATTAAGTGACCACTGAGTGGAAGTACAAGGTATGTGTTTCTAATAAAGTGTCCACTGAGTAAAAGCACAAGGGAGGTGTTTCTAATAAGGTGGCCACTGATTGGAAGTACAAGGGAGGTGTTTCTAATAAGGTGGCCACTGATTGGAAGTACAAGGTTGGTGTTTCTAATAAAGTGTCCACTGAGTGGAAGTACAAGGGAGGTGTTTCTAATAAGGTGGCCACTGATTGGAAGTACAAGGTTGGTGTTTCTAATAAAGTGGCCACTGATTGGAAGTACAAGGGAGGTGTTTCTAATAAGGTGGCCACTGATTGGAAGTACAAGGTTGGTGTTTCTAATAAAGTGTCCACTGAGTGGAAGTACAAGGTATGTGTTTCTAATAAAGTGTCCACTGAGTAAAAGCACAAGGGAGGTGTTTCTAATAAGGTGGCCACTGATTGGAAGTACAAGGTTGGTGTTTCTAATAAAGTGTCCACTGAGTGGAAGTACAAGGTATGTGTTTCTAATAAAGTGTCCACTGAGTAAAAGCACAAGGGAGGTGTTTCTAATAAGGTGGCCACTGATTGGAAGTACAAGGGAGGTGTTTCTAATAAAGTGGCCACTGATTGGAAGTACAAGGTGTGTGTTTCTAATAAAGTGTCCACTGAGTGGAAGTACAAGGCAGGTGTTTCCAATAAAGTGTCCACTGGGTGGAAGAACAATGTGTGTGTTTCTAATAAAATGTCCAGTGAGTAAAAGTACAAGGTAGTTGTTTCTAATAAAATGTCCACTGAGTAAAAGTACAAGGTAGGTGTTTCTAATAAAGTGTCCACGGAGTAAAATTACAAGGTGGGTGTTTCTAATAAAGTGTCCATGGAGTAAAATTACAAGGTGGGTGTTTCTAATAAAGTGTCCACTGAGTGGAAGTACAAGGCAGGTGTTTCTAATAAAGTGTCCACTGAGTGGAAGAACAAGGTGTGTGTTTCTAATAAAGTGACCACTGAGTAAAAGTACAAGGTGGATGTTTCTAATAAAGTGGCCTCTGAGTGTAAGTACAAGGTGTGTGTTTCTAATAAAGTGTCCTTCCACTTCCTGAGTGGAAGTACAAGGTGGGTGTTTCTAATAAAGTGGCCACTAACTTGAAGTACAAGATAGGTGCTTCTAATAAGGTGGCCACTGATTGGAAGTACAAGGTGTGTGTTTCTAATAAAGTGGCCACTGATTGGAAGTACAAGGTGGGTGTTTCTAATAAAGTGACCACTGAGTAAAAGTACAAGGTGGGTGTTTCTAATAAAGTGTCCACTAAGAAAAAGTACAAGGTAGGTGTTTCTGTTAAAGTGTCCACTGAGTAAAAGTACAAGGTAGGTGTTTCTGTTAAAGTGTCCACTGAGTAAAAGTACAAGGTAGGTGTTTCTAATAAAGTGACCACTGAGTGGAAGAACAAGGTGTGTGTTTCTAATAAGGTGGTCACTGATTGGAAGTACAAAGTGGGTGTTTCTAATAAAGTGACCAGTGAGTGAAAGTACAAGGTAGGTGTTTCTGTTAAAGTGTCCACTGAGTAAAAGTACAAGGTAGGTTTTTCTAATAAAGTGGCCACTGGGTAAAAGTACAAGATAGGTGTTTCTAATAAGGTGGCCACTAACTTGTAGTACAAGGTAGGTGTTTATAATAAAGTGGCCACTGACTTGTAGTACAAGGTAGGTGTTTCTAATAAAGTGGCCACTGACTTGTAGTACAAGGTAGGTGTTTATAATAAAGTGGCCAATGACTTGTAGTACAAGATAGGTGTTTTTGATAAGGTGGCCAGTAAATGGAAGTACGAGGTGGGTGTTTCTAATAAAGTGGCCAATGACTTGTAGTACAAGATAGGTGTTTTTGATAAGGTGGCCAGTAAATGGAAGTACGAGGTGGGTGTTTCTAATAAAGTGGCCACTGAATGGAAGTACGAGGTGGGTGTGTCTAATAAAGTGGCCACTGAGTGGAAGTACAAGGTGGGTGTTCTCTTCAAAAGTGGCCTAAGTAACATGTTGGGGCTTTAGAATAATTTAGATAATCACATCATAATTAATTTGCACAAGGCAGAGAGGATCTGGTCTCATTAATCACCTGGATATGACCGGCTGTATGTTGTGTGTATGTGATCACAGGTTTAGGCTGAAGATTTCTGAATGTGTGCAGCAAAACTCAACTAAATGTCCGAATCAGACATGAATAATTACACATTCTAACAATAAGCATAGACACGCTATGCTTTTCATTAGAAAGCTTGTCTAACTCAGCAACGGTAGCCATTAAAGCAGGTCTGCGGGCTGGTCAGTCGCACATATGTTATAACGTTCATCTTTATTGTATGATTCAGTTCGTGTGTGCATCTGCTCGCAAGCAATTGTGTGTGTGTGTTCTGTTTTGGCAGTGGTAATCCATCCATTGTGTTGAAATTCTCCATCTGTATCAGTTCATTGAGAGCACGTTGGCCCTGGGGTCTGTAACTGAGCCGGACTCTCTTTGACAGGGCCGTGTGTGCGCGAGGGTGTGTGTGTGTGTGTGTTTCGGGGGCAGGGGCAGCGGACCATGGGAAAAACACCGCCCTGTGCCCTTCTATAGCACTTGTTCCGGCCCACTTCACCCACACACACACACACAGGCATACATACAATACACGCACACAGAAACACACCAAACGTGGGCCACTTGTCACTGACCCCCTCACCCCCCCTCCCTTGGCTTCCATCCCCTGTCTCCCCCAGCCGTATGGGGCCTCCTCAGTGCACATGTGTTCTGGGTACACACATACACACAGTCCGAAACCCCCAGCCCGGCCCTCCACAGTCTGGACTTGCCCTCTGTTGCCCCAGTCAGGCCCCTCGCTACCTCTGGTGTAAAGTGATAGTTCATCAAAACATTAAGTTTACTCATTTTACCCCCTTTAAACAAAACAAAGTCCATCAGCTCGGACACATTTACACATAGAGCTCAGGCTTATATTCATCTGTTCACTCATATTTAATGAATATGTCTTTGTTTATTTTGCACGATACTAATTGGTTGGATGTTGAGGTTTAAGGGGTCAGTTGAAGTGCTTTTTCTCATGTTTTTGCTGTTTTTCAAGTTTTATGGCATAATAATTAAGAGATCAAAACAGAAAAATACATATAAGATATTATGCAATGACAAAAAAAAATTATTATTAAGAAATTAACCCATATTTGCCATAATACAGCTTTACACACTGCATACCAAGACCATGTTCTTGCTGCAAACCACTTATTGAGGGCTATATTTTTCTTTTTTTTCCAAATTAAATCTTAATATTTAAGTAATACAACGTAATTACTTCATAATAGCAACATAATAAACTAATAAAATTAATGTAAAATCCATTTGTGGTTGTAAATGTTTGTATTCATTGTACATTTACAACATAACCATTAATTAATAAACAATGAGTTGTACAACATCAACAAATCAACACATTCATATGAACTGAGATGTACAATGTCTCATATCATCACTGTTCAAAAAAAAAAAACAAGTGAAATGGCTTTTACAGGACTTTACAGAAGAGGACAAAAATATCTTTACTTTCAATGTAATTCAATGGAACCACATTTATTTCCAAGCTATTGTGGAGCATTTCTATTGGTCCATTTATCATAAAATTTTAATTGGACGGCGATTATATAAAACGTATGTTGTATCCATTATTTAAAAAACATGCATATAAAGATAACTGGTGTTTGTAAGTATGTATGCTTCAGTATTAGACCTTTTTATATAAGTACCAAAGTTGAAACTGTTCAGGATTAAGTAATGTTTCTAAAATTTTTTTTTTTTTTTTTTTTTTTTAATAAAACACAAGTAGCTGTTCAGCTGATTTGCATGTAAATACTCTCAGACAAAAGCTGAATGTCAGCATATGGAGTTCATTCTTTGTGTATTTATTTACAGTATGCTGTGGTGGACAACTTTGTCAACCTCCAGGTATTTATGGATCTGCCTGTATAACAACGGTGAAGCAACTGATGAAGTGTTAACATGCACAGAACGAGATACATGTTCACGCACACATTTAACATAAGCATTTAGATTAAAATGCCTTTATGAGTAAGGCATATTCACTCAGGTGTGTCTAAACTTTTGACTGGTCAAAATCAAAGCTTATTTGGTACATACAGAGACATACATGGTGTAACTAGCAGGGAAGTGCTTTGACGACAGCCCGCTCACAAGAAACAAAAAGATAATATATAAAGTAGAACGACAGGCTTTCTGAAATATTAAGAAATATATCAACGCTGTCCGAAGAAAAACATATATCACCACATCTGAACTCTATATACAGTTTACACTGTACAAAAATTAAGTTGAATAGACCAACAGAAATAGCATTGTGGTTTCTAATAAAGTGGCCACTGAGTGGAAGTACAAGGTTGGTGTTTCTAATAAAGTGGCCACTTACTTGAAGTACAAGGTAGGTGTTTCTAGTAAAGTGACCAGTGAGTAAAAGTACAAGGTAGGTGTTTCTAATAAAGTGGCCAGTGAGTAAAAGTACAAGGTGGGTGTTTCTAATAAAGTGGCCAGTGAGTAAAAGTGCAAGGCAGGTGTTTCTAATAAAGTGGCCAGTGAGGGAAAGTACAAGGTAGGTGTTTCTAATAAAGTGGCCAGTGAGTAAAAGTACAAGGTGGGTGTTTCTAATAAAGTGGCCAGTGAGTAAAAGTGCAAGGCAGGTGTTTCTAATAAAGTACCCAGTGATGGAAAGTACAAGGCAGGTGTTTCTAATAAAGTGGCCACTGAGTAAAAGTACAAGGTAAGTGTTTCTAATAAAGTGGCCAGTGAGTAAAAGTACAAGGTGGGTGTTTCTAATAAAGTGGCCAGTGAGTAAAAGTGCAAGGCAGGTGTTTCTAATAAAGTGGCCAGTGAGTAAAAGTACAAGGTAGGTGTTTCTAATAAAGTGGCCAGTGATGGAAAGTACAAGGCAGGTGTTTCTAATAAAGTGGCCACTGAGGGAAAGTACAAGGCAGGTGTTTCTAACAAAGTGGCCATTGAGGGAAAGTACAAGGTAGGTGTTTCTAATAAAGTGGCCAGTGAGTAAAAGTACAAGGTAGGTGTTTTTAATAAAGTGGCCAGTGAGTAAAAGTACAAGGTAGGTGTTTCTGATAAAGTGGCCAGTGAGTAAAAGTACAAGGTAGGTGTTTCTAATAAAGTGGCCAGTGAGTAAAAAGTACAAGTTGATATTTCTAATAAAGTGGCCAGTGAGTGAAAGTATAAGTTGGTATTTCTAATAAAGTGGCCAGTGAGGGAAAGTACAAGGTAGGAGTTTCTAATAAAGTGGCCAAGTGAATGAAATTAATGTGCATCTAGCACTGGATGCAACCTTCGTGATATATATTACTATATATTACAGGTGTTTGAGGATTGAGTATATATATATATATATATATATATATATATATATATATATATATATATATCATGTACGGACTGTAGATCACACAAGGTTGACATATGCAATGAGACAGCACATTGTGTTGGGCGTGTGTAAAAAAGAGAGAGAAGGAACACTAGTGTGTGTCTGGGTGAGGGGGGTGGGGGGGCATCTTGGTTACGCATAGACCCCTGTAACCAAAACTAAAGTGTGCACTGATTAGAAATTTACCGATGATGAAAAAAAGAAAAAAGAACATAATATTATGTATGAAATGAATCATTAACATGGACCATTAAGTTCTCTATTTTCATTTAATTGAATTTGTCAGCAGTATCCTCTTTAACTGAAAACCACTCATAACTGCTAAATTAAATAATAATTAAAAATACAGCTATCATAGGACTGGAGAGGAAGTCGGGGAGCATTTCTTTCCGATCCATAGAGTAATTTATTCAAATTATATAGAAGAAGAGTCGAGAAAATTAGATGTGTATTCCTCTTAGACCTAGGGTGGGGTGGGGGGTGTGGAGGTGGGGGGTGTATAAGGGCTTTCCATTAGAAATCATCACCAGCTCTGGCTGATAGTGCTGATCACTCCGATGCACTACTATACGTGAGATTACTTTTTACTTCCCACTGATTCCATTGATTAAACGTTTGTTTGCCAATTATGTCTTCGCCAACTGAGAAACAGTGTTATATACATGGGTTGTGCGAAAGACAGAGACCACCTCCTCTTATTTCTTAAGGCCACTGAGTTCAAACTATTCAAATTTTTAGATATTTCTGAGGAGACTAGATGGGAAAAGTCTTCAAAACTGGACTGGACTGGATAAAACTGGACTGATAACCAGCATGAGGGACGTGGTAGACCACCAAAATTGGCCCCACCAATTTAAGGTCCCATCTTTAAGCTCCACTCTTGCTTCAGATCTGAGAACATCTACAGCAGTTTCTGTCCATCCTTCCACTGTGAGAAGAAACCTCAGCACTATGGGTACTGAAAGGATGTGTAGCTGTTCAAGAAGCTCCTCACTGAGAGAAGACCTCTGAACTTTTAAGTCTGAACTTTGGACCTTAAACTCATTTGAAAAGACTCATACTTGTGTCTCCAAAACACCAACTGGTTGTCTTTAATGTAAGTTCGTGTGACAATAGAGATTCATGTTATTCTCTGGACAGACAAAAAATAGTGTAAAAATAATAACTTTATAGGAAGAGAAATAAACTTTCTTAACATTAAGAGTTTAAGTTAAACCAATAAAACTAAACGTTCTACATCGTAATTATTTAGTAACTCATGACCTGCGATGTAACCTAGTGTTTTTATTTTTCCAGTGATGAACTGTGACTATCATGAATGAATGAAAACCCACTGCAGTGCTTATACCAACTTACGTTGGTGGCCCTAAAGGATTCTAGTAGTTGCACTAGGGTTGCATGAAGATTTAAGATTCAAAATTCAAGAGTTTTATTGTCATATGCACGGTAGAACAGACAGTTACACTGTACAATGAAATTCTTACTTTGCTGTTCCTCCATTCACCAATAGATAAGATAAAAAAAAAAAAAAAAAAAAAAATATATATATATATATATATATATATATATATATATATATATATATATATATATATATATATATATATATATACACAAAATATATAAAGCATAATATAAGTTGAAGTAAATAAAAGTAATTTTTTTATAGTTAAAAATATACAAAATAAAAGTTACGTGTGCTTTTATGTGCAAGTGTGAAGAGCAGCAGCCATAAAGTGCAAGTTTAAAGGAACAAATGTAAACAATAGTGTTTTTTTGACAAAACAGAACAGAAAATAGCTGGATTTTTCATTTGGGTAGCTAAATGTAACTGCACTGGTAGAACTTTTGAATAAAACACAGTTCTAGATTAAACACAGGCGTTTAAAGCTTCTAGCAGACAGTAGACACATTAGCATATGTTTTACAATAGCCTTGTCCCAATTCAGGGGCTGCATCCGGCACATAGGCCACCAAGGCTAAACTGGAACTAGACTCTTTGCTCTACAGCAGATTTTGGATGTTCTTTAGTCCTTACCAGCACACAGTGAACCTCGGTATATGTTGACTAGTGAAGGATTTACCTGTTGGATCCTTCATCGTCATGGATCTTTTGAATAGGACAGCCTAGTCGCACTGCTAGGACGCAGTCGGCCTTCAGATGCAGCCTCCATAGGACGCAGCCCCTGAACTGGGACACAGCTAGTGTAGCAGATTCACAGTGACTCTCTCGGTATAGAGGCCTGCAATACAGCCACCGCTGCCGTTCTCCATTTCTAACAATCCACTGATTAGACTGCTGCTTTCAATCACAGCCGTCGTATCTAGAACCGGTAGAGATGGTTCTTTTACCCCAGAACTGGTTCCATCAGGCATTAAAAATAGGCAGTTAAAGCACCTATTTAAATAATAATTAATAATAATAATTAAAACGAATTATTTTCAGCATTTGATGTTGTAACCAATAGGAGAGCTCACTTAGCTATATCCACCTAGACACCACAGAGAAAAACAGTATCTGCTGGACGTTTGAAAGCTCTGTAAAGCTTGCAGAGGTTCAGTATGAATTCCAGGCTTTGCAGGCATCATTCGTTCTTCTCTGAAGGTCTAGGGGGCCTTGAATGTTCTCACCTGGGTAACCTGTAAGAGTCCTTGGGTAAGACGCCTAACACTATCTTCACCTACCTGTGTACAGGTAAACTGTCACACTACCTTCACCTACCTGTGTACAGGTAAACTGTAACACTACCTTCACCTACCTGTGTACAGGTAAACTGTAACACTATCTTCACCTACCTGTGTACAGGTAAACTGTCACACTACCTTCACCTACCTGTGTACAGGTAAACTGTCACACTACCTTCACCTACCTGTGTACAGGTAAACGGTCACACTACCTTCACCTACCTGTGTACAGGTATACTGTCACACTATCTTCACCTACCTGTGTACAGGTAAACGATCACACTACCTTCACCTACCTGTGTACAGGTATACTGTAACACTACCTTCACCTACCTGTGTACAGGTATACTGTAACACTACCTTCACATACCTGTGTACAGATAAACTGTAACACTACCTTCACCTACCTGTGTACAGATATACTGTCACACTATCTTCACCTACCTGTGTACAGGTAAACGATCACACTACCTTCACCTACCTGTGTACAGGTAAACAGTCACACTACCTTCACCTACCTGTGTACAGGTATACTGTCACACTATCTTCACCTACCTGTGTACAGGTAAATGATCACACTACCTTCACCTACCTGTGTACAGGTAAACTGTAACACTACCTTCACCTACCTGTGTACAGGTATACTGTAACACTACCTTCACCTACCTGTGTACAGGTAAATTGTAACACTACCTTCACCTACCTGTGTACAGGTAAACTGTAACACTACCTTCACCTACCTGTGTACAGGTAAACTACAAACATCTTCATAATAGTAACTTTACAGTAGAGGCCAAAATGATTCTTAACTTTCTATGTAAGTGAATGTAAAGAGGTTTTATTCAAAGTTATTTTGGAGCATTTCTATTGGTCAATGGATCATGAAACTTTTACAGTATATAAAGAGCAGCTGTCGTGTCCAAATACTACAGAAAAATAAAAATGGACAAAAATTAGAAATACATGTGTTTTCATTGGACAGCAATGATGGAGATGTATTTTAAGTGGTGATGTGACTTTGACTATGTTTGTTTCACTGAAGTTACAGAAGAATTTATTATAGTTATTAAATAATAAGTTCAGTAACAAGCCTTGATTTTAAGGAGGTTATCGAAAGACATGCTGGTGCTGAAGATCAATCTCTTGGCTCATTAACAGATAACAGTACTGCTACTACTCACAGGAACAGTGGCGGACTGCTTGTGCTGACCAGAACTCAGGAGCAGAAAGTTGTTTTGCTGGGTGCGGCGGTCAGTAGCAGAGCGGCTGGGGAGAGAGCCAGGTGCTGATGGGAGTTTGTGTTTGGAGAAGAGATTAAGGATTGAGGAGGAGAGACGAAAAGACGGCGTAGAGAGAAGTGGAGGGGTTGGAGAAGGTGGTGGGGTGGGGGTGGGGGGGTGTAGAGGAGACAGAAGCAGAGTTTTGTAGCCAGTAGGGGGAGGCAAGACTAAAGGAAAAGTCTGAGACGGAGAGAGAAGAAGGTGTGTGTGTGTGTGTGTGTGTGTGTATCTTGGGTATGCGTGTGGATATATGCGCAGATTTGTGGGGCTGCATGGGTGTGAGTTGGATTTGTGTGTTGGGGGGGGGGTGAGTTTGTTAAGGTTGTGTGTATGTTTTAATCTATGTGTGTGACAATATACAGTACTGTGCAGAAGTCAGAGACCACCTGTTCATATAGTTTCAGTCAAAATGACCATAAAGTGTGTGTGTATATGTGTGTGTGTATAATTGTGTATGTGGATATATGTGCAGGTTTGTGGGGCTGCGTGGGTGTGAGTTGGATTTGTGTGTGTGTGTGTGTGATTTGTGTGTGCGGGGACGTGGGGGTAAGTGTGTTAAGCTTGTGTGTATGTTTAGATACATGTGTGTGTATATACAGTACTGTGAGTTGGATTGGTGTGTGTGTTGGGGGCAGGGGGGCGTGGGGCTGAGTTTGTTAAGGTTGTGTGTGACCATAAAGTGTGTGTGTGTGTGTGTGTGTCTTGGGTATGTGTTTAATTGTGTATGTGGATATATGTGGAGGTGTGTGGGGCTGCGTAGGTGTAAGTTGGCTTTGTGTGGGTGTGTTTGTGTGGGGGGAGTATATGAGTGTGCTAAGTTTGTGTGTATGTGTGTGACTATTTACAGTACTGTGCGAAAGTCAGAGACCACCAGTTCATTTAGTTTCAGTCAAAATGACCAAGAAGTGTGTGTGTGTGTGTGTGTTTATGTTTTGGGTATCTGTGTAATTGTGTTTGTGGATGTCTGTGCATCTTTGTGGATTTGTGTGTGTGTGGGGGGGGGGTTATTGACTGTGTTAAGTTTGTGTATATGTTTAGATACAAAGTCAGAGACCACCTGTTCATTTAGATTCAGTCAAAAATGACCATAAAGTGTGTGTGTACGTGTGTGTGTGTGTGTGTGTGTGTGTGTGTGTGTGTGTGTGTGTGATGTATCTTGGGTATGTGTATAATTGCATGGGCTGCATGGATGTAAGTTGGCTTTGTGTGTGTGTGTGTGTGTAAGGCAGGGGGGAAGGGGGTGAGTGTGTTAAGTTTGTGTGTATGTTTAGATCTGTTATAGACCATCAGTTCATTTGGTGTGTCTGTGTGTGTTTTGGATATGTGTGCTGGTTTGTGGGACTGCGTGGGTGTGAGTTGGATTTGTGTGTGTGTGTGTGTAAGGCAGGGGGGAAGGGGGTGAGTGTGTTAAGTTTGTGTGTATGTTTAGATCTGTTATAGACCACCAGTTCATTTGGTGTGTCTGTGTGTGTTTTGGATATGTGTGCTGGTTTGTGGGACTGCGTGGGTGTGAGTTGGATTTGTGTGTGTGTGAGAGACAGGGAGGTGAGTTTGTTAAGGTTGTGTGTATGTTTAGATCTATGTGTGTGACAATATACAGTACTGTGCAGAAGTCAGAGACCACCAGTTCATTTGGTTTCAGTCAAAATGACCATAAAGTGTGTGTGTGTGTATGTGTGTGTGTGTGTGTGTGTGTGTGTGTGTGTGTGTGTGTGTGTGTGTGTTTGTTTGGGTATGTGTATAATTGTGTATGTGAATATATGTGCAGATTTGTGGGGCTGCGTGGGTGTGAGTTGGATTTGTGTGTGTGTGTGTGTGTGTGAGGCAGGGGGGGTGACTGTGTTAAGCTTGTGTGTATGTTTAGATACATGTGTGTGACTATATACAATACTGTGCGAAAGTCAGAGGCCACCAGTTAATTTAGTGTGTGTGTATGGGTGTGAGGGTGTGTGTGTGTGTGTGTGTCTTGGGTAAGTATTTAATTGTGTATGTGGATATATGTGCAGGTTTGTGTGGCCGCGTGTGTTTGTGAGGCTGCGTGTGTGTGAGTTGGATTTGTGTCTGTGTGTGTGTGTATGTTCGACTGTAGTTCATCTGTTTCTCTGTATACTGTTACCCTGTTCCTCAATGGTCAGGACCCCCACTGGACCACCACAGAGCAGGTGTTATTTGGGTGGTGGATCATTCTAAGCACTGCAGTGACACTGACGTGGTGGTAATGTGCTGGTGTGAGTGGATCAGACACAGCAGTGCTGCTGCTGGAGTTGTAAACACCTCAGTGTCACTGCTGGACTGAGAATAGTCCACCAACCAAAACTATCTAGACAGCAGTGTCCTGTGGGCAGCGTCCTGTGTCCACTGATGAAGAACTGGAGAGCACATACTGTACATCAGCTGAGATGAGCTACTGTCTCTGACTTTACATCTACAAGCTGGAGCAGCAAGTAGTAGGAGTGTCTAATAGAGTGTACAGTGAGTGGACACAGTGTTTAAACACTCCAGCAGGGTCCAGAAGGGCTGTGTTTCTTTCTGTTTCAGATGAACTACAGTCTGTAAGTGTGTGTATATATATATCAGTATATATATATATATATATCAGTAGCGAACCCCCCACCCCCCAGGATGGTATCTCAGCAATATATATATATATATATATATATATATATATATATATATATATATATATATATATATATATATATATATATATACAATATAAAGACTGTAAAGTGCAGTGTGTGTGTGTGTGTGTGTGTGTGTGAATGTCTAGCATTGGAGGATTAAGCATGTATACACCCACCCACATATACATACATTGAATAAAACACACTATAGCTCTTGTACTTAATCCGAGCCTCAGATATCATGCTGGCTTGGGGTCAGTTTTTGTCTGCTCTCTCTCGCTAGTGTAGCACAGCAAAGACTGGGATTCTGTTAACTGCCCCGGATTAACATGAATAACAACAAAGCCCACTTAGCGGGGACCTGATCCAGATTCCAAGTGATTCACGGTCTTCTTTACTGTAGAAACAACATGACCTGGTCATTTCAGCAGGCAAGAAGAACACTGGTCTCCACATTGTCTCCTCAGTGACTGAGGATGCATCCGTTCAAGTGCTTATGGTCAGATTTCAAATTTCACGTGCAGGCCTCAAACAAGCATGAATATCTTGGCTGTCATAACAACATCTCTGAAAAACAACACTTTAAACTCTAGGCTTATTATTCAATTATTGATTTTAAACCTTATAATCAGTATGAATGACTCAGACGCTGCTAGGGATGGCCGATACAATGATATGTTAGTGCTACTGTGATACGTGATGATAACTTAATGACAGATATGGCAGAGAGGGCAGAGATAGGGAGGAGCTAAAATCAAAACAAACAGAAGCACATGGAAATGACAGGAGGGCAAAACAAAGCTAGAGACAGATGGTAGGAGAAGGAGGGCAAGGTGTGAGAAAATATACACGTCAAGAAACACAGTATTGCATATCTTTACACGCATGTTTAGCTGCAAATATACAATATATACACACCATCATATGCAGAAAAATATATTCAATACTTATACTTATCTTATACAGGTTCAGAAACCTCAAGTATAGACCTACTGAATGGTCTTTAGAGTTTGATTTTAACCAGGTATCCTACTGAATGGTCTTTAGAGTTTGATTTTAACCAGGTGTCCTACTGAAGAGTCCCATCAGTGGAATTCACTGTGGGTGGTTACTAGATGGATTGTATAGCCCCACCGAGGGGCTTCATACACTGTGTTAGAATGTTTAGTCAACATTGTTAACAAGTTTTAGTAAAGATTGATCAAGTTCTCAGTCCATACAGCCAATTTATGGCAAGTAAGCTGCACTAACAGTCTGTTTTGAATTCACTTCTGCCATGAAACTTAACAGATTAAGTTACATATATATATATATATATATATATATATATATATATATATATATATATATATATATATATATATATATATATATATATATGATGTAGTAAAAATATACAAAGTGAAACAAAAAGTTATGGCACATTTAATCAAATAAATAATAATAATAATAATAATAATAATAATAATAATAATAATAATAATAATAATACATTTGTGTAAGAAGAAATTAAGTTTCTTTAAGTGGCACAGCTTTAATAAAACATACAAGATCTGCTGATAAAACTGCTGATCTTGTGAAGTTGATGTTGCTTAAAGAGAAACTACAGCAAACTATCTTTGGTGGCTTGATGTGAAATCCTGTAATCCTGAAGAAGGACCTTACTGTTCACAGTGGAAGTGATAAAAACCAGACTTCTACCTCTAAAGCTCCTTTACTAGTGATTATATCTCATCACTGTCCAAAGAAAATCTTTCTTTTTCTACAGTATTTAAACGCAGCAGCTGCCATTTACATTGTGTGAACATTTCAGGATGAATGGTCCAATAGAAATGCTCAAATCGGCTTAGATGAAATTCTGGTTCCATTGGCTTGCAATAAAAGTAAAGCCAGTTTTTGGTCTCTCCTGTAAAGTTACCATTTTGGAGATGCTTGTTTTGCTTTGGACAGCGACGCTATAGTAGAAACACTGCCTGTGACATGGTTTACAATGGTTGTGCAGTATTTGTGGACTTTATTAATTTATTATTATTATTATTATTATTATTTCTTATCTGTTCAGGCTGTAAAGATGTGTGCAGGGTGTTGCCACATAAAATAGCCACTAAAGAAAACATGTTATCAGACTAACCACTGTTTCAACATTACATATCGTCGCTGTCCAAAGAAAAACAAGAATTTCCAAACTGGCATCTTCACAGGAGAGGCCATTGAAAGTCTTTACTTTTAATGTAAGACAATGGATCCAGAATTTTACCAAGCCATTTTGAAGCTTTTCTATTGGTCCATCCATCATTAAATTTTTACATAACGTAAACAGCAGCTGTCATGTTCAAATGATGTAAAAAAAAAAGACAAAAATTAAAATACAAGTTTTTGTGACTGCAAAGATTTGAAAAGATTTAACTTCTAACCCCTTTTCTACAGTGAATCTCATCTCAAAACAGCCTGAATGTCTTTGTTTAGATCTCAGTTATAACATTAAAGGCTAATGTAAAAACACATAACTACAGCGAAGTTTGAGATCCTAACTTGTGATTATTAAAAGTAAGAATACGTTTTATTTTTTACAAAGTCAAGAAATACAGCTTAAAAGACTGTTTAGACTGTCCGAAAACTGCAGTAGATACTATGCGTGTGATGAAGATGGTGGACAACAACACTAGAAGATGCACTTCCAGTAATACACAATGAAAGAAAGGTGTTGTTGTGTTGGGCTGCAGAAATTGGATGTACAGTGGGACCCCTGATCACAAACGACTCAAAGACCCCCAAAATATCCAGAAAGTGGTCTAAACCTGTCAACTTTAAACAAGCACATTAGAAAGGACTGTCCTCTCACTCAGTCATCTGTAGATCATTTCACGTCTGAAGATTATCACTATGGGACGTAGGTTTACACGACGACTGGATCTTAATCTGACGCTGTTCAACAATATGGGCGTGTAGGAAACCAGCGAGAGGAGTTCAAGAGCCTCCGTGTACGTGGAGGTAAACCAGGTAAGCTCAGTTACTGAGCCTGCTTTAGCTGATGTTAGCTAACATTAGCTTCACTTGCTAAGCTTAGTGGCTCTAGTTATGCTAAGCTAACGTAGTTGAGTTATGAAGATTTATAGAGTCGTATGAGAGCGAGTTCCACTTTAATCATATTTACTGCAATAACTGTACCTCTATATCTGAGTTTAGCTGGTTGCTAGGCGACTGTTCTCATGAATAATGTTGGTTATATATCTAGATACTGTTTACACTCAGGATGAGCTGCTGTTGTGGGTGTGGTTTGACTAAAAGTCTCAGGACTAAGTGATATGGTGGTCTTAATATCTCAGGACTAAGTGATATGGTGGTCTAAAAGTATCAGGACTAAGTGATATGGTGGTCTAAAAGTCTCAGGACTAAGTGATATGGTGTTCTAAATATCTCAGGACTAAGTGATATGGTGGTCTAAAAGTCTCAGGACTAAGTGATATGGTGGTCTAAAAGTCTCAGGACTAAGTGATATGGTGGTCTAAAAGTCTCAGGACTAAGTGATATGGTGGTCTAAAAGTATCAGGACTAAGTGATATGGTGGTCTATTTCTACATTACAGCTCTTTCAAACTCACATTCAGAAATATCATCAGAATCTGAAGAAGCAGTTCTGGAACATTCTCAGTCTCAGTCAGTCGTAGTGCTGTTGTACTGAGACGCTGTTCACTGTTGTCCCTCAGTGACGTCACACGGTAGCGTTCAGGAGTTTATGTAGCGAGCTTGAGTTTTTCCATCAATTTAATTCAAATAGTCTATTTTAAAGCAAATTAAGAATTTCATTTTAAGTCATGTTTATATATTATTAGTATCTAAAACGATGTGAAATCACCAGGGCTGTCCGTAAGTGGGGCTTAGCATTTACTGGAACCTCTGTGGAACCAATGTAGCTCCAAAGAAGTCCCTCAGACTGGACAGACTGTTGGAAACAGCTAAAACTTTTCTATGAGTCACTCTGGAGCGTATCTGTTGGTCCATCCCTCCAAAGAAACATCATGATTCATGTGTGTGGACCTGCTACTCCATCAGTTTCTGAAAGCGCCTTGTTTTGAGTGACGGGTGCAGTTTGGCCTAAATCAGCAAGTTTCACAAGCTGACTGTGTGGGACTGTTTGTTTGTCTCTCTCTCTCTCTCTCTCTCTCTCTCTTTCTCTCCCCCTCGCTCGCCCGGTTCCCTGCTGTAAACTCTACAGCGTCTAATCTGCGAACCCACACTGCATATTTACCGCCGAGCGCATGAATATTGAAACGATAAGTGGTGCGTCACTTTCCTCCGCTTGGCCGATCCAGCATCCCATTGGAGCGGCTCCTGTCACCTGGATGGTGGGATCCTCACCACCGCTTGTTTCCTGCCTGCGTGCTTGTGTGTTTACATATAGCCGAATGTTTATGATGGTGTTTATCTCGCTGCATATAGTGCAGGCAATCAGGTGGCACAGGTGGGTAGGGGCCAAAAAAACAAAACAAAGCCTGATTAGATGGGTTTGTCTGCCCGTCAGGAGTTTGCAGGCGTTTAAGATGAGTTTAATCAAATCAGCATGTTTTTCTTCACCGGTTCGCAGTGACTTAAGATATTAAAGGCTAATCAGGGACGCGTCTAAAGAGCTGCTCAGACGGGAGCGGTTATATTCGCTGTGCATTATGAATTTCTCGTACTCAATTCTCGCTGATGTGTACAGTCCGACCTCAAGTGAACGACTCCAAACATTAAAACATTCAAATAAAAAAAGACATTAACAAAGTTAGATTTGTACGCAGAGACGTTGACAGTTGGCTGTAACTTACAGAGGTAATGACAGTGCTAATGATGTTTTGAATCACTTAAGACAGAGAGAGAAGACGGCTATGGTAAACACAATTGTGGTAGAGTTAGTGTTTTAATGTTTTCTGCTCTTTTTTTAAGAATAAAGGTGGTGCCACTCCCATCTCCCACTCCCATTCATCAAGTGAAGTTGGAGTCCACATACACAAATATCTCTAAATCAAACATTTGACTGTATTGAAATCTAAAAATGAGAATGTATATTTTTATAAGAGCTACAAAACCCCTTAAACCTGTTTATCAGAACAAGATCTCAGCATCTACACTATCTTCTTCAGTCCTGTTAAAGAAGCAGCTCATGTGGCTCCTCATGACGAAGCTGCTGGTCAGAATGTTCAAAGTATGTAAACCTGCATCAGAGCAAATGAGCTCATTTCTAAAAGACCCTCTAAACATTCTTTAAACACAACCAGATGTTTTATTCTGCTCCAGGAATAATTCCATACCTCTAATTCTATAGTTCTGATCTCTTTTCACTAATATTATTACTATTAATATAGTACACAACCTGGGTAGGTGTATCCTCAGATTTTGAGGTTAATGTAGGGAGAAGAAATCTGAATCTGAACACTGCTGCTGCACATTGAATTGACATCACAAGACAAGCAAGTACACCAACATCCCCAAACATATATATAAGAGATGGACCGATCAGTGTTTTTTGAGGCTGATTCCGATCGCCAATCACCTTTCAGCGCAATCGGCCAATAACCGATACCGATCGAGGGCGGGGCTATATGCCACGGCAGGGCTACATGTAGTTACTAGCAAGTCATGAAACTGGTCTAAACTGATTTATTACCATTTTAACGAGCTCATATGAAACAGCATAATATTTTTAACTAAATTATCAGTAAATAAACAAAGTAAATCAAACTAATATCACCAATACTGCAATCATTACATTTAGACCCTTAATTTAAAACAAAAAAATCCAATTAAATAAATATAGTAAAAACTGCAGTCATTAAACGCAGACTCTGTTATTTTAAACTAAATCTGTAATCATTAAATGTACATCTTGAATTGTTGCTGCTGTTCTGTTCGTACCGGTCAGATCTGGTCTGTAGGTGTTCTGGGTTATTAGTTTTGTGTTAGCTGTGTGTGCTAGCTCTGCTGTTTACTGATACTCACTGTATTCAGCTGTGTGGTGTCTCTGAAGTGCTGTATCAGGTTAGTAGTGTTAAATGTTTTTGTTTTGGTTCCCCAACAAGACTTTTTTACTCATTTTAAAAACGTCCTGGTTGAGTCTGCATCACATACGGTAACAAACTGCCAGACGGACAGCACACGCCGTGAACGCAAACTGTTCTCGTGAGGCCACTGCTTTAGTCAGTCTGTGGAAAATGAAATGGTATGTATTTCCACCTAGTGGTTCAGATAGGAATTGCAGAGAGCTGGCCGGAGGGGGTTTCAATGAAACGCTAGCTGGAAACACAGAAATTAGGCTCATTTGTTTAACCATCGATCGGCTCTCGGGATCAGCTACATTGGAGAAATATCGGCTGATCACCAATCACATATTTTGATTGAAAATTGGCCGATACCGATACACAGCCAATTGATCTTTCCATCTCTAATATATATATATATATATATATATATATATATATATATATATATATATATATATATATATATATATATGTGGGTGTGTGTATGTATTTATATAATGTTTACACTGTGTGGACCAATAGAAATGCTCCAAAATAGCTTGGAAAAAATCCTGGTTCCATTGACTTGCATGCAAAGCAAAGACAGTTTTTGTTGCCATTCTGGAGATCCATATTTTTCTTTAGGCAGCAACGATATTAATTTTCATACGCTGCTTACTGAATAAAGATTCTGATTCTGCAAGAGCAGACGCACTTAAGACCAGTTTCTACTTACATAAAAAAAAGTCAACTGCACCATCGTAATTGACGATTTCATGACACCAACTTGCTCTGTTAAACCAACTTAAAAAAAAAAGTACAGGGAAGCTGGTTTTTGTTTGGTGGTCAGCCTAATATCATCTATTAATGTTGACCAGCATCCCACCATCCAAAACATAACATTTGCTGGTTTTGCTGGCGGTCAGTCTTTTAACTCCCATTGCTGCTGAGCAGCTTACTAGCATCCAAAACATAGCACATGTTGGTTTTGCGGGTGGTCAGCCTAATAACGTCCATTGCTGCTGACCAGCATAGCAGCATCCAAAACACAACATATGCTTGTTTTGCTGGTGGTCAGCCTAATAACGTTCATATGGGTGATGATTTTTGCGGCCACTATACATCATTTATTATGTGAACAAACCATTTGAATACATAAATTGTCCTATGTTTTTGACTCTTTTTGTGTTACAAGTATTCCTACTAGTCACGGAACCCACTGTTGGTTCTAGATAGAGCGCTTTTTGCTAGGAGTGTTTGTAATGGAAATGTAACAGGGGGAAAAAAGAGGCTGTCCCCAAACTTTTGACCCCCAGTGCAGTGAATATGTACGTGAGCGGGCAAGCGAGACTGTCTGAGGAGCCTCAAGTTAATGTATATGTGTGTGTTTGTGTGCATTAATGTGTGTGTGTGTGTGTGTGTGTACGTCCCTCCTCTACTCATTCCTCCTGAATAGAAAGGTTGCGCTCACCCGGCGCAGTCGGATCCGTTTCAGCTCAGAGAGACGCACACAAAAGCTCGAGAGTGCAGCTCTCATGCCACTGCCCGTATCCCTTTACCTTCAAGCGCATTAACCATTCTCCCCGGCGAAAACCGACACTGCGGATGGACCGAGGAGATAGGCTGCCCTCTTTAACACGGCCCGACCAGAGACCCCGGCCTGATCTCTCTCTCTCTTTCTCTCTTCCATTCACTTCTTGACTATTTCCTTTTCACTATATAGTGCACTCTGTCTGACAACATACAGCTCACTCTACGTACAATATACAATCGTACATTACAATAGCACTGTTTCCAGAAACCTCTCCTAATCACTACATTTATAGCACTCTTATTCAGAGTGACTTACAGTTTACAGTTTACTCCCTACTTGGCTACCGGCCTACCTGCCTGCCTTCCTACCTACCTACCTGCCTGCCTTCCTACCTACCTACCTGAATACCTATCTACCTACCTACATGTCTACCTACCTACCAGCCTGCCTACCTACCTACATACCTCCCTGTCTACCTACCTACCTGCCTTCCTACCTACCTACCTGAATACCTATCTACCTACCTACATGTCTACCTACCTACCAGCCTCCCTACCTACATACCTCCCTGTCTACCTACCTACCTACTTGCCTATCTACCTACCTACATACCTACTTGCCTACCCACCTACCTGCTTGCCTACCTACCTGTCTGCCTACCTATCCACCAACTACCTACCTATCTCCCTGTCTATCTACCCAACTACCTGCATATCTATCTACCTACCTACCTCTTGCCTACCTAAATGCCTACCTGCCTAAGTACCTGTGTATCTATCTACCTACCTACCTACTTGCCTACCCACCTACCAGTCTGCCTATCTACCTATCAACTAGCTACCTACCTGCCTACCTCCCTGTCTACCTACCTACCTACATACCTCCCTGTTTACCTAAATACCTGCTTGCCTACCTAATTGCCTACCTACCTATGTACCTGCCTATCTATCTACCTACCTACCTACTTGCCTGCCTACCTCCTTGTCTATCTACCTGACTGCCTATCTACCTACCTTTCTGCCTACCTACCTGCCTACCCATGTCTGACTGATATACTGGTTAGTTGATAATATTGGATGATATCTTCAAGCCACCATTTTATCAATATCATCAAAATTTAGTTGCTGATTAGTTTCTTTCTGGTTGTAGTTGTATCTCTTACTGACAGAACAGAATCCCACATGGTTGCTCAGGGGGGAACCGAACCCTACTCTGGAGCATGAGGCACAGCAGTGTGACCCACCACACCTACACTGTAAAAGCTCAGCAGCACTATATAGATAGAGAAATCATTTTTGAGGAACAGAATTCGTAAGTGATGATCTGATTTGTTACCCGAGGATCCTCATCACTGTGTGGCATATAGACCAAAGAAGTTGTGTCATCATTTTATAGTTGGTAAGATCAGCACCTCTGTGTATATAACAAAAAAAGGAATAGAATCACTGCTATCATGCCATGTGGGTACAAAAATGGTTTCAAACTCCATTAATTTTTTCTTGGGTACATTTTGCTGGCACTGGATCCTCTGATTTCAAGGTTAATGTAGAGAGAAGAAATCTGAATCTAAACACTGGTGCTGCACATTGAGTAGACATCACATGGCAGGAGAGTACACAAACATCCATCCAGTAGGAAGGACATTTGGAGTAGATGGTGTTACTGTGCACAAATGCACTACATTATGACCGCCTTTCTAATATGCTTGTTGGTCCTCCATGTTTCGACAAAACAGCTCTGACTTATTGAGACTCGGCCTCTACAACACCTCTAAAGCTGCCCTGTTAGGTTTGAAGCAACCAGCTGCAGATCCTTTAAGTCCTATATCAGGTTGACCGAAGTTGATAGATGAGACTTCTTGTTTTAGGACATCCAACAGATGAGATCTGAGGAGACCAGCACCAAACTCATGTCCTGCACCAGCCAACTTCATTGGCATAGTGAAGTGTACCTGGTCATGTTTAGGTAGGTACCAAAATTGATGACCACATGAATGCCTGAAACCTGGGTTTCCCAGCAGAACATGGGCCAGAGTGTCACAATCTCAACACTGGAATGTCTTCTTCCCAAAATGTATCCTGGTGCTAACACTTCCCCAGAAAACAGGACTCATTGGAGCAGGCAGCTTTCTTCTGTTTCTCCAAGGTTTTGATTTTCTTGTATCCTTTGTAGGTACATTGACTGTGGATGAAGTGCATGGGCACTCTGACCGGTCTGCGACCACATAGCTTCATAAACAGCATAGTCATAGAACATCTGATAGAACAAAGTTTGGGAGCAGCCTCATGTTCTAGCAGAAGTTCTACTTCTTCCGATCCAACATCCTATAAATTCACATCCTCACCTTCCATTCCCTTGAGTAAGCTTTTGCAATCCCACCACCTCTCCATCTCATCCCTGTTCCTCAGTTCTATATCAGACCGGCCAAGGTCCTGAAAGGAATGGGGGTCTGGCCTTCCAGCTACATGCACAACTTCCGGCACCTTCCATTCCTGTGACAAAGTTTTCGTAACCCTATGGCCACTCCATCTCATCCCTGTTCCTCAGTCCAATATAAGTCCGACCAGAGTCTTGAATGGAATGAATCTGGCCTTCCATCTACAGGCACAACATCTGGCACCTTCCATTCCTGTGTCAAAGTTTTCGTAATCCTACGGCCACTCCATCTCATCCCTGTTCCTCAGTCCTATATAAGTCCGGCCAGAGTCCTGAAGGGACAAGGGGTCTGGCCTTCCAGCTACAGGCACAATTTCTGGCACCTTCCATTCCTGTGAGAAAGTTTTCGTAATCCTACGACCACTCCATCTCATCCCTGTTCCTCAGTCCTACATCAGGCCGGCCAAGGTCCTGAAAGGAATCGGGGTCTGGCCTTCCAGCTACAGGCACAACTTCTGGCACCTTCCATTCCTGTGACAAAGTTTTCATAATCCTACGGCCACTCCATCTCATCCCTGTTTCTCAGTCCAATATAAGTCCGACCAATGTCTTGAATGGAATGGATCTGGCCTTCCAGCTACAGACACAACTTCTGGCACCTTCCATTCCTGTGAGAAAGTTTTCGTAATCCTACGGCCACTCCATCTCATCCCTGTTCCTCAGTCCTATATAAGTCCGGCCAGAGTCCTGAAGGGACAAGGGGTCTGGCCTTCCAGCTACAGGTACAACTTACAGCACCTTCCATTCCTGTGAGAAAGTTTTCGTAATCCTACGGCCACTCCATCTCATCCCTGTTCCTCAGTCCTATATAAGTCCGGCCACGGTCCTGAATGGACAGGATCTAGCCTTCTAGCTACAGGCACAACTTCCGGCGCCTTCCATTCCTGTGAGAAAGTTTTCGTAATCCCATGGCCACTCCATCTCATCCCTGTTCCTCAGTCCTACATCAGTCTGGCCCCAGTCCTGAAAGGAAGGGGGGTCTGGCCTTCCAGCTAGAGGCACAACTACAGCCCAAGTTCTCATGTCTCCTTGAATCAGTCCTCCTTCACACTGCCACCACATGTTGATGATCCACTGTCCAAACCATCATTAAAATGACCACGTCTGTCTGCTCGGACCAGACGGGACTGTCATCCTGGGTGCCCATCCACTGTTTGTGGACAGTCCCTCCTCGGTCCACTGTCTATAAAGCACACCCAACATGTGAACGCAGCCCTATGGAGTGCTCCAGCAGGGAAAAGTGATTAGCTGACTAGTTTGAACACAGCACTTGTCTCTCTTTGTCCATCTCCTTTACTCTTTGTCTGTGTTCCTTTCTTCGTCTCTCCATCTCTCTCTCTCTCTCTCTGTCTCTATCAGCTTCATCTAACGTGCCAGAAAGTTGCCGGGAGAGAGTCCTCGCACTTTCTTAGTCACAGCAGAGTGAGTGGAGGGAAAGCGAGATCTGTGTTAATCGCCTCTCTCTCTCTCTCTCGGGCCGAGCGCTGCTGCATGTGTGTGTGAGAGAGAGAGAGAGAGAGTTTCTGGCCGGGGTGTTCCGGCATGTTCCGCTGGCCTGCGGATGCTGGAGCGTGGCGCTCTGATGGGTGAGCTGGCAGGGAACAAGCCGCGCTGCGACCGGGAACTCCATTAAAAACTACACTGAACGCTTTGATTACCGTGACTGAGCAGCCAAGTGTGAGCGCGCGGGCGCACATCCACGCAAGCAGGCGCGTGCGCACACACCGTTCCTTTGACTTTTTTTTTTTTTGGGGTGTGTGGATGCCTCTCTTTCTTCCTCTCGCGCAGTCTCTTCGCTCTCGCGGTTAAATGGCCTGTAAAAGCAGTGTACATAATGGCGGTTTTGGCCTCATTTCCTCTCGCGCTCACATTGGTGGTGTAAAAAGCTAATCACCGACACCGCCTTCGCGAGAGAGACAGTGTCGGCGGCGAATAGCAGCCCCGAACAAAAGTCACAAACGGAGTGAACCGTTCCGGCGTGTTTATGGGACTCGAATGCATAAAAAGCTACTTTGTATTCGCTGCTCTTATTCAGCGCTATCAGATGTACCGTAGCCTGAAGTAGTTCCGGGTCCATATGAAGGGGTTTCCATGGTGCTCCGGTAGCCAATCCCGGAGCTGGCGTTGAGATAGCTGGGTCTGAGAGCGTCTCTGGGGCAGGCTGCCTATTAAAAACAGGGGGCCAGACACTTCACAGACAGCGAGCAGGCCAATTAATTCTGCCGGGGGCGATGCTCCCAGGTTAGCATTTGCTTATGGTGATAAATTGGCGCTTTGTAGTCGTGGTAAACTACCTCCATCTCTTTTTTTTCTTCTTCTTCTTCTTTTTTTTTTATAAGACGACCCTGCCAGGGCCAGGGAGGATGCTGCCGAGGCTTTGCCGGTGATTAGGCCGGGGCCGTGGGTCCTGTTTTCACAGGGTCACTCCTGCATCGTCTGCTGGTGTGAAATTAATTAAAAGCCGCCTCATGCCAGCGGGCTCGGGCGATAACCAGCAGCGTGGCGCTCTGGGAGCGGGGCTGCTCATCTTTGGGGTAAACCGCAAGAAGAATCGATAGAACTCGCCGCCTTCCTTCCGGGGTTACTTCATTACTGTAGTGTTACAGTAGATTAAACACGATGGGTAACACACCGTGCCCGCCATAGAATACTAGGTAAACAAACTCTAATTGGAAGAAGAATGCAAGGCTTTGTTTGCTTGTTTGTTTGTTTATTTGTTAACTTTCTTTACTCAAGGTGGGGACTATTCTAGTCTGTAAAAGGCTGATCTCTAAATGTTGGACTTTATATTTACATTTTTTAATGTAAATTTATGCTCCGGGTAAATATGACTGATGTAGTTATGGGTAATATATTGCAGCTGTCCAAAGAAAGTAACTGTTTAATGATAAACCGACCAATAGAAATGCTCCAAAATCACCTGGAATTAAACCTCTTTATATGAACCTATTTTGAGAGTAAAGAAAGTTTTTACTCTCCTGTAAATTTACTATTTTGGAATTACTTTTTATGAGCTTAGCAAAAAAAAATCTGATCTTCAGAAAGTTATCAGCAAAATAAAAAAAAGACAAAATGGATGTTAACAATAAAATCATGGATTGCAGACATCAATCAATATTATCAACCAACCAGTATACCTTCCAAGCATAGATAGATAGATAGATACACTACCATTATCCACCTGTGTACAGGTAAACTGGAACACTACCTTCACCTACCTGTGTACAGATAAACTGTAACACTACCTTCACCTACCTGTGTACAGATAAACTGTAACACTACCTTCACCTACCTGTTTACAGATAAACTGTAACACTACCTTCACCTAAATGTGTACAGATAAACTGTAACACTACCTTCACCCACCTGTGTACAGGTAAACTGTCTAACATTACCTTCACCCACCTGTGTACAGGTAAACTGTCTAACATTACCTTCACCTACCTGTGTACAGGTCAACTGTAACACTACCTTCACCTACCTGTGTACAGATAAACTGTAACACTACCTTCACCTACCTGTGTACAGGTACACTGTAACACTATCTTCTCCTACCTGTGTACAGGTACACTGTAACACTACCTTCACCTACCTGTGTACAGGTACACTGTAACACTGCCTTCACCTACGTGTGTACAGGTACACTGTCTAACACTACCTTCACCTACCTGTGTACAGGTAAACTGACCAGAACTCAGGAGAAGAATGTTGTTTACTGGGTGGGGTCAGTAGTAGAGAGGAATGAAATAGAGATGAGATGAGATGAGGTGAGGTGAGGTGAGGTGAGGTGAGGTGAGGTGAGTTGAGTTGAGGTGAGGTGAGATATGAAAAATGAATGCTGGTGAACTAAAATAGATCTTCTCTTCATATAAGAAGTTCTGCAGTGTTATGTTTTTGTTTAAAGAAGAACGACATAGCTGCAATTGTTTAGTTTACAAAATATTTGATAGGTCAGGGATGCATTACTGATTGGACCACCGGGCTCAGGGCCCAGAAACCTCTGATTGCCAGAGACCTCGGGGGGCCGTGGTCCACGCTCAAGGTGGCTCAAATACTTGAGATAGTCTGTAGCAGATGTAAAAACGAGATATATGAATGAGTCCATGAATATGAACAAATAACCAAATGTTTTCTGTCTGCGGGCCTTTCAAGTTTGGTTATGTTTTCAACTGATGGGATTTGATTGGGCTGTTCAAAGGGGATGAGCTGGATGTGATCATGGTTGTAGTGTTTGGACTTCTGTGGCTTCCATGACTCACCATTTACGCGTCTACAACTCGTGTCACTTAGAAGCTTTTAGATTAAACACAAACAACACAACTGCACATTGATCAGTCTCATTTAGTTGATAAACACAATAGAAATGCACCAAATATAAAATGTTTTAAGTCTCCAGACGTCTCTTGTGCTAAGAAGGCCTTGTGAGGCCTTGACTCATGTAGGGGTGTGCCATATCGTATCATACACAATAATATCGCCAACATTTTTTAATATCATAAACGATATTATACCCTGAAATATCGTACCATATCACCCATCCCTAATTATCACATCAGGGTTCTACTTTTACTGTTTTTAGCAAAAGAAAAATTCACACTTTTTTAATTTCCCTTTATATATCTACTAGAGACAGATTTTATCTCCAGTATCATTCACTTTACTTCAGTCCTGGATATATGGAGATATTTGTAGTGTATTATTTAGTATCGTGACATTCTGGATCATTGACTTCTGTTACAATCTGATAAAAAATTCTTGTATTTTTTAATATCTCAGTTAGGGGTGTGCCATATCATATCATATGCAATAATAAAATTGAATGTTCATTTTGTTGCAGTAGTGTATTCTTGAAATGTTTTTTTTTAATTTAATGTTTTGTCATATCGCCAAGAGTATCATATCGCAAAAATATCATGAAATATCATGATATTATTGTAGGGCCATATCGCCCACCCCTAGCTTCATGTTCATCAAACACTTATTACAGACAGATTTGAACCACTTACCTCCACAAATGTGAAGACGGGGAAACCTGAATTGACCAATGAGGCTTGTAATGTGAACACAGCCGAAGTTGCTCAGGTCAGATTTCCCGATGTCCACGTGGCTCTGAAGATCTGAGTCACGTTAAGGCAAATAATTGGGTTTGTGCTACTGTGACCATAACCAGAGTTCTATTTAGAGCTGTTTTGTCTACTTAGTAATTTGACTGCATTTCCCCCAAAATTTTACAAATATTAAACAGATTTGGGTCGGCAGCACAGTGGTGTAGTGGTTAGTATGGTGGTGTAGTGGTTAGTATGGTGGTGTAGTGGTTAGTACGGTGGTGTAGTGGTTAGTACGGTGGTGTAGTGGTTAGTATGATGGTGTAGTGGTTAGTACGGTGGTGTAGTGGTTAGTACGGTGGTGTAGTGGTTAGTACGGTGGTGTAGTGGTTAGTATGGTGGTGTAATGGTTAGTATGGTGGTGTAGTGGTTAGTACGGTGGTGTAGTGGTTAGTATGGTGGTGTAGTGGTTAGTACGGTGGTGTAGTGGTTAGTATAATGGTGTAATGGTTAGTATGGTGGTGTAGTGGTTAGTATGGTGGTATAGTGGTTAGTATAATGGTGTAATGGTTAGTATGGTGGTGTAGTGGTTAGTACGGTGGTGTAGTGGTTAGTACGGTGGTGTAGTGGTTAGTATGGTGGTGTAGTGGTTAGTACGGTGGTGTAGTGGTTAGTACGGTGGTGTAGTGGTTAGTATGGTGGTGTAGTGGTTAGTACGGTGGTGTAGTGGTTAGTACAGAGGTGTAGTGGTTAGTATGGTGGTGTAGTGTCAGTATGGTGGTGTAGTGGTTAGTATGGTGGTGTAGTGGTTAGTACGGTGGTGTAGTGGTCAGTATGGTGGTGTAGTGGTCAGTATGGTGGTGTAGTGGTTAGTATGGTGGTGTAGTGGTTAGTATGGTGGTGTAGTGGTCAGTATGGTGGTGTAGTGGTTAGTATGGTGGTGTAGTGGTTAGTATGGTGGTGTAGTGGTTATTATGGTGGTGTAGTGGTTAGTATGGTGGTGTAGTGGTTAGTACGGTGGTGTAGTGGTTATTATGGTGGTGTAGTGGTTAGTATGGTGGTGTAGTGGTTAGTATGGTGGTGTAGTGGTTAGTACGGTGGTGTAGTGGTTATTATGGTGGTGTAGTGGTTAGTATGGTAGTGTAGTAGTTAGTACGGTGGTGTAGTGGTTAGTACGGTGGTGTAGTGGTTATTATGGTGGTGTAGTGGTTAGTATGGTAGTGTAGTAGTTAGTACGGTGGTGTAGGGGCTAGCACTGTCTCCTCACAGCAAGATGATCTGGGTTGAATAGCTTGGAATAAAACCTCTTTACATTCTTTACATTGAAAGTATGGAATGTTGTAGTCTCTCCTGTGAAGTTACTCTTTTTGAGATTCTTGTTTCTCTTTAAACAGCAATGATATGTTGGACCTGTATGTAGGTCCATACTTTTATTTCCTACTCCCTCAGTTACCCAGTAGATACATAGCTACTCATTAGTTCAGTATATCTGGAATAAACGCTGGAGGACTCGGAGAGTTGAGTTATTGCGAATCAGCAGAAGTACATTATGAAATATCCTTCAGTATTTCTTGCCGGGAGTCTAAAGTAAACAGTCCGGTAGTGTCCTTTCCAGTGGAGAGTGAACATGTACGGGGAGATTTCCGATGCCCCAGGAACCTTCTGGTCGCCCATTTCCTGATGGAACCTGATCTGATACGGAGAGAGAAAGAGAGAGAGAGAGAGACGACGCTGTAAACAAAGCTCGCTCCGTTTCACCCGTGGCCCTTTCGCCCGGTGCCTAGCTTTGGAAACCTCGCCAGCTCAAATTCAGCATTTCTTCTAATGAAGACATGTGGTCTGCGTTTACTCGTTTCTTTTTTTTCCCCCTACTTTCCTTTTTTTTGTCTTTTCTTTATCTCTCCCCCTCTCTCCTTCCTCTCTCTGTCTCTCATGAAAAAGCAGGACCATTGTATCTCTCCTCAGAGGCCGTGGAGTGGTTGGAGGAGGAGAAGGAGGAGGAGAAGGTGGGGAGGGGGGTGGGGAGGGGTGTTTGAGGGGCTCGGAGGCTTAAGTTTTTTTTTCTTTATCAGTATGGACATCCTTTCTCGTGTAGTAGAAATGTCTTAACGTCCTCCAGTCAATTCACATCAACCCTATTTCCCTCTAATGCAGACATGGATGTAAGTCATGGTCAACTGGCTTTGATTTATGGGGAGAAGAGGAAAAAAAACATACCAACAAAAACAACAACAGCATTGAGAGTTCCTGATCGCTTCAGATCAAAGCCATACCGTCGCCGAGGTTCAGGCAGAAAGATTTACTCTTGGGTTCAGACATAGTATGAGTAAATCCATACTCTTCACATTACGGGCAACAGTGATGTAGATTCAGACTACATTGTGTATATTATGGGTCACTGTCCTGTATATATATATATGTGTGTGTGTGTGTGTGTGTGTGTGTGTGTGTGTGTGTGTGTGTGTGTTCTTTAATTTAAATGTAAGGTAATGTAAAGAGATTCTACCTCAAGCAATTTTGGAGCATTTCTATTGGTCCATTCATCATGAATCTTTCACAGTATATAAAGGATTGAACAGCTTCCTGGTTCAAATCACAAAGAACAATGAAAATCATATTTATTACATTATATATATATATATATATATATATATATATATATATATATATATATATATATATATATATATATATATATATATGGGTGTGTGTGTGTGTTCTTTACTTTCAATGTAAGATCATGTAAAGCAATTTTGGAGCATTTCTATTGGTCCATTCGACAGGATATAAAGGATTGAACACTTGCCAGGTCCAAATCACATAGAACAACGAAAATCAACAAAAAACATGTATGTATGTATGTATGTATGTATGTATGTATGTATGTGTATTTTATATATATATATATATATATATATATATATATATATATATATATATATATATATATATATATATATATATATATATATATATATATATATAGGTGTGTGTTCTTTACTTGCCATGTAAGTTAATGTAAAGAGATTTTAGCTAATGTAATTTTGGAGCATTTCTATTGGTCCCAATGAAACAGAAGAACAATGAAAATCAACAAAAACACATTTTAAGTTTATTGACATTAAAACAAATGAGGTTCTGTTACAGCACCAGTGATATATTTCAATGTATATTATGCTACACAGTAATATAAGAGAGTATAGTACAGCATCTTATACACAAGATACTAGACTATATACTTACATGAGACCTTGTGGAACAGTATTGTATATATTATACAAAAATAGACATTAAAATAAACATTTTTATTCTTTAAAAATCATCTGATACACTTACACTAATTGTGAAATTGACAATATTGTTTGAGAATTGCATGAAAATTGCATGAAATGAAATTCTAAAGTGAACTTTTGAGCGGTAGTGTGTGTGTATATATATATATATATATATATATATATATATATATATATGTATACAGTGTAGAAGAATATGTATGATGAATAATGTGCTATACAGCAAAATGAGGCAGTACTTCATATAGTATATAGAATATTATACTGTACAGTAATATGTAATATACAGTATCTAAAGTTAAAATTAGTTAAAGTACTATATAGTAATATGTATTTTATGGTGTATATGGTAATACAGTACATGCATGCTGTAGGCCCTAAATGATAAAGCCAGTACCTACAGTATTTCTGTTTGCTTTTTAATAAAGAGTCTAACTTACATATTAGTTCAATAGCCGTAACTGAAAAACAAAGTCTCCGAAAAGCAAATTAAGCAGACGTCTTTGTCTGCCGAGAGTAAATGGCGTCTCCTTCTGAAGCCGACTAGCATGTTCAGGTTGTGCTCGCAGGGCCATGTGACTGGCAGCTTCCCCAAGCATGGCTGACGGCGCTCCCCGCCTGCCTTTTGTCGACTTTTAACACTCCGGGTTTGTCAATCGACTCAGTGGCCTGAAGAGGCCTCCATTTTGTGAGGCGCAGGCTTTTCGGGCGCTGCCAAGTGAACTGCACGGGCGAAGGGGTGGAGGGGGGGGCACAATGAGCTGGGAAAAAAGGGAGGGAAAAAACTGGCTACCTGTGAAACAAAACCAGAAGGAGGCGAAGGAGAAAAAAATGATCCAGGAGAGGAGAAAAGAGAGGGAGCAAAAAAAAAAAAAAAAATTGGAGTGTCAGCGGCTGACACTCCCCGTGTCTTTCTCCGCAGCCAAGACTTGGAGTCTTAGGAGTGAAGGACAGCAAAAGGGGGTGGGGAGATGGTGAGGGGGGTCGAGAAAGAAAGGGAGAAGAAGGAGGTTTTGGTGGGGGGGGGTTGTAGAAGTGGCTGAGCCTTGAATCCTTGTCATCAGGCCCTTCAGTATGAATAGGCCTAATGAATGCGGGTAAGTAGTCGGAATTCATGGTCAGCAGCATCAAGGCAGGTAATACCGCCCACATTTAATTGGGAGCAGGTATTGGAAGGCTGTATTACTTTAATTGGTTAGGGGGGCTCGGTCTAAATGGGAAAAGACAAAGTATAATGGCCAAATTGTGGCGCACAATAGCACTTAGGCCGGGATTGTATGCAATCACTAATCTGCCGAGGAATGAGGCAATTCCGAGCCATTTTCTCAGTGAAACCAGCTGCACGGAGCTTGTCCCTTTTGTTCCCCCTTGGGAAAACGGGAGATTGAAACAGAAAATACCTTTACCCAGGCAATCATTTGCCACGTGTAGAAAGCGGATACAGCGGCGGGGCAGTGGAAAAAAAAAAGAGAAAAAAGAAAGAAGGGATCTTTGTGGTGGAAGAAAGGATGGAGAGGCAGATAAAGGCTGAAAGTGGGGCCTGTCACGGTCAGCGGCGGAGGAATACAGTGATGACATTTGCGGTGACAGACGAGACTGCCCGGAAAGTGGGCCCGGTGTTTAGAAGCGGGAATCTGATCTTTAAAAGACATGAACGGAGGATAATTAAAAGAGGACAGGTATTTAAGAGTCGGGCTTCGGTCATTAATACTGACGGACAGCTCGTCGTGACGGACGGCACATAGTGATGTGTTTGCAATTTTAATGACGCTCCTCTGACGGCCCACGCTGCCGGAATGATACAGATCGTCATCCAGTGGAGTTCAGACCGGCTCACATACAGGGGCCGGGGTGGAGTTTCTTAAAGGGCCCATATCGTGAGATATGAAACTTTTATATGATTCTGACTCTTGTATGATATTCACTACCACTAAATAGTTTAGGATCACTTTCAGATGATTTTGAAAGAATATAAATGTTTGTATTGAAGTCTATTTTTGTATAGAGGCTTAATTTGCATATAGTCCTATTATCAGTAATTCTCAGTCCTCTGTCTAAATCTCCTGGTACGGCCGCCAATCCAAGTTAAGGATGTTATTGGACTAATTGGTTGTTAGGACACTCTTGATCAATTGTGATGCACAGCTGAAAAACATTCTACTAATAAGTGAGTATAAAAGGGAACAACATTCTAGGTTAGTTTAGTATCTGAAGATCAGCAGTTGATGGCTTGCTGACCGACTCACAATGACCAGAAAGAAACAACTTTCTTTAGAGACCCGACAGTCCATTGTTGTGTTAAGGAAGAAGATACTCCATTAAAACAAGAACATTTCACTGTGATCCCAAACTTTTGAGCGGTAGCGTAATATATTTTATTGCATTTATCTATCTATCTATCTATCTATCTATCTATATATATATATATATATATATATATATATATATATATATATATATATATATATATAGACATTTAGCCACTAAAATGGGATTTAAGTTCATTATTTTGTGATGTCACAACATAAAATTCATTTGCATATTTCCACATAATCAGTCTACAGCAGTTTAGGCCCACCCACTCCTGATAAGGTAATCTGGTAATAAGGAGGGATTTCAGTCAGAGCAGAGCTCATTTACATATCCAAAAAAACCATCTCCATTTTTTGTTGATTTTTATTTTTCTACATCATTTGAACTCAGCCATTTATATTGTGTTTATATTTCATGATGACTGGACCAATAGAAATGCTTCAAAATAGCTTGGATAAAATTCTGGTTCTATTCTCTTACATTGACAGTAAAGACTGTTTTTGACCTCTCCTGTAAAGTTGCCATTTTAGAGATAAGAGTTCTTCTTTGGACAGTAAAGTTATATTAGTCTTAGAGCCGCAGCACAGCGAGGTTTGAAAACACTCAGGTAGCGATTAGTTTGGTCTGTTCTCTATACATAAGTCCTATATGCTGCTATACCAACACAATTCTGTTTTTTAAAAAATGATTTTTTTGTGTGTTTCGGTTTATTTTCACAAATTTAATTGCTTCCATGTTTTATTTACTTTTACTTTATTTTATTACACAACTGGTAACACATTACAGTAACATATTACGGCAATGAAAATGGTTTATACAGTACTAAGTAAAAGTTTTAGAGACATTATTATATTTAAAAAAGCTATTTATTCCAGACAGGAAGGTTTTATTTGCTTAGCAAAGCACTTTATTAAATATTCAAACAGTATTAATACAGTAAGTAGTGCTTTTCCATAGGTCAGTGTGGTTATTTAACCCTTTCCAAGCTTCTCCTTGTGGAACCCAGTGTTATTTACAGTTCTCATTTAATACCTGCTTTGACTGCTCAGTACTTCATTAAGCTAAATCAAGATTTGCTGCTGAAGGAACTGAATACATTCATACAATGTCTGGGGCGTCCAGGAGAAATCTGGAACTACACTTCTTCAAACTGGAGCTCAAGATCTGATCTACTTCTCTCACAATAAGATATTCATGTTACTTTGTATTGTATGTATGATTATTTACATCTGTTCTAATCAGATCTTGAGTTCTTATAGGTGAACATACAATTATTGATCAGATAAAGACTTTGGGTGCCTCAGACTTTGGCACAGTAATGTATATGTGTTGCTGTGGCTGCGATATTAAGTTGTTTAAAAATATCACTGGGAACGTTATTTAACTGGCTTATCATGATGGCGAGACAACTTGGTGCGAATATAAAACTCAATAGTATTTTTCTAATCGCTCTAGAAAGTGGAACTGATATTTTCTGATATTTTCATATGTCTCCAATAGCTTTGTTGCAAAACTCTAGCACACTTGATAATATTTTTAACCATTTATATCGTTGCTGTCCAAAAAAAAATATGTATCTCAATTTTTTTATTTATTTTTTTGTCTGCATCATTTGCAAGCAGTAGCTATCATTTACCTCATATAAGATAATTATGATGAATGGACCAATAGAAATGCTCCAAAACAGAATGGAAAAAATATCTGGTTCTATTGACTTGCATTAAAAGTGAAGACAGTTCTTGGCCTCTCCTGTAAAGTTGCCACTTTTTTGTGTCATAGAACAATAAGAAGACAAAGAAAAGAGTCTTGGCTGTTTGTTTGCTGCATTGCTGATCATCTGCACAACTGTTATGGGGAGAAGGAGGAAAGAACGAGTGCCAGGAGAAACTGTTATCGCTCCAAATTGTTCTTTTTCAATTTTAACATGATCTCTCGGAGTTGCCATGAAAGATAGCGCCATCAGCGGAAGCATGCTTATCTTTCATTTACGGTTTTCACAGGTCAGAACAGATGGTATGGGGGAACAATCTGTAGCACTTCGATACTCTCTGTTAAGAGTATCTGGCGGAGCAGAAAGATGTAAGAACAGTAGAGTTTCCCTGAATACGAGCTAAGAGCTACGATACAGAGTTTGCCACAATGCAGGGCTGTGTGTGTTTGCAGATATATAATAAAAGTATCATCTGACTTCAAGGACGCTGATATTAGAGTCTATTTATATTTATATAAAAAAAGGCTGGTAATAAGAAATGAGTCACTAACAGTTGTCGCTTCTGAGGCTTCTTTTCTCAAGTTCTTGGCCGGCCTGACTTCTGCATGTTAGAACATGTTTGTGTACGTTGGTGCAAGTGGCCCAGACACGCTGACCAGATGGTATAGGATAGCTGAGCCAACTCAGATGCTCAGACGCATGAAAGTTGAGCTTGAGTTGAGCAAGGCTGGTGCACAGTTCTTTCTAAATGGTGCTCCTTTAATGCACAATGTCTTGTTGTGTTATACACAAGTTGTTATGATGTTTAATAGTTTTTATAAAAACACAAAAAACAGTATAACGAGAATAATAATCTCATGCATTTTCCGATATATATATATATATATATATATATATATATATATATATATATATGTATATATATATATATAGAGAGAGAGAGAGAGAGAGAGAGAGAGAGATGGACCGATCAGCGTTTTTGAGGCCGATTCCAATCGCCGATCACCTTTCAGCACGGTCGGCCGATAGTCGATACCGATTGAGGGCGGGGCTATATGCGATGGCAGGGCTACATGTAGTTATTAGTGCAAGCAAGTCATGAAACATGGTCTAAACTGGTTTATTAACATTTTTAACGAGCTCATATGAAACAGCATCTTATTTTTAACTAAATTAACAGTAAATAAACAAAGTAAATCAAACAAATATCCCCAAAACTGCAATCATTACATTTAGACCCTTAATTTAAAACTAAAAAAGTTAATTAAATAAATACAGTAAAAACTGCAGTCATTTAACGCAGACTCTGTTATTTTAAACTAAATCTGTAATCATTAAATGTAGAATATTGAATTACTGCTGCTGTTCTGTTAGTACCGGTCAGATCAGGTCTGTAGGTGTTCTGGGTTGTTAGGGTTAGGGTTAGGGTTAGGGTTGTTTAGTGTTAGCTGTGTGTGCTAGCTCTGCTGTTTGCTGATACTCACTGTATTCAGCTGCGTGCAGTGCTGTATCAGATTAATAGTGTTAAATGTTTTTGTTTCGGTTCCCACGAGAGACGCTGATTTTACTAATTTAAAAACGTCCTGGATGAGTCTGCGTCACATACGGTAAACACTGCCAGACGGACAACATGCTTTTTATCAGAGCATGCTTTTCTCGTAACGCCGCTGCTTTAGTCAGTCTGTGGAAAATGAAACGGTATGTATTTCCACCTAGTGGTTCAGTTAGGAATTGCAGGGAGCTGGCCGGAGGGGGTTCTCCTCTTCCTGGATGAAACGCTAGCTGTAATGGAAAAATACAGAAATTCCGCTCATTTGTAACATCATTGATCGGCTCTCGGGATCGGCTAAATTGGAGAAATATCGGCAGATCACCAATACATATCTGATCAATCCTTCCATCTCTAATATATATCCAGGTGAAAACCAAGAGGCCACCATTATGAGTCCACCTTCAGCCAGTCATAGAAGCCCCTCTCCGGAGTACTAAATCATCGCACCTGTGTCTCATTATGTTGATGTGTGTATATATATCAGACTGTTTGTTTGACAGTATTGCCAATCGACCCTGTCATAGCATACCGAGCGGCCTTTGTCTTTGATCTCCCGTTTTCTGTTTATGTCACGTTTTGTCTAGCCCTTGTTGGTTTTGTTTGCTTCTGTGTTTTCTGGTTCCATTGACATTGCATTGCAAGTAAGGACAGAAATCTATTTTGGAGATATTATTATCTCTCATTTTTAAGGGTTTTGGTAAAACCCTTAAAATCATTTCGGTGACAATATATTGTCATTGGGCAGGGACGATGTATATACATATATATTGGGCTGTCCAATGAAAATCATTTGTGTTGATTTTATTATTTTTTTTTTTACATCATTTGAACATGCCAATGACCCTTTACACTGTGTGAAAGTTTCATGACTAATGAAATTCTCCAAAATAGCTTGGAAAAAAGTCTGGTCCTATTGCTTTACATTGAAAGTAAAGTAGGTTTTTAGTTACTCCTGTAAAGTTGCAATTTTTGAGATACTTGTTTTTCATTGGACAGTGGTGATATAAAGCATAGATAAAAAGAAGTTAAAAGTTATTAAATCATCATAGTGAAGGAAATAAAGTATTTAAGAATTGAGGCTGAGATGAGGCAAACCAGTGCAAATACTAAAGAAAGACAAACTTTGATATCAAGCAGGTGATCCAGAATTGTAGTTACTAAAACTGTACAGGTCGAAACCAAGAGGGGCGACAACACAGACATGGGTGAGGCGAAGACGTAAACGGCTAAAGGGCAAATACAAAAACACAGTAGCAAACAAAACCAACAAGGGCTAGACAAAAAGTGACATGACGGGAAAACAAGAAAACGCGTCAGAAACTGGAGATCAAAGACAAAGGCGGCTCTGTATGCTATGACAGAGTCGATTAGCAATACTTCGCTAAGAGTCAAACAAACAATCTGATATATATACACACATCAACATAATGAGACACAGGCGCGATGATTTGGTACTCCGGAGAGGGGCTTCTGTGACTGGCTGAAGGTGGACACGTGAGGGTGGCCTCTTGCTGAGGGGTATTATGGGGGTTGGAGTCCGTAGTGTCAACTGAGATGGAGGACGAGTCTGGAAGCGCAACAACTTGTCGTTCAAAACACAAAGCAAACTAAGCAAACCAAAAACTGTATCACCACTTTTTACATTTTCAGTTCTCTTCATCATTTGAGCACAGCTACTGATCTCATCACGCCTCCCTCTGGCTCAGTTAGAACTACCCCTCATCAGACAGTCACTCCAACTCCCAGAATCTCTCTGGAGATCATATGAACGTGAACTCTCACTCACCAGCCTGTCTTCTTACTTTCTTTGGACTTACTACTTATCCATGTGGAAGTCACTCTCAACCAATTTGGGTCTGAATCCATACTTGTAGTTCATGTACACCATGCATGCTGATTGTCTTCTCTGGGGCGGATGGGATCTTCCAGCAAGACAATGCAACACGTCACACAACTAGAAATGTCCCACATTGGTTGGAAGAGCTGACCAAGACTTCCAAGTACTACCCTGGATCCCGAATTCCCCCGACTTGAACCCAACTAAGCATTGGTGGGACCACCTGGATGGCGGTGTTGGCTCTATACATCCTCCTCCACGCTCCCTCCAGCAGCTGTGGGATGCACTGCAGTCAGCATGGCTCCAGATACCTGTGACCTCCTACCAGGACCTTATTGAGGCTCCCAGTTCGTCTAGCTGGTGTCTGTGCTGCACCCAATGCTTATGCTGGACATTAGCTGTGTATACATGTTTTTAACCCTTTCTTTGCTAAATATCATTTACTGAGTTACTAAGACTTTTGTATTTCAAGCCTGATTTCTGTTTTTCTCTCTTGCTTTGTTTACGCCTGTTTTCCCGTTCGTGATTCTGGTTAGACTATATGTATCTGTTTGCTCGTGCTTTGACCTTTTGTCTGTTTTGACCACAGCGTTGGACAGTCCCATCAATATTTAACTTTCTAAGTTGAAGCTCAGCAGCAAGCGTCTGACCCTTCCTCAAACCTTACAGATATGTAGAACAGACCAATAGGAATGCTTCAATATTGCTCACAATAACATGTCTTTACATTCACAGATGTTAAAAGTGAAGAACAATTTTGTTATCTCCTGTAAAATAACAATTTCTGTTTCAATCATATTTTCTAAACAATCATAAGGTTGAAATCTCTTGCCATTGCCAAACAAAACTGACTACCAAGTTAGAGCACTTGTTACCCAGTACACACAGCCGACTCTACACTAACCTCTGTAGCAGAAGTAACACTACACACACACAGCCGACTCTACACTAACCTCTGTAGCAGCAGTAACACTACACACACACAGCCGACTCTACACTAACCTCTGTAGCAGCAGTAACACTACACACACACAGCCGACTCTACACTAACCTCTGTAGCAGTAACACTACATACACACACAGCCGACTCTACACTAACCTCTGTAGCAGCAGTAACACTACACACACACAGCCGACTCTACACTAACCTCTGTAGCAGCAGTAACACTACACACACACAGCCGACTCTACACTAACCTCTGTAGCAGCAGTAACACTACACACACACAGCCGACTCTACACTAACCTCTGTAGCAGCAGTAACACTACACACACACAGCCGACTCTACACTAACCTCTGTAGCAGCAGTAACACTACACACACACAGCTGACTCTACACTAACCTCTGTAGCAGCAGTAACACTACACACACACAGCCCACTCTACACTAACCTCTGTAGCAGCAGTAACACTACACACACACAGCTGACTCTACACTAACCTCTGTAGCAGCAGTAACACTACACACACACAGCCGACTCTCCACTAACCTCTGTAGCAGCAGTAACACTACACACACACAGCCGACTCTCCACTAACCTCTGTAGCAGCAGTAACACTACACACACACAGCCGACTCTACACTAACCTCAGTAGCAGCAGTAACACTACACACACACAGCCGACTCTACACTAACCTCTGTAGCAGCAGTAACACTACACACACACAGCCGACTCTACACTGACCTCTGTAGCAGCAGTAACACTACACACACACAGCCAACTCTCCACTAACCTCTGTAGCAGCAGTAACACTACACACACACAGCCGACTCTACACTAACCTCTGTAGCAGTAACAGTACATACACACACAGCCGACTCTATACTAACCTCTGTAGCAGTTACACTACATACACACACAGCCGACTCTACACTAACCTCTGTAGCAGTAACACTACATACACACACAGCCGACTCTACACTAACCTCTGTAGCAGCAGTAACAGAACACACACACAGCCGACTCTCCACTAACCTCTGTAGCAGCAGTAACACTACACACACACAGCCGACTCTACACTAACCTCTGTAGCAGCAGTAACACTACACACACACAGCCGACTCTACACTAACCTCTGTAGCAGCAGTAACACTACACACACACAGCCGACTCTACAGTAACCTCTGTAGCAGCAGTAACACTACACACACACAGCCGACTCTACACTAACCTCTGTAGCAGCAGTAACACTACACACACACAGCCGACTCTACACTAACCTCTGTAGCAGCAGTAACACTACACACACACAGCCGACTCTCCACTAACCTCTGTAGCAGCAGTAACACTACACACACACAGCCGACTCTACACTAACCTCTGTAGCAGCAGTAACACTACACACACACAGCCGACTCTACACTAACCTCTGTAGCAGTAACAGTACATACACACACAGCCGACTCTATACTAACCTCTGTAGCAGTTACACTACATACACACACAGCCGACTCTACACTAACCTCTGTAGCAGTAACACTACATACACACACAGCCGACTCTACACTAACCTCTGTAGCAGCAGTAACAGAACACACACACAGCCGACTCTCCACTAACCTCTGTAGCAGCAGTAACACTACACACACACAGCCGACTCTACACTAACCTCTGTAGCAGCAGTAACACTACACACACACAGCCGACTCTACACTAACCTCTGTAGCAGCAGTAACACTACACACACACAGCCGACTCTACAGTAACCTCTGTAGCAGCAGTAACACTACACACACACAGCCGACTCTACACTAACCTCTGTAGCAGCAGTAACACTACACACACACAGCCGACTCTACACTAACCTCTGTAGCAGCAGTAACACTACACACACACAGCCCACTCTACACTAACCTCTGTAGCAGCAGTAACACTACACACACACAGCCGACTCTCCACTAACCTCTGTAGCAGCAGTAACACTACACACACACACAGCCGACTCTACATTAACCTCTGTAGCAGCAGTAACACTACACACACACAGCCGACTCTACACTAACCTCTGTAGCAGCAGTAACACTACATACACACAGCCGACTCTACACTAACCTCTGTAGCAGCAGTAACACTACACACACAGCCGACTCTCCACTAACCTCTGTAGCAGCAGTAACACTACACACACACAGCCGACTCTACACTAACCTCTGTAGCAGCAGTAACACTACACACACACACACAGCCGCCTCTCCACTAACCTCTGTAGCAGCAGTAACACTACACACACACAGCCGACTCTACACTAACCTCTGTAGCAGTAACACTACACACACACACACAGCCGACTCTCCACTAACCTCTGTAGCAGCAGTAACACTACACACACACAGCCGACTCTCCACTAACCTCTGTAGCAGCAGTAACACTACACACACACAGCCGACTCTACACTAACCTCTGTAGCAGCAGTAACACTACACACACACACACAGCCGACTCTCCTCTAACCTCTGTAGCAGCAGTAACACTACACACACACAGCCGACTCTCCACTAACCTCTGTAGCAGCAGTAACACTACATACACACACAGCCGACTCTACACTAACCTCTGTAGCAGTAACACTACACACACACAGCCGACTCTACACTAACCTCTGTAGCAGTAACACTACACACACACACAGCCGACTCTACACTAACCTCTGTAGCAGTAACACTACACACACACAGCCGACTCTCCACTAACCTCTGTAGCAGCAGTAACACTACATACACACACAGCCGACTCTACACTAACCTCTGTAGCAGTAACACTACACACACACAGCCGACTCTACACTAACCTCTGTAGCAGCAGTAACACTACACACACACAGCCGACTCTACACTAACCTCTGTAGCAGCAGTAACACTACACACACACACACAGCCGACTCTCCACTAACCTCTGTAGCAGCAGTAACACTACACACACACAGCCGACTCTACACTAACCTCTGTAGCAGCAGTAACACTACACACACACACACAGCCGACTCTCCTCTAACCTCTGTAGCAGCAGTAACACTACACACACACAGCCGACTCTCCACTAACCTCTGTAGCAGCAGTAACACTACATACACACAGCCGACTCTACACTAACCTCTGTAGCAGCAGTAACACTACATACACACACAGCCGACTCTACACTAACCTCTGTAGCAGTAACACTACATACACACAGCCGACTCTACACTAACCTCTGTAGCAGCAGTAACACTACACACACATAGCTTAGCCTTCGCTTTAAGAAAGCCATGGGTCCCACTGTTTAGGATGCACTGTTGGGCAAGAAGTTAGAAATAATTTTATTTCTACTATTGAACTGGATTGCAACACTAACTAAATTGTCCCACCACCTCAGCACAAAGAAGACCAGTATATCTTAATGAACGGGAAGTGAGAAGTGACTCACTGGTCACCGCCAAACAATGATGTCATGTTCTTGTTGTATCTAAGCTATAGCGGCTTGTTTGTCATGGATTTATTTCTGCTATACCAATCTGTAACTATTCATTTCAGCGGGCCTTTGTGAGGAAGTAATAACAGTAAATCTATATGGATAAATGCTACCAGATGTGAAGTGCTATCTCACCAGCAGTAAATCACCCACCGGGGGTATATTAGTGCATCCGAGATGAGCGTATTTGTGTGGCGACGGCCGTAAACTGAGCGTTAAAGGTGAGCGAGCGCGATCAGTCTCTTCGCGGCTGTGTCAAAACAAAGCGGTGCGCCGCCGAACGGCCTGCTGCACCCCTCCTCCTCCACTCCATCCCTGCCTCCGTCTCTGTCATTAGCTCTTCTCGCTGCCTCCGAGCAGTTCTTTTAGAAATCAGGTCTTTGTCACTTTTAATGAACATACATTTCACACCTGGCCTCGGAAAAAAAAAAAAAAAAAAAATTATACACATATTCTAAAATAACCACATGCCCTGATTTGTGTGTGCGAGAGAGAGGTGTAAGAGAAGGTGTTATTTCATTAGGGAGGACTAATGCTAGAGGAACGGCGCTATCCAAAAGGGAGAGTGAAAATAACAAGCTACTGTTAACTTCGCGCGAAGGGCGTCTTCAGTTTTTGACTTCTTAGGCTGGCTGCAGTTTTAACATCATTAGATTAGATCTTATAGTTCAGGAATATCTCAGTCCTGGACCTGGACATGTTGGGGCATGTTTGTCTGCTTCACTTCTATCACTTCAGCTCTGCAAGGGCTTGTTAATGAGCTGATTAGCTGGATCAGGTGTATGGGGGGCAGAGAAAACGCTAAAAGGTGCACACATATAACTGTCAACACTGTTGAGTCATATTATTATGACCCTTATGTTCTTACTTTGGACGGTGGCAGTGTTCAAAAAAGCATCTGGGGAATGTTTTTCTGGCATTCTCTGGGCCCACTCATCCACTTGGAAGACCCGATTTGAGTCTGAAGCCATCCTTGCAGATTGTCTTCCCTGGGGTGGATGGGATCTTCCAGCAAGACATGTCTCACAATCATTGGAAGAGCTGACCAAGACTTCCAAGTACTATCCCTAATTGGACCCCTAGTTCTCCAGACTTGAACCCAACTGAGCATCTGTGGGACCACGTAGATGGTGGTGTTGTCTAGGGCTGGACCCAAATATTCGGGTATTCGCTCGTTGAGTAGGTATTCGGTTTTTAATTTTGGTATTCAGATATTTGTTTTTTTCCCTGACTGAAGCACCACAAATGTGAACAAACTTGTGTTTCTTGCGCACAACATGAAAAAGATGTAGTTTACCCTCCGCTCAGTTAATACTTTTAATATATTTTACAGGTGTGCTACACTGCTACGGCGCTGTATGTGCTATTATATAAAATTTATTACAGTTCTTGTTTTTAAGGTATTTATTTTTATTTGAAGTGTTCTTTTTGTGTGGTTTTTGTAAAAATATATTGTTTTTTGTAGTGTTTTTGTATTTAAAATGTTAATTTATAGTTCTCGACCTGCTATTTTGTTAAATTTACTACACTGTTTTGTTTTTAAAGTGTTCTCTTCTGGGTTTCTGTGTTAATAGTGGGACGTGTGCTATTTTGTTACATTTATTACACTTTGTTATTCAAGGTATTTACATTTTTTTATTTTTATTCCAAGTACAATGTTTTTGTGTGCTGCACTGCTAGCTATTTTAGCAGCAATACTCTTATTACTCCTATTTACTTAGTTAAATAATTCAATTTCGTATTATTGTATTTAAAATATTTATTTTTATTTGAAGTGTTCAAGAAATTCGCATTATTGTGTTTAAGGTAATATTTTTTTCTGTGTGCTCCGCTGCTATGATAGGTGCTACTCCTGTTCCATTGTTAAATTTCTTACTGTTGGTATTTTTCTTCATTTGCCTGGCTTTTTTTTCGTGCTTTAATCCGTTTTTAATCTTTTTAATGTGTTTGTTAAAAAAAAAAAAAACAAGGCTCAAAAAACGCTATTCGGGCCAGCCCTAGCTCCCTCCAGCAGCTGTGGGATGCACTGCAGTCAGCATGGCCTTATTGAGTCTCCCAGTCTGTCTAGCTGCTGTCTGGTGGTTACTCTGGATATTAGCTGGTGGTCATAATAATGTGACTCAACTGTGTATATGTTTAGGTTGACTGCATATAAAAAAATCTGTTATATCTATTAATCTATTATATATTATTTTTTTTAACACTCACGGTTAATGGGACACCAGAACAGCAGTACATATATTTAAGCTCTAGATAAAGACCACCTGCATGACTTGAGAGACACTGTCGTAGATAACCCTTCAAGCTCGGCCATGCCTGAAACTCCAGGCCTCACCAGACATCTCCAGGAGGAACATCTCACTGTAGTTTGGTGCAAATTACAGTGCGCTAAGTGTAAAGTGTAGCGCGGACTGTGCGTTCCACCAGATTGCGCGTGCATGTGTCTCGCTGCGCGTTTATCTTTTAGCCTGCATCTGCGCTTAAACGTGTGACTGAAAGTGAGAAGGAACGAGAGCGAAAAAGAAGGGGATGTGCTAACCACGCCGCACCGAGCCCGCCCGCACGCTAGAAAACACTGAGGGGCGCGGTACAGTGGCGCCGAGCGCAGGATCTAGCGTTTAGCATGGCGCTAAAAAAAAAGCCCTTTAATTTCTACTGTAAAGAAGCACAAATTGCCAAATTACACCTTTGTGCAAGAGCCAGCGAGGAAAATCCCTGTCTGATTCAGAGAGCGCCCGCGAGGGGGGCAGGGGGGCTTGCGATGAAGGAGCCGTGACCCCAGCGTTAGCATGACTGGGCTGAAAGAGCACTCTGTGCCAGGGCTGAGGACTTCCTCTCCTACTGCAAAAACACAAGCTCACCAGATGACAAGCACCAATCCATCACAATCCGGCAGATGAATGGGCCTGATTTGCAGGCGGGGCGATACGGCGATGGCTTGATAAAGTATGCAATAAAGACAAAAATAAATAAATGAAAGGCATAATCAGACGTTTTTCCCCGTTTCCTTTGCTTTTTTTTTTTAAAACTAGGCCCCGATTGCCAGAACCTGGTAATAGCGTGGAAGGCATGGCAGATCCACTTACCTCCTTAAAGGGGAATCCCACCCATTTTTCTGCATAATCGAATTGTTGAGATGTAAACAAAAGCGAAATGCTCTGTACTGGGAAAAACGCCGCTCACGGGAACCAGTGATAGGAACCAGACGCCTGGAGAGGGGTTTATGCCAGGAGTGGTTCAGCCCAGACTACGTTTTGAATAAGGGATATGACAGAGGAGCCAATACAAACAGAGCTCATTTGCATGTACCAGTTTTAAAGGAGCAACATGTAAGATGACAGAAAAACAAATAGGGGGTAACATATAACCAGAACGTTCTCGGGCCCACCTCTATCATAAGGAAATGCACAGTCCCTCAGACCCTCCTCCTCCCTCTTCACTCCTTACCAGTCCAGAAGGAAAGTTGTCAAACATCTCCATCAAACATCATCTCTTTACTTTCCAAGAGCGTCTCCAGTGGTGAAAAGCAGTACCAGTGTTCACTCGTTTTTTGTTTGTGTGAAGGTGGTCATAATAGTCGCCATGTTTACGGTCTCTTTCACTGGCTACCTGTCCTTAAATGATCTTACCTGGAGCAGGGCCTTCAACATGATTGACAAGTGGTTCAGGGTGGCTTTTTTTTTTTCGTCCCCTCATGTTCAACTAGACACTAGAGCCACTCACTATCACCTCTTGAGGTATTACAAGTTGTATTACAAGGGGGGACAGGCCCGGGCTAGCTGGTTAGCATGCTAACTTAAGCAGATATCTCTGCAACATGACACACAGTGTTTTTTCATCATATTCTGTTAATAATTTGATCCATTTTTGGAATGTTTAAAACAACAAAAATTACATATTGCTCCTTTAATGGCACAGTAACACAAACAGTGGTTTCATGCTTAGTGCTGAAGAGAGGTTACATGCTACATGTACATCAATCAATCAATCAACCTTTATTTAAGCTCGGATGTACATTGAGGGCAACCCTCATTTTCAATGTATCCGAGCATTTACATGGACAGAGATTGATATAAAGAAACTAGAAACTAAATTTAATCATTATAATTAAAAACAACTGAGAAGAAAGTAACTAATATACATTGAATGAAAATGTATTACTAAAAAATAGATATAAGTGAAGATTTAATTAGTAATTAATTAAGATAAAAAAGGGTAAGAGATTACAAATAAAAAAGTAAAATATAATAATAATAAAATAAAATAACATTAAAATAAAATTAAATAATACAGGACTAGCTACATAAATAAAATAATAAAAGAAATAAAATAATAAAGAAAAATAAAACAAGACAAAGAAATTTAAAAATAAATAAGATTAAGTAAAACAGGTACAGGCTGTCTGAAGGTGGTTAGATATTAAAAGTTTAAAATGATTGAGTAACACCAGTGAGCTGAGTTTTAGTGTATCTGTAGTAGAGTCCAGCTCGCTGGTGTACTGTAGCTAAAAGCAGATTTTTGGTACCTGGCAGCTGATCCAACCACAACAGTGAATCTGATAATTACTGTTACTTGTACTCATAAATGAAGTGATCTATTCTGGCAAATGACCGGAAAGTGTTTTATAAATAAAAATCAACCAATATGTTTCCCTTCGTAATGTTAACGAGGGCCAACCGACTTTTGCAAACAGTTCACAGTGATAGGTTCTGTACGGTTCTCCAGTTATGAACCTCAGTGCAGAGTGATACACTGGGTCCAGTAATTTGAGGAAGCTGGAGGGAGCATACTGATAAAGAACATCGCTATAGTCGATCAATGATAGTAAAGTTGTTTCCACCAATCGTTTTCTGGCGTGCATAGGGAAACAGGACTTGTGTCTATAAAGATAACCCAGCTTCGGTCTGCATTTATTGATTAGTTTATTTATACATGCTAATATATTGTATACAGTATATATACAGTTCTATATATTTGAACATTTGAACAGCGCCATCTATCTTTAGTTAAAAAAAACTCTTTCAACCAGAAGGCGACTTACAGGAGGAAGTCTAAGCTTTTTTATATATACAAAGTGTGTGTGCGTGTGTGTGTGTGTGTGTGTGTAATAGTAGGCTTATGCACTACCCAATGCCATCTGTCTTCACTGCCAGAAGCTGCGGCCTCACAACTATTTCTGTTTGCTTAGCTTCTCTCCACCAGTACTCGCCTGCCTTTGGACACAGTTCCTGCAACATGTGTTGTTTACACTCTTGATTTTTTTTCACTCCTTGCCTTAAAGTCATGGCAGTGATGTCACTTAAGCTTCGTGGAGTGACCGTGCAAGTGACCACAAAGGCTAATCAAACACATGTTTGTGTGCGTTTGGCAAGGCTGAGCCTCAGTATTCACGTTTTATACCCCACCGATGTGTTTTCTGAGTCGCTGTTATGCGCCAGGTGTCGTGGGGAGTGCGCTTATGTGTGGAAGTCTGCACAAGTCGACCCATTGTTTGGGGACAATAGCTGAGAACCGGGACAACAAAACACTGCAAGCAAGCAGAGACTAATGAGAATTAGCTTAAGGTAATGTTGGTGAATAAACTAATATATATACTACCGCTCAAAAGTTTGGAATCACAGTGAAATGTTCTTGTTTTAATGGAGTATCTTCTTCCTTAACACAACAATGGACTGACGTGTCTCTAGAGAAAGTTGTTTCTTTCTGGTCATTGTGAGTCGGTCAGCAAGCCATCAACTGCTGATCTTCAGATACTAAACTAACCTAGAATGTTGTTCTCCCTTTTATACTCACTTATTAGTAGAATGTTTTTCAGCTGTGCATCACAGTTGAGCAAGAGTGTCCTAACAACCAATTAGTCCAATAACATCCTTAACTTGGATTGGTGGTCGTACCAGGAGGTTTAGACAGAGGACTGAGAATTGCTGATAATAGGACTATATGCAAAATAAGCCTCTATACAAAAATAGAGCTTAAAGAGAATGAATTTGTGAGCAAGGGATGTGGGAGGCATGGTGGGGCAGTGGATAGTGCTGTTGCCTCAAAGCAAGAAGGGTCTGGGTTCGATTCCCTGGCTGGAAGACCAGGAGCCTTTTTAAAGTGGAGATGCTGAACTGCCCCCTGCTGTGAGGGACTGGCAGCCTGTCCTGTGTTTCCTGAGCACTGGGATAGGCTCCACTGGTCCCTGGTGATCCAGAAGAAAAGGTGGTACAAAGGGTGTTGTAATTTCTATTTTTATCTATTTATTCTTATTTTTCTTCACAAGTAGAATGACAATGAAAATAATTCTATTCTATTCTATTCTATTCTATGAGTAAGTGAGTGATCACTGACACTATCTTGCACATCAAATGTGATTCTTCAGGTTGTATTCACACACTTTTGTGAACTTTTGTCAGTAACCTAACATCCCCGACGAATCACAGTCCAATCTTTGGTGTTGGCAAGGCGACAACTGTTGTGAATTTTTTATATACCACAGCATTTGGTAAAAGTGTATGTTTACAGATGGGTCCACTGAATGCTACAGCGCTCGCGGAAAGGTCATGGCTTTGTGACCTCTGTCATTTGGGGTTTTACAGCAGGCAACACCAGGCCTGAGAACAAGACCCTGCAACGTTATCTTAAGAACTTCTGTTCGAGAACCACTCCACCCAAGAGATAACGACGTAGCCAGGTGTACCACAAGGGCCAGAAGGAGCAAGAAGGCGGGCCTATAAAAAGACAACGCAGTTGGAGACACCATTGAGACCAGGGTGGACCAGGGTTTGAGAGCTCAGAGAACGTCGCTACCCCAGTCCTAAGAATAAAAGCTTATCCTCTGAACTGGTCTCCCTCTTCATTCTGACGGCAAAAACAAAATTACGACACAACCAAGCTGACGAATTAGACGTTTTTGGCTCAGAAGCTCTTAAAACACTGCACAAATTTGCCCACAGGCCTCTGAGTTCTATGAGGAACCATTCAAAGTTTCAGTTCTGAGTTCAGGAGAAACGGAAAGAGTTCGAAAAGTTGTATCTCCTGAATGTAGAACTCTGTTCACTATTCCAAATTGGACCACGTCCAGCACAAGACCAGTTTGCCCATTTAGTGAGAAGCAAAGTATGTATTTTTTAAATTCCTGTTCTGCTCATTTCTTTGTGGTGCACAGAATTTGGCCAAAAAAAAAACAAAAAACAAAACGTTCATCAATCAGTCGTGTAGTTTTCATGGGAATCTTGTTCGTTTATTCGGGCCACGTCCACGTGTAGCGGCCTTACCATCAAATGTAATCCATCAGCTGGACATATCTGATGTCTGAAACATGCTGCTTTAGCTTTGCGCTGGAGCTACAAAGCTAAAGTAACCGACAAGCACTGGAAGCTTGTAGCCAGAAGGTTAGCACTGTGCAAATTCTCTGAATCGCATTGTTTCCACTCATTTCTGCAAAAATAGATTATTAAGAAATAAACAAAAGTCATTCGGAGTGGTTTGATGTGAAATGCTCTATTCTACAGCCCAAGCTGTTCACAGCGGTGGTGCGTCTGTGAAAGAATTGAATGCCTCCAAGATCAGGGCCTTCAAGACCTTATCAGGTAAGCAATGCATTAATATGCCAACTAATTGATCCAGTGGATCAGTGGAGCTGATAAAATGGACAATCCTGATGTTTTCTTTAATGTTATGGCTGATCAGTGTATGAAAATAGGCAAAGCTATGGACAAAATTCAGATGGCCGCTGTTGCTGTTTATAGATGAGAGGTACTCAAGTACGTATAAGTAATAAATGTTGTACTCTTTTGTAAGACTGGTGTTTGCCTCTCTGACCTTATAAGTTAAGCACTGTGCTTTTGTTCATTGTTAAATTTAATATTTCATACTGTAACATATTTCAGAGTGAAACAACGTATTAGGGTATACATAACCAACGCCATTAAGAGTGCATATCAAAACACAGAACCTGGTACAATTTAACAGTAGATACATTCTCAATCGGTTTATTCCTATGCCCTAGGTGGACTGCTAGCTTCCGAACGCTCAAAGTAAAATCCTGAAATAAGTGGCTAATGCAAGTAGAAAGTAGTATCCAGCAATTCAACAAATAAACACCATTAAAAATTATTTTAAAGCTTGTAAACCTACATTTTAACTGGGACTTTAAGGTGGGCTATGTAGCATCTCACTACAGAGAGAGCATGGAGAGCAATGGCAGGGCAGTGGGTTACACTGCTGCCCTTCATGCTGTATTCTGGGTTTTGAGTCCCCACCTGGGCAAATACCTTACACTATATCAATAGGGGTCCTTTGGTAGGACCCTGTCAAGGTTGGTATAGTAAAGTGGGTTACACTGCTACCCTCCATGCTGTAAACTGGGGCTAGTTCCCCACCTCGCCAACTACCTTACACTATACCAATAAGAGTCTTTGGGTAAAGGCTATTGTGTGGTTGGTATAGTGTATTGGGTTACACTGCTGCCCTCCATGTTGTAAACTGGGGATCAGTTCCCCAACTGGGCAACTACCTTACACTAGATCAATAAGGGTCCTTGGGCAGGACCCTGACAAGGTTGGTATAGTAAAGTGGGTTACACTGCTGCCCTCCATGCTGTAACCTGGGGTTCAGTTTCCCACCTCGCCAACTACCTTACACTATACCAATAAGAGTCTTTGGGTAAAGGCTATTGTGTGGTTGGTATAGTGTATTGGGTTACACTGCTGCCCTCCATGTTGTAAACTGGGGATCAGTTCCCCAACTGGGCAACTACCTTACACTAGATCAATAAGGGTCCTTGGGCAGGACCCTGACAAGGTTGGTATAGTAAAGTGGGTTACACTGCTGCCCTCCATGCTGTAACCTGGGGTTCAGTTTCCCACCTCGCCAACTACCTTACACTATACCAATAAGAGTCTTTGGGTAAAGGCTATTGTGTGGTTGGTATAGTGTAGTGGGTTACACTGCTGTCCTCCATGCTGTAAACTGGGGTTCAGTTCCCCACCTGGGCAACTAAATCACACTAGATCAATAACGGTCCTTGGGCAGGACCCTGACAAGGTTGGTATAGTAAAGTGGGTTACACTGCTGCCCTCCATGCTGTAAACTGGGGTTCAGTTCCCCACCTCGCCAACTACCTTACACTAGATCAATAAGGGTCCTTGGGCAGGACTCTGGCATGGTTAATACAGTGTAGTGGGTTACACTGCTACCCTTCATGCTGTAAACTGGGGTTCAATTCCCCACCTTGCCAACTACCTTACACTATACCAATAAGAGTCTTTGGGTAAAAGCTATTGTGTGGTTGGTATAGTGTAGTGGGTTACACTGCTGCCCTCCATGCTGTAAACTGGGGTTCAGTTCCCCACCTGGGCAACTACATTACACTAGATTAATAAGGGTCCTTGGGCAGGACCCTGACAAGGTTGGTATAGTAAAGTGGGTTACACTGCTGTCCTTCATGCTATACACTGGGGTTCAGTTCCCCACCTGGGCAACTACATTACACTAGATTAATAAGGGTCCTTGGGCAGGACCCTGACAAGGTTGGTATAGTAAAGTGGGTTACACTGCTGCCCTCCATGCTGTAAACTGGGGTTCAGTTCCCCACCTCGCCAACTACCTTACACTATACCAATAAGAGTCTTTGGGTAAAGGCTATTGTGTGGTTGGTATAGTGTAGTGGGTTACACTGCTGCCCTCCATGCTGTAAACTGGGGTTCAATTCCCCATCTGGGCAACTACCTTACACTAGATCAATAAGAGTCCTTGGACAGGACCCTGGCATGGTTGGTATAGTAAAGTGGGTTACACTTCTGTCCTCCATGCTCCCCACCTCACCAACTACCTTACACTATACCAATAAGAGTCTTTGGGTAAAGGCAATTGTGTGGTTGGTATAGTGTAGTGTGTTACACTGCTGCCCTCCATGCTGTAAGCTGGGGGTTGATTCCCCACTTGGTTAACCACCTTACACTATACCAGTAAGAGTCTTTGGGTAAGACTCCCAACACTACCTACACCTACCTGTGCATCTGCCAAATACCACAATGCATGTAGAGTTACGGTACGAAGACTGCTGCTCTGGGGTAGTCTTGTGAAGTCAGTAGAACTGACTGGTTAGAACTGACCTGCTTCCTATCCCAGCCTTTAAGTTAGTGCTGAGCGAGGGGTTCTCACCTTCGGCTGTGTTCTAGAAAAGAACATTGGCTTAATGTGCTGTGTTTCCCACATCTTCTCCTACGCTGACGCCACGATATATCAATCACGCTGTCCGAGATGCCAATACGAATTTTCTTGAAGCTAAGACCGAATAGTGTCAGCAGGAGCAGCATCAATTTAACATATCCAGGCCTAGAGGAGACCACGGATGTCCTCTGAGGTTCAAGGCTGGAGGTTAAGTGTAGCTCAAACCCACATGTGCGCACATACACATGCAAAGAAGAGTCGAATGGGGCGGCACCCCTGTGCGTTAGTTGAGCCAGTGTCAGAGCGAGGAGGTTTGTAGCCGGCAGCAAGGTTACTGCAGAGGTCTTGCACTCTTTCTCTCTCCCCATCTCTCTCGCTCTTTTTTTTTCTGCTCTCTTTCAGCTCAGTAAATATTCAAAGGGGACCTGATCTCCTATTTAGAGCACTGCTCCCCCCAAAAGAGGCATGCTGGTTCGAGTCAGTATGCTCCACCGGAGGAAGTGTATTCAGAAGATGCTGAGCTAATTGTGGAGGAGCAATGCTAGCTTTAGTGATTTAAGTGGATGATGCCATGAAATATATTCACTATATAGTGCCATGAACTATACAGAGTATTGTTTAGTGTGTGTTTGGAGTATTATAGAGTTTTTATGTATGTATGTATTAGGGTCGTCACATTATTAAACCTTATAGTCGCTTATTAGCCACATTATTATATGAATTAGTCACTAATTAGTTATGATTAATCACTGTATTTAGTCAGATATGAAGTTAATCATGAATAATTGCATTTGTTTTATTTGCTCAGTTTTCAAAAAGCAGTACATTCATCATTCAAGCTGACAAATATATATATATATATATATATATATATATATATATATATATATATAATGAATAATATAATTAGTGTTTTAATTGCCTATATTACTAGTTGTCATATGCCTATATTAATATTACTATTAAAACTGTACTGCTGTGGTTGCACCATTTGACTGGTCAGTTGTACCACCTGACTTCTAGAATTAATTTCAAATTAAATATCTACTAAATATCTGATTAGACACCCATAGAAACATTTGTCTTTGAGTACATACTTACATTGTTTTTCATAGAAATAAACATTATTATAATAATACCACATTTTCAGGGTTCTCCTGAGGTTGCACCACCTGACATGGTCAACTGGACCTTCTGAACCATGGCTCAAAAATTATTTTATTTATTTATTTAATGATTTTTGGTCACTTGTGGTCTTCTTTATGATGCCATACTCTGGCCACTTTTTTATAAAAGCATGTCAAAATAAAAGTCCTTTGATTTTGGTTGTACTATGTTCGTGCTGCATGGCTTTAAAACATTTTTTTATAGAATTATTTGACACGTGTGTTAGCTTTTCTCAGGTCCCTATTTACCAAAAATTGCCCACATAAATTTGCATAAAATATGAAAGAGTTATTGGTGTAGCTTACGGGCTAATTATTAACATTAGCATGTTAGCATCACAATATAGAGAGCCACATTTCATTGAGGCTCGTTGATGTTCTTGTAGCTTGAATCACTAATGTCTGTGCAGCTGTTTAACTGATATATTTATTATTAATATATTTATATTGATTTCTTTTTGCTTTACAGCCAACTCTGAGCATGTTGCTTGAAATTTTGCAACGTAAAAAAAAAAAACAAGTATCACCGAAATAGAGTCTTTACTTTCAATGTAAGTGAATGTAAACAGATTATATTACAAGTTATTTTGGAGCATTTTTATTGGTCCATTCATCGCCATTCCCCATTTCCTAAAAATTGGCATTATAAATTAGCATTCTACATGTATTTTGAATGTAATCTGGATATGGTTACTTTTCCTGCTGTACCAGGAATTTAAATACATGCAGGAAAATGTATTCAGTATTCAGTATCACTAATGTTTCAAACAGATAGCACGCGACCAGTGGTTTAGCTGGCATCCAAAACAATAGCCTGGGGCTTAAAAATCTGCTAGCATAAATGCTAATGGTTTGAGTATAAAACTGCTAAATGGTGAAGGACTCGTTACAGAGTTGATAATAAAATACTGTTTTGTGTGATTATATGACCAGAAACACATTAAAACTCCAGAGAGAATCAAAATAACTCACATTTTAAAACCACTTCACTGCTCCTAGATTAGCCTGTGTTGCATCATGGAGTAGCCTTAGCGGCTTCGATGCTTCTATTAAATCAGGTCTAAATAAGGTTTCTCAGTAGACAGCATGTTTAAGGTATGTAAGTATTGGGACAGTCTACATGTCTGGAGTGCATACTATGACGTAGAATGCTGCCTATGTAGGAGCTCACTAGGATTTGAGACACACCCATAGTTTTATTTACATATGATTTATTGTTTTAGTATGAGTATTTTCTCAAGTTATTAATTTAAAAGTGAAAACAGAATGTTTTTTGGTGTCGTCGTCTCTGAGCTTCATAGACAGTTTGGATGTGGGTGAGAATGTCCTGGTGAACATTGTAAAGTGAAGCACTCCCCGTGTGGAACAGGCTGAAGCGAGTGATGTCCAGCAGTATTTACACGACTGTGTCAGGCTGTGTCAGACTCCAACAAACTGTAGATGGAGCTTCTTTTCCTCCACTGGAGACGAAACAGGGAGCTGAAAGGAAGTGAGGAATGTTTCCGGCCTTTTCCGAGAGCGGGAGAAGACGCGGCTTTGGCAGCCGGGAGAAAAATGACAAGTTTTGTGATTAGCCGGGCTCTTTTTCATCTGGGTTGGTGATTGGAGCGTTTGATGTCCTCTGAGCTCCTCTGGAGGAGGAGGCGAGGTGGGTGATTCTCCGGGTGGCTGTTGACACACATGTGAGTTTTGATGTTTTCCCCCTCTTCCTCTTCCTCTTCCAATCTCTCTCTCTCTCTCTCTCTCTCTCTCTCTCTCTCTCTCTCTCTGTGTCTCTTTCTCTCTCACTTTTCATCGCCCCCTCTACCCCCCCCCCCATCCACTGCCGCCCTTCGCACTCGTCTTCAGATAAACGAATACGACAGGGTGTGAAAGGGAGACAGCGAGGACGCGCACAGAAGGCGATTCTTCACGGTGAAAGTGGGCTCTTGCTCCTGGGAATCGTGAGCTTTGGGATGTGAGACTGAAACTGGACCCCCAAATAATACAAATAAATCACAAAATAATTATCGGTGGAGCTTACAGGCTAATTATTTACAGTAGCATGTTAGCATCACAATGTAGACAGTCATTCTTCATTGAGGATCGTTGATGTGCTTGTAGATTGAAGCACTCATGTCTGTGGGGCTGTTTAATTTATTTACTTTTATTTATTTATTAATTTATTTATTTATTTATTTTACAGCCACATATGTTGCTTCAAATATTGTCGATGTTCAAAAAAAGTCAATTATCTCCAAATTAGTGACTTTACAGGAGAGTGAGGAGCATTTCTATTGATCTATATCGATCGTAAAGCTTTCACAGGATGTAAAGAGCAGCTGTCGTGTTCGAATGATATAGAAAATGCATGTTGTTACTTGAACAGTGATGAATTTAAAAGCAAAAAGCAAAGCACTTTAAAGCAAGGAGTGAAACTTATGGACAAAAGTATGCAGACAACTCATCCTTACAGCTGTATGAGCTGGTTAAACATCTGATTCCATTAGTAAGGAGTTGCAGGCCGAACAACAATAATAATGATGATATTCCAGTTCATCCCAAAGGGATTCATTGGGGTTAAGGTAAGGCCACTTGAGTTCCCTCACACCAAACTTTTCAAACCATGTCTGTATGGACTTTACTTTGTCCACAGCTGGAACAAGAAAAGCTCCCTCCCCAAACTGTTCCCACAGAGTTGGAGGCCTGGAATTCTCTACAAAGGCTTTGTAAGCTATAGCAAAAACCAAACCACCAAACCAGCAACCAAATGTTGCTGTTGGCACATTTCCATCCACCAAACCCAGATTCATCCATCAGACTGTCAGAGAGAACATACATACCTCCAGAGTCCAGTGGTGCCATAATTTACATCACCATGGCCAACACACGTAGTGATCTGAGGCTTGCGTGCAGGTGTTTGCCATAGCAAGCTACTCCATGAAGCTCACAACTAGCCGTTCTTGCCTCTTTCAGAGGCGGTTTGAAGGGGCAGTTCATCCATTGAAAGGGAACCCCGGCTGCATTTACAGTGCATCCATCGCGTCAACGCTCTGTGATGAATCCCATTCATTTTCAATGGGGAGCATTGGTTGCGTCAGGCGCAGCCGCGCGGTGCATCATGGGTCCGGCGCGTCGAGTTTGGGGGATGCGATGCAATGAAAAGTTGAGCCAAGACGAACTTTATGCAAATGAATCCGGCAAACGCAATGCGTCTATCCAATGAGAAGAGGGCGGGTGGTCATGTGATGAGCGTCCTCAACGTATGAAATATTCGTTCCATATTCAGAACTAAATTAAAACACCCTTTTTTATATTTACAACTGATGCATATCTATAAAATGATATAAATATGGTATGAAAAAGCCGATGTTGAACACGAACATTAATCACCGCTGCCCCGTCACCCCTGGAAACGCACATACCTGATTCTATTGGACGACGCAGGGAACACCCTTTTTACGCCCACATGCAGCCAGCTGAAGGGGGGGAGTGCGTTCACGTCCATTGACGCGACGGAACAGTGTAAATGCAGCATAAGCCTTAATATGGTGTTAATGACTCTAAATTATTAAGACAAGTTGTAAAAAATCACTAAAAGTATCAGATTTATTAGATTTTCGGTAAAATCCCGCTGCACGTTGGTCTCCATTGTTGTATCTACTGAAGTGATTAGCGGGTAGTGACGTCAAATGGTTGCAGTAACCGTTGGTTGGTCAAATGGTTGCAGTAACCGTTGAGCACAGCTAGCTAGCTAAACATACTACTGTTCAGTCTTTACAGTTTGAGCTAGAACACAACATTTCTGACATCAGCGGCAACATCACACACCACGTTAGTGTAAATGGTGAACAGAGAGGGTGGAGGAGAGAGTGGACACAGTGCTGGAGTTGTTGTGAAGCTGTGTGTTGGTGTTGACGGAGAAGGAGAGTGTCTGTTAAAGGAGCTCCGCTTTCTAGCAGGAAACATTCACGCTCAGTAAACAGCTCGATACACTGAACGGGAGTGTCTCTGAGCTTCACACTCCTTTATTAGTGAACTAGTATGTTCACTACTAAGACTGGACTTTCACCTTCAGGATCCGCAAACGAGGAGAAGCAGCTGACGCTAACGCTAAACGTTCTCAGGAGAGAATCCAGCGCATGTTCACGTTCACGGTTCTTCTCGTGGTTCTCCATAATCTGGAGCTTTTGGACTTCCTGTGTGGGGAAACTGTGGCACTGCATTGTGTTTTAGTCTACGCTTAAAACCAACAGCCTCCGTCAAGTCTCTCACCAGTGGTGGTCTACTGAACCACTCAAACTCATCCAGACTGAAGTGAGGAGAGCAGAGCGGGGGTCTTTGGGTAGCTGTGTTGGTCCACACGCTGCTTCACTAACTATTCTCCTTGTTTATGTTTGTGAAGCTGTTTAGACTAATATCAGTCTTCACACTGCCTTTCACTGAAACAACATCAACAACACAATGTACATGGTTTTCTTTAAGCTAGGTTAGTAACTAACATTCACTCCTTCACACCACAGTCCAGTTTAGCACTGACACCATTTAACCTCATCTACCCAGCAGGCATTGCACGTCAGAAATAATGGCTGCATCCATATGTTAAATATTTTGAATGCAAGCGTTGATTTATATTTTTTTATACATTTTTTGCAACATTTCTTAATAATTTAGATTCATTACACCATATTAAAGCTTACAAGTGTTACCAGCTGGGGTTCCCTTTAAGAATGTACCCATTTACAAGTCTTTAACAATCAATGAATTATCAGATCCAGGCCTACGGCTTCACAAACTTTGGAGACAGAGCTAATCATTTATATTGGCTCAATGATTTAATGTCTAAAAGCCAAATCTAGCATTAGCTCAATGATGGAAATATCAGAAAGCAGAAAACCTACTATCTCTGAGCATCAGCAGATTGTTTTGGCTGAGTAGGTTGTTTTCCCATAGGGCGAACCTTAAAACGTGACAGAGTCCCATTACGAGTGTGTAGAGCCGGCGTCCAACCTTGGCCTCCCTCTTGTTTGCTTTAGACGATGCTTTTAGCGTGATTTGTATCTTTTATGGATCTTCTCACAAACAAGATCAATCTTCCGTCAAATCTTTTATTTAGCCATTCGCACAGATTATGAAAAATGTATTAATTACCATGAAAGCCCGCGTCTAATGCCGTGTCACTTAAACGTATCAGAAGGGATGATTTACGAGTGGATAGGCCGTGGAGTGATGGCGCGGAGTGGGGAGAGATGCCGGGTGACCCTCCATAGCCCTGATTGCGGCGAGATGCTGTGGAGCAGCGTGGAGGATTTATGGACTGATTGGGCATTACTCATCTATGACTGCGTCCTTTACTCCGGCTGCAACCTTCCGAGGACAACACAAACACTCTTACAAAGACATCTCAAACTGTCGGCCGCGCCTGGCCTCTGAGATGTCCTGAAAACCACGTACGTGCAGAAGTTTGGGGTGGGAAAAGTGACATCAGTCTTGAAATGTTCTTCCATCAATGTAAATAAAGGACAGTTTAATAAAGAATAAACAATCTGGCTTCATTGTTTGAAAAGAAACAGTTTCAGAGTCTCGATACTCGGAATACTAGCAGCCTTATAAAATAAACTGGCCGACCACTTAATTAGACACTACGTCTATGAACTTAGAATGGGCTAACAGCCAAAAATGTCTGGTCAACAGCTCATATGTATGGTCAGAAATGAACCAATTATGGATGGGGTAGAGGGTGGATAACACTGCCAGAGAACATACAGAACTCCAGAGTCCAGTGGTGCCATAATTTACACCATTTTAGCCAACCTACGTAGTGATCTGAGGCTTGTGTGCAGGTGGTTATCATAGCAAGCTAGTCCATGAAGCTCACAACTAGTCGTTCCTGCCTCTTTCAGAGGTGGTTCGAAGAGGCAGTTCATCCATTTATGAATGAGCCCATGTACAAGTCTTTAGAAGTCAATGAAACATCAGATCCAGGCCTATGGCTTTACAAACTTTGCAACCTACCGAGGACAACACCAACACTCTTACAAAGACATCTCAAACTGTCGGCCGAGCCTGGCCTCTGAGATGTCCTGAAAACCACATATAGGCAGAAGTTTGGGGTGGGAAACGTGACATCAGTCTTAAAATGTTCTTTCATCTTAATAAAGAATATACAATCTAGTTTCATTGTTTGAAAAGAAACTATTTCTTTTGTTTCTAGAGTCTTGATACTCACAATACTAGTTGCTTCAGGAAAGCAAGTCAAACAAGTTCAGCACTGCAACAACACACACTTCCAACAATAATGAGCAGCCTTATAAAATAAACTGGCCGGCCACTTCATTAGACACCCCTACGTCTATGAACTTAGAATGGGCTACCAGCCAAAAATGTCTGGTCAACAGCTTGTATGCATGGTCAGAAACTGACCAATTATGGATGGGGTTGAGGGTGGATAACACTGCCAGAGAACATGCATATCTCCAGAGTCCAGTGGTGCCATAATTTAAACCACTTTAGCCAACACACGTAGTGATCTGAGGCTTGTGTGCAGGTGTTCATCATAGCAAGCTAGTCCATGAAGCTCACAACTAGCAGTTCCTGCCTCTTTCAGAGGCGGTTTGAAGGGGCAGTTCATCCGTTTATGAATGAGCCCATGTACAAGTCTTTAGAAGTCAATGAAACATCAGATCCAGGCCTACGGCTTCACAAACTTTGCAACCTTCCGAGGACAACACCAACACTCTTACAAAGACATCTCAAACTGTCGGCCGAGCCTGGCCTCTGAGATGTCCTGAAAACCAGGTATAGGCAGAAGTTTGGGGTGGGAAAAGTGACATCAGTCTTAAAATGTTCTTCCATCTTAATAAAGAATATACAATCTAGTTTCATTGTTTGAAAAGAAACTATTTCTTTTGTTTCTAGAGTCTTCATACTCAGAATACTAGTTGCTCCAGGAAAGCAAGTCAAACAAGTTCAGCACTGCAACAACACACACTTCCAACAATAATGAGCAGCCTTATAAAATAAACTGGCCGGCCACTTCATTAGACACCCCTACGTCTATGAACTTAGAATGGGCTACCAGCCAAAAATGTCTGGTCAACAGCTTGTATGCATGGTCAGAAACTGACCAATTATGGATGGGGTAGAGGGTGGATAACACTGCCAGAGAACATACAGAACTCCAGAGTCCAGTGGTGCCATAATTTACACCATTTTAGCCAACCTACGTAGTGATCTGAGGCTTGTGTGCAGGTGTTCATCATAGCAAGCTACTCCATGAAGCTCACAACTAGCCGTTCCTGCCTCTTTCAGAGGCGGTTTGAAGGGGCAGTTCATCCATTTATGAATGAGCCCATGTACAAGTCTTTAGAAGTCAATGAAACATCAGATCCAGGCCTATGGCTTCACAAACTTTGCAACCTTCCGAGGACAACACCAACACTCTTACAAAGACATCTCAAACTGAGATGTCCAGAAAACCACATATGGGCAGAAGTTTGGGGTGGTAAAGTGACATCAGTCTTGAAATGTTCTTCCATCAATGTAAATAAATGACAGTTTAATAAAGAATAAACAATCTGGCTTCATTGTTTGAAAATAAACTATTTCTTTTCTTTCTAGAGTCTTGATACTCAGAATACTAGTTGCTCCAGGAAAGCAAGTCAAACAAGTTCAGCACTGCAACAACACACACTTCCAACAATAATGAGCAGCCTTATAAAATAAACTGGCCGGCCACTTCATTAGACACCCCTACGTCTATGAACTTAGAATGGGCTACCAGCCAAAAATGTCTGGTCAACAGCTTGTATGCATGGTCAGAAACTGACCAATTATGGATGGGATAGAGGGTGGATAACACTGCCAGAGAACATACAGAACTCCAGAGTTCAGTGGTGCCATAATTTACACCATTTTAGCCAACAAACGTAGTGATCTGAGGCTTGTGTGCAGGTGTTCGCCATAGCAAGCTACTCCATGAAGCTCCGAACTAGTCGTTCCTGCCTCTTTCAGAGGCGGTTTGAAGGAGCAGTTCATCCATTTATGAATGAGCCCAAGTCTTTAGAAAAGAAACAATTTCTTTTGTTTCTAGAGTCTTGATACTCGGAATACTAGTTGCTTCAGGAAAGCAAGACAAACAAGTTCAACACTGCTACAACACACACTTCCAACAATAATGAGCAGCCTTATAAAATAAACTGGCCGGACACTTAATTAGACACCCCTACGTCTATGAACTTAAAATTGGCTACCATCCAAAAATGTCTGGTCAACTGCTCGTTTTTATGGTCAGAAACTGACCAATTAGGGACGGGGTTGAGAGTGAATAACACTAGAGGTGCACCAGCCATGCAATTTTTATACCCATTTCTGATTTCTTTCCAGCCAAATTGGCTGATGGCTCATTCATGAAGCTGTAGACCACCTAGACCATCGACCATCTTCTGTTGCATCACTCACTACAGAATTCTCAACTGCATGCCTTTCAGCACGAGAACTTTATGAAATGGGTGTCTTCAGGGCCGAGGAGCTGCACCCAAGCCTAAGACCACTAGTGACTGAAGTGATGTAACCAGTACTGGATTCTAGAGCTGTGGAGGCATGTTGTCCAGAGTGATAAATAGCAGGTATTTGATGGACGTGTGATGGACGATGCATAGAGACAGCGGTGAAGTTTGGCGGAGAGACTGATGTTAATACTACAGTCTGTAATATTTTTTATAAAGTCTGCTTCTCAACAATTACTAAAGTATTAACAAGCAACTTATAATCAACTTATAACCAGTTAATAATACCTTTATATAGAAGCACATCATTTGTGAGCCATCTTCTTTGCTAATAAATCTGCAAGACCTTGCAACCACTTCTTTGTGGGTAATTTTCAATAACTGTTATTAAATGCTTACAAAGAGTTAGCTATATCTATAAGACCTTTATTAATGAACCAGAACTAAAGTAGAACTTATTCATTCTTAATTACTGCTGCCTGACCCTTAGTAAGTGCTTATAACTAACATGTCCAGGTTATAAACTGGGTCACATGAACAATAGTATAATAAAGTACTGTAATTTAAGTAAACACAGTATTCAGATCAATAATACTTTTTATATTAGTCAATTACTATGTCGAGTTGAAGTATGCTTTTAAATGAAAGATTATAATTACCATTAATGAACTCCTTACTCAACAAACACTTTGTAACTAATTTGCATTAAAAGAAAATTTAAACCAATAATATGAGCACTTATAACACATTTATAAGCTTGCCCACAAATGTTATGTTTCCATGAATTACTGTATTATTTATGAGTTATTAAAGGGAACCCTTTAATAACTAATAAATAATATCAGGCCCCTACAATTGATCCAGAATGCAGCAGCACGGCTCGTCTTCAATCTTCCCAAGTACACTCAAGTCATTCCACTGCGGCGCTCCCTTCACTGGCTTCCTGTAGCTGATCACATTCAATTTAAAACTCTAATGCCTACAAAGCCAAGAATGGACCAGCTCCTCCTGACCTTATGGCAATGATCAAAAGTCGATCCGCACCTCGAGTCCCTCACGATTCAAGTACGGCTTGGCCCGCCATCAGTGAAGATTCATGGAAGACACGCAACAAGACGCTTCTCTGTCCTGGAGCCCAGATGGTGGAATGAACTTCCACTGGCTGTCTGAACAGCAAACTCTCTCACGGTCTTCAAACGCAGACTGAAGACCACCGTCTCTTTGTGAAGCACTTATAATCACTAATATACTAAAGTACTGGTATAAACCATAACTGCACTTGATCTTCTAGGAACACTGGATAAGTACTGCACTGATACCGTATGTAGTCTTGTATTTGTTCTCTTCTCTGTAGGTGTTCCAGTCTTGCTAGGTGGTGCTCTGTGTCTAATCTTATATGTTGTTGTCTTCTTTCTAGGTATCAGCACTGGCTCTTGTTTATGGCAGTGTTTGAGTATAAGAGTAGTTTGGACTTAAACCTGTTTGTACTAGATAGAGATACTCATACTCTAACTGAACACAAAGCACTTCTGTAAGTCACTCTGGATAAGAGCATCTGCTAAATGCAGTAAATTTAAATTTAAACCCAGCTGGTAACACTTGTAAGGCTTAATATGGTGTAATGACTCTAAATTGTTAAGACGTAGCAAATAAAATAACAAAAGTATCAGATTTATTTATAAATTACCACTTTTATTCTAAATATTTAACATATGGATGCAGCCATTATTTCTGACGCGCAATGCCTGCTGGGTAGATGTCGTCAAATGGTTGCAGCGCTAAACTTGACTGCGGTTGAAAGGAGTGAATGTTAGGCTGTTTTCACACCTGTAGTTTGTTTCACTGGTCTGGATCAGTTAATGAGTTTGTTTACTTGGAGTGTTTCCTCATCGGTTAAGTTTGTTTTCACAGACAAAAACCCAAACACACCAAAATGCGCCCCAACAAACCACGTGAGCACGTCATCTCCTCTGATTGGTCAGAGTTATCTGGTGCGGGAGCAAGAAAGTAAACACAGGGAGAAGATCCGGTTTTCTAAACTACTGTACATTTCTTGTAGAGCGTATCACGGAGCAGCAGCAGAGACAGCATCTGTTCATATCTGTAATAATAATCTGATAATATACCAAACTACAGTCCACCTGCAGAACACCCAGCTCACTCCAAACATCAAGTAGACAACGTCCCTCACTGCTAGTCCAAGAGAGACCTCGCTTCATTGTCCTCGCCCTGTTAGCTGCTACAGTTCTCCAGTTCTCTGTATACGCCATCTGCCGCATCCCATAATGCAAAGCACACCTGGCTGCAGGAGATGTTTAGATCAAATTTGTGGAGGACACCTAATACTTGGGTTGGATCGAGGTCGGATTACATTCTCACCACAAACGAACCGCTCCGGAGTCCGTTTGGAACCGAATCGGGACCACCTCCTCTCGAGGGTCTTGGTGCGGTTGTTTTGGTCCACACCCGAGTGCGATTACTGTTTTCACACCTGCCAAAACGAACCACACCAATACTAATATATATAATTGGCGCCCTAATATATAAGAATGTCCCCTAGTGATATTTCGTATGGTAACAGTGCTTTGATGGACCCCGAGGGGCAGTGGTAACTGGTATGCAGGCTGGGAGAGGCTGGAGCCGGGGTAGCACCCATGCTGACACACAAATAAACAGTGGTAGAGAAAGAGAGAGAGACGGGGAGAGAGACTGGGAGAGAGATGGGGAGAGAGATGGGGAGAGCCAAAGAGGAATGGGCCCTGCCGAGACAGAGAGGCTTCCCACATTTCCCTCTGACTGACAGACTGACAACTGTGACATATGGAATAGTTCATGTATTCCCCAGGTGACAGGGGAGGAGAGAGAGAAAGACAGAGAGACATAGAAAGAGAGGAAGAGAGGAAGGGGGGGGGTTACACTGGCAGAGCAGGCTGGGTAGTGTTTTTCAGCTTTTGGCTCGTGTGATCAGGGATCCTCGTCGCTTGCGCTAAATTTAGCTCTGCTGGCAATTAGTGTTGGAGTCGTACAGTCACTCCTGACGTGACTGACAAACAGTCAACCAGCTTAACAAGTCAGGAGATGAGGGAGTGCTGCTGGTTCTGAGCACGCCGCTGCGGCAGCACTGCCACTACAGTTTAGTTTAAGCTGCCTGAGCGTCAATACCCCGACTGCCATTCTGACTCTCTTCACAACCCGACGCTTGTCTTCTCTCTGTTTGCGCTGGGCTGAGTCACGTGTCCGCGTTCAGAGGCTCGGTGCGGGGCGAAACGAAGCCGTGCCTGTGTTTCTGAGAGCGACTGAGGAGACATGACCTCATGGCTGGTCTGCGAGATTTGCATGTGGTGGTAATAATGCCCCGGATGCGTCATCCTCCGATTGGAGGTTGCCGGCGCGCACAGGGAAGGCTTTGTGCTCCTTGTGGCTACGGCCTGGACCGCCAGCTGAGGGCCACGAGACAGGACACAAAGCCACAATACAGCTGTTTAGACTGAGAAACGTAGCAGCAAAGCCATCTCAAAGAGCCACGCACTGTGTATTTACACCAGCTCAACATTTCGGATCAATACAGCCCGCCGTGTTTGGACAGTTCACGGTTTCAGTCACGCTGACACCAGCAACGCAGTCATTCTCTGGTTTCAGCAGTTACCGGATCATTCGAGCGATCGTGTAAACGTCATATTTTTAGCTCAGTAATCAGGCTTTCCAGAGCATGGTGAGATATTTCTGAGGAGATTCAAGGAAAAGAAGTGGGAGACTCCTGGGGTAATGCCTGGTAGACCACCAAAACTGTCCACATCAGATAAACAGCACTTCATGCCTTCATGTTTGAGAGAACATTCAGATTTTAAAAGATCTACAAGTGTTTCCCTCCATTGTGAGAAAACACCTCCACACTATGGATCTGAAAGGACGTGTAGCTGTTCAAGAAGCTGTTACTAGGAAGAGAAGAAAATGTACAAAAAACGAAGCTGCTGGTCTTCTTGGAACAATGGACTGACCACAGCAGAGTCCAACGTGATCCTGAGAAACAAAAAATGCAACCAACTTTGGAGACTTTGGATGAAAGGAGGTCTGTCTCACACTCTACCAACTCTATACCTCTATCCATCCATTACCTTCTGCATGCATGTGTTTGGACTGTGGGAGGAAACCGGAGTGCACTACACCATCATAATCACCACTGCACCACCGTGCTGGCCACTACACCACCATACTAACCACTACACCACCATACTAACAACTACACCACCATACTAACCACTACACCACCGTACTGACCACTACACCACCGTACTAACCACTACACCACCATACTAACCACTACACCACCGTACTAACCACTACACCACCATACTAACCACTACACCACCATACTAACCACTACACCACCGTACTAACCACTACACCACCATACTAACCACTACACCACCGTATTAACCACTACACCACCATACTAACCACTACACCACCATACTAACCACTACACCACCGTACTAACCACTACACCACCATACTAACCACTACACCACCGTACTAACCACTACACCACCTTACTAACCACTACACCACCCTGCCACTTACATATATAAAGGACAAGTGTATAATATAGAAAACTAAACATCGCAATATACAATTTGATAAGACAACAATGTAGGATCAGAAAAAACAAAAAAAACATTTCCATTTTTTATCTGTTTGTCTTAATTTTTCTATAATATTTAAACATGACAGCTGTTGTTTAGTATCTCTCAATATGTCATGATGAACGAACCAATGAGAACGCTTTAAAACAGTGTGAAAAAAAAAATTTGGCTCCATTGACTTACATTGAAAGGTAAGACATTACACTGAAAGGTTTTTGGCCTCTTCTGTAAAGTCACTGTTTTGGAGATGATGTTTGTTTTTCTTTGGTCGGCGACGACAAAAAAGAAGTGGGCCGAAAGGAATGACGTATGAGTTTAGACGAGTTGAAGAAAAGGATCCAGAACTTTAGATTTACTGCCGTTGCTCTGTGTAAATTTCAAACCACATTTGACCAACTGTGCCTTTTATGGTCTAGTTCTTCGTTTACGTCAGTGCAGTAACTGAGATGATAAGTAGCGCTCAGCGAGCAGGGCTGGAAATATCTGAACACCGTTGGCGGTGTGTGCATGTTGATTAATGGTTCTGAGTTTTGGATGCTGCATGTTGTCCAGTGTACAGTACTGTTAGTCACCGCTCTGCTGATTGTAGCTCTGTGAATATCTCTTTCCCTGCTAACTAGACTTGCCTGAGTAATTTGTCCACATATGTTGAAAGGAAGTACACCTGCAGGGCACTTGACTCTCTGTAGTCCCAGGACCAACAAACACCTCTGATTATACTCATTAGTATGGGGTAATTAATAATAGTATTTTTAATAGTAATTTTTTTCTAACATATTGTGGAGGCTCTTAGGGGGATCTTGAGCTTTGCACTTTGCTTTTGTTTGTTTGCTGCTTAGTGATTTTATCCACAGGCACATAGTCTGTTAAGAGTATCACATTAAAGTAGTATTGCTGCAACACTACTTATATACTATAACATACTTATATAATTGTATATAATTTATATACCATATAATATAACATAGCAGTTCTATACTAAAGTAGTATTGCTGCAATACTACTTATATGCTATATCATACTTATATAATAGTATATAATTTATATACCATATAATATAACATAGCAGTTCTATACTAAAGTAGTATTGCTGCAGTACTACTTATATGCTATATCATACTTATATAATAGTATATAATTTATATACCATATAATATAACATAGCAGTTCTATACTAAAGTAGTATTGCTGCAATACTACTTATATGCTATATCATACTTATATAATAGCATTTAATTTATATACCTTATAATATAACATAGCAGTTCTATACTAAAGTAGTATTGCTGCAATACTACTTATATGCTATATCATACTTATATAATTTATATACCATATAATATAACATAGCAGTTCTATACTAAAGTAGTATTTACTGCAATACTATTTATATACTATATCATATTTATATAATAGTACGTAATTTACATACTATATAATATAACATAACAGTTCTATTTTAAAGTAGTATTTGCTGCAATACTACTTATATGCCATATCATACTTATTTAATAGTATATAATTTATATACCATAGAATATAACATAGCAGTTCTACTTTAAAGTAGTATTTGCTGCAATACAACTTATATACTATATCATACTTATATAATAGTATATAATTTATATACCATAGAATATAGCATAGCAGTCCTATACTAAAAGTAGTAATGCTGCAATACTACTTATATACTATATTATACTTATAGTATATAATTTACATACCATATAATATAACTTAGCAGTTCTATACTAAATAGTATTTGCTGCAATACTACTTATATACTATATCATACTTATATAATAGTACATAATATATATACCATAGAATCTAACATAGCAGTTCTATACTAAAGTAGTATTTGCTGCAACACTACTTATTTAATATATCATACTTATATAATAGTATATGATTTATATACCATATAATATGATATAGCAGTTCTATACTAAAGTAGTAATGCTGCAATACTACTTATATACTATATCATACTTATATAATAGTATCAAATTTATATACCATGTAATATAACATAGCAGTTCTATTTTAAAGTAGTATTTGCTCCAATACTGCTTATATGCTATATCATACTTATATAATAGTATATAATTTATATACTATATAATATAACATAGCAGTTCTATTTTAAAGTAGTATTTACTGCAATACTACTTATATACTATATCATACTTATATAATAGTATATAATGTATATACTATATAATATAACATAGCAGTTCTATACTAAAAGTAGTAATGCTGCAATACTACTTATATACTATATCATACTTATAGTATATAATTTGCATACCATATAATATAACATAGCAGTTCTATACTAAATAGTATTTGCTGCAATACTACTTATATACTATATCATACTTATATAATAAGTAATTAAATACCATAGAATCTAACATAGCAGTTCTATACTAAAGTAGTATTGCTGCAATACTACTTATATACTATCATACTTATAGTATATAATTTACATACCATATAATCTAACATAGCAGTTCTATACTAAAGTAGTATTTGCTACAATACTGCTTATATACTATATCATACATATATAATAGTATATCATTTATATACCATATAATATAAAATAGCGGTTCTATACTTAAGTCATATTTGCTGCAATACTACTTATATACTATATCATACATATATAATAGTATATCATTTATATACCATATAATATAAAATAGCGGTTCTATACTTAAGTCGTATTTGCTGCAATACTACTTATATACTATATCATACATATATAATAGTATATCATTTATATACCATATAATATAAAATAGCGGTTCTATACTTAAGTCGTATTTGCTGCAATATTACTTATATACTATATCATACTTATATAATAATATATAATTTATATACCATAGAATATAACATAGCAGTCCCATACTAAAGTTAGTTATCTGTTTATCTGTTTCTCTGCATACATTGCCGTTTCATCCTCACCCTGTTCTTCAAGGGTCAGGTCCTCCACAGAGCAGGTACTCTTAGGGAGGTGGATTATTCTCAGCACTGCAGCGATGCTGACGTGGTGGAGATGTGTTAGTGTGTGTTGCGCTGGTGTGAGTTTTTAAACACCTCAGTGTCACTACTGGACAGAGAATAGTCCACTAACCAGCAACATTCAGCCAATGGTGTCCTGTAAGAGCGCCCTGTGTCCACTGATGAAGGACTAGTGGAACACAAACTGTGCAGCAGAAGTTGAGCTATCATCTCTGACTTTACATCTACAAGGTGGACCAGCAAGTAGTAGGAGTGTCTAATAGAGTGGACAGTGAGTGGACACCAGCACAACACACACTAACACACCACCACAACAATGTCAGTACCACTGCAGTGCTGAATATTACCCACCACCCTAATAGTACCTGCTCTGTGGTGGTCCTGTGGGGGTCCTGATCATTAAAGAACAGAGTAGTAAAGTATACAGAGAATCAGATGAACTACAGTCTGTAAGTGGAGCTCCTATATGGTCAGTGGAGCTGATACAGTGGACAGTGTGTGTAGATACAAGGAGGTGGTTTTAATGTTATGGCTGATCTGTGTATTCTGACCAATGATGGCCAGACTGCACTCCAGAACAAATAATGGTTTAGAAGATGAATGAATGAATTGTCTGAATATTAGAGCCGGTCCAAACAGTCAATCCAGGACAACAGACGATCATTAACACGTTAGCTTTGACAGTCCGAGTTAATATGATTGACTATCACAGGTGTGCTGCTGTTGTACAGTAGAGGTGCAACTCTCCTTGTTCACAGAGCCTCTCTGTCTCCTCCCTCGGCTTTTCTTCTCGAGTCCTGCAGATGCTTGGAAATTGAACCTAGCGCATAAATATGTCGCCAGTGAAACAGCTTACAGCAGCATTCACAACAAACTCCAGAAGCTTCCAGCACTTCAGTCTTCCCCAAAGTCAAAGCAACCCACACACATTCAGCTCTGTCAGAGGATGACTAATACACTCCAGCGCTAGCTCTCTTGCTCACTCTCTCTCTCTCTCTCTCTCTCTCTCTCTGGCTCTCTCCTCTCATCCTCTCCCTGCACTTCTCCCCACCTCTCTCAGGAGCAGCGAGTGTGTTTGACCTTAAACCGTTGCTGCGTCTTTACACTGTCAGCTTCAGTGTGTGTTCTCGGGGCCCGCCAGATCCGTGCCTGCGAAATGCCTGCTGACAGTCCATCAGAAGCGTCGCTCTCTCTGTATATCTATTAATAATTGAGCAGCGCTGAAGACGGGGAGGAGGGCGCCAGGCGAGTTTGTCATAAGGGGATTTTACACCTTGCACCAAGGTTTGGGCTAAACGGCACTTTCTTTCACTTTCTCTCTGAAATCTGACTAACGGGGAGAGAGAGAGAGAGAGAGAGAGAGGGAAAGAGAGAGAATGCTCCAGCACTGAGTTGTTATCCATAGCTCTAGGGTGTGTTTATGTATGAGTTTTGTACTGCTTCAACTCTGTACCTTCTGCTTAAAGTCTAAAGAGAGAGAGAGAGAGAGTGTGGAGGTGTGTGTGTACATGTGTGTGTGTACATGTGTGTGTGTGTGTGTGTGTGTGTGTGTGTGTATGGCAAAGGTTGAGAAAAACACACCTGCTATAAAGACGCTAACAGCAGCATACACAGACCTGCTGAATGAGAAGAGACCCTCTGGGCCCCCCGGAATAGCTGCAGACTTTCCATTCAGTGGTAGAAACACATTTATAATCTGAATATGTTCGGTCATGAAGTCCAGTAGTGAATTAGACTAGCTGTTAGAGAGACTAGCTAAGCTAACAAAAGCTAAAACAACTAAAACACTTGACTGGCTACAAACAGCGTTTACCGCTATTGAAGTCACCACATAAAACTGCCTGGGTTTATTAAGTATTTAAACACAATTTTCCTCACACATCGAATGGAAATTCAGCAGGAAGCTTAGTTACATCTTTTCTGGTCAGAGTGGTCAGCCTCGGACTTAAAAACTAAGCATAAAACAGAAGGAATCTCTCTGCCTGTACTGTAGGTTCTTGAGAATGAACCTAGAAATGTTGGTGGAACACATAACTAGAACAACGAGAACACATTTTCATCAATATGTTACAATATTTAAAGTTATAAAACCCACAAAGCATTTTTTAGCATAGCTGGTCTTGCTAATATCAGCATACACAGTAACACCTAATAAGAACAGACATGCATCCCATAATTGCAGACTTTACATTTTGGGTCAAAACCACATTTATAGTCCAATATGTTCAGTGGTGAAGTCCAGTAGTGGGCATATCTGTTAGTATGACTAGCTCAGCTAACAAAAGGTAATGTGACTGAAACACTTGGCTGGCTACAAACATACTGCAGCGTTTACCGCTATTGAAGACACCACATCAAACTGCCTGGGTTTATTACGTATTTGTCCACAGCTTAATCACACATGGAATGAAAATCAATCAGTAAGCTCAGCTACATCTTTTCTGAGTGGTCAGCGGCAGACAGACTTTTCCAAGCTAAGCCTAAAACAATGTAAACAGAAGCCATTCTTCCGCCTTCATGGTGAGAGTCTCTGAGGATGAACCTAGAATGAGCTGTTGGCGAACAAATATCTAAAAAAATAGTTAAAGTTATAATACCTGCAAAGGTTTGGTTAGCATGGCTGGTCCTCCTAATATCAGTGTACACAGACCCCCTGAATGAGACATTTTGTGCCCCCTGGAATTGCAGTACACTTTACATTTAATGTCAAAACCACATTTATGGTCTGATATGACTGGTGACGAAGTGACTAGCTGTTAGAGAGACTAGCTAGGCTAACAAAAAGCAATACAACTAAAACACTTGACTGGCTACAAACATATTGCAGCGTTTACCGCTATTGAAATCACCACAATAAACTGGGTTTATTAAGTATTTGGACACAGCTTGCCTCACACATGGAATGAAAATCAAGCAGCAGCCTCAGCTACGTGTTTTCTGTGTGGTCAGCGCTGGACAGACTTTTCCAAGCCAAGCCTAAAACACACAGAGTCCTTAAGAATGAACCTAGAAATGAGCTGTTGGGGAACAAATAACCAGAAAACAAGGACACATTTTTATCAACACGTTACAACAATTAAAGTTATAATACCAACACTTTTGTTAGCTTAGCTTGTCTTCCTAATATCAGCGTGTACAGTCCCTTTGAATAAGAACAGACATTTTGGGCCCCGTAGAATTGCAGTAGACTTCACATTCCCACATTTATGGTCCAATATGGCCGGTGAAGTCCAGTAGTGGGTTACACAGTGACTAGCTCTTTGCAAGACTAGCTAGGCTAACAAAAGACAAACTTTTGTTAAGCTAAGCTTTTGTAGCCTAGCTAAACATATATTGCCGCTGTCCAATGGAATCATGTATCTCCATTTTTGTCGATTTTCACTTTTCTACATCATTTGAACACAACAGCCGCTGTTTACACTGTGTAAGAATTCCAGGATGATAAGACCAATAGAAATGCATCAAAATTATTTGGAAACAAATCTGGTTCCATAGACTTACATAGAAAGTAAAGACTTCTTTTGGCCTCTCCTGTAAAGTTGCCATTACTTGTTTTTCATTGGACATATGAAGTGCTTATATATATATATATATATATATATATATATATATATATATATATATATATATATATATATATATATATATAAATAAAAGCCTCCAGGAACTGCGAAAGTACCGGTCAGTCTTGGCTACTCTTACTTCTTATATCTGCACTGTATTGATGTCGGAGGATTTGCTTACATCTCACTCTTTCTCTCTAATTAAGTAGCCTTTAAGCATTTTCCCTGCAGAGAGCTCCCTGTCAGAACAAAGTACACATTGTGTTTCGCTGTGAGATGGCCAGGCAGCGAGGGGCTCCTAACGTTACCAGCGGGCCGATAGGGCTGAGGTCCTTGGGGGCTTCTGGTTCAGTCGGTTTTGGGATCGGCTCTATCTGCGGCGCGGGGTGTCTGGGGGAATGTTTAATGGGAGAATGATTGCAGTGTTTACTGCGGACCATTCGGGACGGCGCGTCTGGGAGAGCACCCGGTGACGTGGAGGGGTTCCTCTGACTGAGAGGACAGTGATTAGAGGAAACTCGAGAGGAAGAGACCAGGCTTCCCACTGAGGCGCAGGCCGGCGGGGTAATGACCCGAAGTGGGCTTTCCCTGAGAGCGTGGTGCTACGCAAGATCAGCTCTGTTTACGTACAGCGAGCTGTAATTGGGGCAACACTGACTTCCTATTCGAGTCCTACTGTAATGTGTGGAGTTTCTGCTCCTGCTTCTTCTTCCTCTGGTGTCCAGTGTATTTAGGAACACAGTCTCAGGAGTAGATGGGAATTTTCTTCTGTCTCTTCTTTTCTTCCCTTCTTTTTGTTGTTGTTGTTGTTGTTGTGTTTTATCTTCTTCCACTTCCTGTATATAGAGAACTGAATGAGTTTTTAGATCTCGTTCTTGTCCTTCTTTGTTTTAAACTACAGTACCTGGACGAGAACAGTTCTTCTCTTTTTCTCATCTACGTTGTTGTGTTTAATGCTGTAGGTTCTCATCATCATCAGCTTCTACTTCTTTTCTTCTTCTTCATCATCATCATCATCATCTTCTATGTCTTTCTTCTACTTTTACTCATTATTATTATTACTAGGGTTCTTTTTTTATCATCCTTTATTATCCTTTATCATCCTTTCCTTTATCATCACCATCATATTTTCTTTTTCTACTTCTTCTTCTTTTTTGTTCTTTTCTTCTTCATCATCATCATCTTCTATGTCTTTCTTCTACTTTTACTCCTTGTTATTATTGTTACTTTTTATCATCTTCATTTTCTTCATCCTCATCATTTTCTTTTTTTTCATCCTCATCATCAGCAGCAGTATCGTTTTCTTCTTCTACTATTTCTTCTTTCCTTCTTCATCATCATCATCTTATTATTCTCCTTTATCATCACCATCATATTTTCTTCTTCTTTTTTTAGTTATTTTTCTTCTCTTCTTTTTGTTCTTTTCTTCTTCATCATCATCATCTTCTTCTATGTCTTTCTTATACTTTTACTCCTTATTATTATTATTATTACTATTACTTTTTTATCATCATAATTTTCTTCATCCTCACCATTTTCTTCTTCATCATCATCATCTTCTTATTCTTCTCCTTTATCATCACCATCATATTTTCTTCTTCTTTTTCTACTTTTCTTCTTTTTTTGTTAATTTCTGCTTTTCTTTCTTCATCTTAATCATCATCATCATCATCATCTTTATCTTCTTCTTCTTTGTCTTTTACTTTTCTTGTTTTTTCCTTCTTTTTTTTGTCTTCCATAACTTGTCTTCCATTTTTTCTTCTTCTTCTTCTTTTCTTTTTTGTTTTTTTCTTCTTTCTTTTCTTCATTCTTTGCCTTTTTCCTCTTCTTCCTTCTTCTTCTTCTTCATGATCATCATTATCTTCTCCTCCTCCTCCTTCTTCTTCATCACCATCACATTTCTTATTTTTTGTTTTTTATTCATTCTTCTACTTCTTTTCCTGTTTTTGTTCCTTTCTACTTCTTCTTCTTCCTTTTCTTCATCATCTTTTCTATTATCTTCTTTTTCTTTTCCTCCTCCTCCCTTTTCTTCTTTGTCATCTTCTTTCCTTCTTTTTTCTTCTTCCTTTTCTCCGTTGTCATCTTTTCTTCCTTTTTTCTTATCATCATCTTTTCTTTTTTTCTTCATCTTCTTCTACTCCTCATCTTCCTTCTCCTTCTTCTCCTTCTTTTCCTTTTTCTCTTATAATCTTTTTCTTCTTCTACTACTACATCTGTCTTCTTTTTATACTTACATTCTTTTTTCCTTCAACATATTTTTCTTCTTCTTCTATTTTTCGTTGTTCATTCATCATCTTTTTCTTCTACTTCTCTTCTTTTTCTGTTTTTGTTATTGTCTTCTTCTTCCATTTCATCATAATCATCATTTTCGTCTAATCATCTTCTTAATTTTCTTCATTGGCATCTTTTCCTTTTTTTATTAACATCATTTCTTTTTTCTTTTTCATCAAAATTTTCATCTTCTCCTCCTCCTCCTCCTTCTTTTTCTTCTTCTTTTCATTCTGTTCATCATCATCTACCTGTATATGTGTTATTACTCTATGTACAGTAACTGGAATACAGTGGGATTTACTTCTTTGTTTTCTTTCCTCTGGTGCATTAAGACCTAAACCAGGAATGGGCTGGAACATTCCTCGTATTATTATTATTATTATTATTATTATTATTATTATTATTATTATTATTATTATTGTTATTTCTGAGCGAACTTGATCACAGTGGCCCTTCGCTCTGATTAGATCAGAAATTGAGTCTGTATTTGTGTCTGTAACCCCTGTGAAGCTCTTCCTGGGCCTCTCCAGAGGATTTCTCAATATATTATTCATCAGGACGCACTAATGGCTGGCAAGTTGTCTTGAGTGAGTTTGAACATGAATCAAAAGCAGAATCACTTCCGCACCGTGATTACAAAGCCCAGCCCGGACGAGTCTGTTCCACCGAGCTGAACTCCTCTGTCTCCTCCGTCCCTCCGTGCGTCTGTGCAGGCGCGCGTCGCTTCGCCGTCCTCGCTGGCTCTGATTCGGAGAAGGCCGCTGCTTTATACCGTCATCATCATCTTCTTATTCTCCTTTATCATCATCACCATCATATTTTCTTCTTCTTTTTCTACTTCTTCTCTTCTTTTTTTGTTCGTTTCTGCTTCTCTTTCTTCATCGCCATCATCATCTTTTTCTTCTTTATCTTCGTCTTTTCTTCTTCTACTACTTCTTTTGTTCTTTTTCTTTCTTTTCTTCATTATTCTCATCTTTGTCTTTTTCCTCTTCCTCTCTATCATCATCTTCTTCTTCTTGAACGTTTTTCTTCATCTTTTTCTTCTTCATCATCATCATTTTCTTCTCTTCCTTCTCCTCCTCCTCCTTCTTCTTCATCTAAATCTTTATCATCACATTTGTCTTATTCTGCTTCTGCTATTTTTTTCTTTTTATTCATCATCTTTTTATTCTACTTTTCCTGATTTTGTTATTTTCTTCCTCTTCCTTTTCTTCATCATCATCTCTTTTAATATCATAATTTTTCTTTTTTCTTCTCCTCCTCCTCCTTCTTCTCCCTTTCCTGTTCTTTTTTATCGTCTTTTTCTTCATCTACTACTTCTATATATTATCTTTTTCTGCTTCTTTTCTTCTTTTTCATCAACATATTTGTCTTATTCTTCTATTTTTCTTTGTTTATTCATATTTTTTTTATTTTACTTCGTTTTCTTCATTTTATTCATTGTCATCTTTTCCCTCTTTTTTATTAACATCATTTTTCTTCTTCTTCATCATCATCTTCTATGTATTTCTTCTACTTTTACTCCTTAGTATTATTATTACCTTTTATCATCTTCATTTTCTTCATTATCATTATTTTTTTCGTTTTTCTTCTTCATCATCAGCAACAGTAACTTTTTCTTCTTCTATTACTTCTTCTTTTCTTCTTCATCATCATCATATTATTCTCCTTTATCATCACCATCAAATCTTCTTCTTCTTTTTCTACTTCTTCTTCTCTTCTTTTTTGTTTGTTTCTGCTTCCCTTTCTTCATCATCTCTTTTATCATCATTTTTTTTTCCTCCTCCTCCTCCTTCTTCTTCTTTGTCATCTTTTCTTGTTTTTCTTCTTCCATTTCTTCATTGTCATTTTTTCTTCCTTTTCTATTATCATCTTTTCTTTTTTCTTCTTCCCCTCCTCCTCCTCCTCCTCCTCCTCCTTCTTCTTTCATTTCATCATAATCACCATCATCTTCGTCTTCTTCTTCTTCATCATCTTTGTTTTCTTCATTGTCATCTTTTTCCTCTTTTTTATAATATCATTCTTTTTTCTTCTTCATCATCATCATCTTCTCCTCTTCCTTCTTCTTTTTCTTCTTCTTTTCATTCTGTTCATCATCATCTACCTGTATATGTGTTATTACTCTATGTACAGTAACTGGAATACAGTGGGATTTTCTTCTTTGTTTTCTTTCCTCTGGTGCATTAAGACCTAAACCAGGAATGGGCTGGAACGTTCTTCGTATTATTATTATTATTATTTTTATTGTTACTTCTGAGCGAACTTGATCACAGTGGCCCTTCGCTCTGATTAGATCAGAAATTGAGTCTGTATTTGTGTCTGTAACCCCTGTGAAGCTCTTCCTGGGCCTCTCCAGAGGATTTCTCAATATATTATTCATCAGGACGCACTAATGGCTGGCAAGTTGTCTTGAGTGAGTTTGAACATGAATCAAAAGCAGAATCACTTCCGCACCGTGATTACAAAGCCCAGCCCGGACGAGTCTGTTCCACCGAGCTGAACTCCTCTGTCTCCTCCGTCCCTCCGTGCGTCTGTGCAGGCGCGCGTCGCTTCGCCGTCCTCGCTGGCTCTGATTCGGAGAAGGCCGCTGCTTTATGTTGATATATTTACATACATATATCATTAGCTGACTATCAAACCCTCTGGAAAACACTGAGACTATTCTCCGAAGGGTAGCCGCTTGTCTTTCTGCATGGCTCATTAGTGGATTTCGCTTGCGCAAACGTATGGGCCAGCATTCAAAAGCTAATACACTTTCACATCTCCAGTGTGTATAATACGGGGAGACGAGGGTGAGGGTCAGGCAGGCACTGGAGTGTGGGCGAACGCTTCCATACAGAAATGATTTATCAGGCGCTGCTGGTGCCGTGCCGAAAAAAGAAAGTTTTCTATTGATGTAGTGGCTTGAAATGGCTTCTTCAAGAGGACAGAAGATAGCGGTGTCAGTAAGCACACGCATACACACACTCAGCCTTCTCATCAGACTGTGACAGACGCTTCTTTCTACTCTTAATTTGATTCAGCCTGCTCCTTTGAGCGCGCAGAGCAAGCAGGAAGTGAGAAATTCCTTCAAACCCCCCACCCTTGGTGCGCTTTCTACCTTTGTGTTGGTATTTGATAGCTTTAAGCATCAGTTATTTACTTCAGCCCGTGAAAAAAGCACACGTTTCAGTCATCAATGACATTTCACGTTATGGTAATTACGAAGATTAGCAACGACTTAGACTCCACCCGGATGCACATTATTAAAGCCGTAGCTTTCTTGAGTACTCAGAACTACAGAAATACTCATTTTCCTCATATGCATACTAAAACTAGACGGACTGGGAGACTCAATAAGGTCCTGGTGGGTTGTCACAAGTATCTGGAGGTATCATGCTGACCACAGCTGCTGGAGGGAACGTGGAGGAAGATCCATAGAGCCAACACCACCATCCAGGTGGTTCCAAGATGCTCACTGAAGTTCAAGTCTGAGGAATTAGGGGGTCCAGTGTAGTACTTGGAAGTCTTGGTCAGCTCTTCCAACCATTTTGGGACATTTCTAGCCGTGTGACGTCTTGCTGGAAGATCCCATCCGTCCCAGAGAAGACAATCAGCATGAATGGGTGTACAGGGCATCCCAGAGGTATTCACAGTGCTACAGTCTTATTCCAAAATGGGTTCAATATTTTTTCCCTTAAAATTCTACACACAATAGTCCATAATGACAAAGCGGAAAAAGTTTGTTTAAATTTTTCGGAATTTATTATAAATGAAAACAAAAGAATCACATGTATATAATTATTCATAGCCTTTGGCAGCAGTTAGAGTCTTTTTGAGTATGATGCTACAAGCTTGGCACACCTATTTTGGGCAGTTTCTCCTGTTCTTCTTTACGGAACCTCTCAAGCTCCACCAGGTTGGATGGGCAGCGTCAGGGTGCACTGCCATTTTCAGATCTCTCCAGAGATGTTCAATCAGGTTCAAGTCTAGGCCACTCAAGAACTTGTTGTCCCAAAGCCAATCCTTTGTTATCTTGGTTGTGTGCTTAGCATCATTGTCCTGTTGGAAAATGAACCTTCGTCCCAATCTGAGTTCCAGAGCGCTCTGAAGCAGGTTTTCTTCAAGGAGGTCTCTATACCCTGCTGCATTCCTCTTTCCTTCACTCCTGACTAGTCTCCCAGTTCCTGCTGCTAAAAAAAACAAACCCACAGCATGATGCTGCCACCACCATGCTTCACTGTAGGGATAGTATTCGCCAGGTGGTGACTTGGCATTCAGGCCAAAGACTTCAATCTTTGCTTCATGAGACCAGAGAATTTTGTTTCTCATGGTTTGAGAGTCCATCAGGTGCCTTGTGGCAAACTCCAAGTGGGCTGTCTTGTGTCTTTTGCTGAGGAGTGGTTTCTGTCTGGCCATTGTACCATACAGGCCTGATTGGTGGAGTGCTGCAGAAATGATTGTCCTTCTGGAAGGTTCTCCTCTCTCCACAGAGCAATGCTAAAGCTCTGTCAGAGTGACGCTTGGCTTCTTGGTCACGTCCCTGACTAAGGCCCTGCTACCCCAATCACTCAGATTGGTCAGACGGCCAGATCTAGGAAGAATCCTGGTGGTTCCAAACTAATTCCATTCCTGAATGATGGAGGCCACTGTGCTCATTGGGGCCTTCAGTCCTGCAGAAATGTTTCTGTACCCTTACCCGTCCAGTCTCGGAGGTATACAGATGATTTTTTGGACTTCATGGTTTGTGCTCTGACATGTACTGCAGACTCTGGGACCTTATACAAATTATGTCTAATCAACTGGATATACCACAAGTTGACTCCAAACAAGTTGTGGAAGCAACTTGTTCTTCATCTGTACTATAATTCATCGGTATATATGTACACCAGAGCAGCTGAACAAAAGTACAAGGTGGTACAGTCAATATATCAGTACTGTTTGAATAGTTTGATCAGAGGAGGATGGGTCCCCCCCTTGTGAGTCTTGGTTCCTCCCGAGGTTTCTTCCTCCACCTCTAAGGGACTTTCTCTTTGCCACTGTCGCCTATGGCTTGCTCACCGGGGGGTTCTTCTATGTTTTTTCTGTGATTTCTATGCTTTCCTTCTGTGTTGTTATTTTCTTCTTAGTCTTATTTATGCTCTGTTGAACTTCTCTTATCACTAAATTCCTGTAAAGCTGCTTTCCTATACGAATAAAAATTTGATTCGAATTTGATTTGAATTGAAGGACGATCAGCGGAAACAGGACCACCTGAGCTCAATTTTGAGTGTCATGGCAAAGGCTGTTAATACTTATTTGTTAATAAACTTTTGTTCACTTTGTTATCATGGGGTATTGTACATAGAATTTTGAGGGAAAAAATTAATTGAACCCATTTAGGAATAAGACTGTAACATAACAAATTGTGGATACCCTGTGAATACTTTCTGGAATCACTGTACATGATCTGCAAGGATGGATTCACAGAAAACATCCCCCAGACCAGAACGCTGCCACCTACATGCTGCTGCCGTCCAAAGTAGAAAGTGGATTTAATAATGTGAATCAACTGTGTATGAATTCACACACTTCTCTTCAGCTGCTATGCTTCTTATACACTAAACTCAATGCATCACTCGCAAAACAGTGTACACCGAAGTTTTCGAGAGCATGCATTGCAGGAAGCTAAGACTACCCTATATCACCACCAGAGCTACTCCTGCATTCCCACAGCAGCAAAGGCACTTAGCCCACGGCTTAACAGCCAGCGCCTGCTCGGATGGACTATCGATAAACACTCCTGCACTGCTGAAGATGATGGGTCTGTAGAAATCACAATTCACTCATGGCGTAAAGCAAATTCTGAAATGCTAACAATGATGGCAGTAATAGTGATGGTTATTGTCAGCCCTGCTTCGCTGATGTCAGCACTATAAAGTGCACGGTTGCTTTTTCCATTATTTCATTAAGATCTGGTGCAACGGCTATTTTTTTCCTTCCTTGGCTTGCACAAAACTTAACACTCTTAACACTTACTCACATTATTAAAACCAAAGACTGTAAGATCAATATGTAAGGGGTCATTATATGCCTCTATATCACCATCAACATACAAAACTGATTATTTAAAAGCCTTTATCTGATCAATAAGTGTATTTTCACCAGTAAGAACACCAGATCTGATTAGAACAGATGTAAAAAATCACACATACAATAAAAAGTAAGATGAATATCTTATTGTGAAAGAAGTAGATCATATCTTGAGCTCTAGTTTGAAGAATAAAGTGTAGTTCCAGATTTCTCCTGGACGCCCCAGACATTGTACGAATGTCTTCAGTTCCTTCAGCAGCAATCTTGATTTAGCTTAATGAAGTACTGAGCAGTCAAAGCAGGTAATAGATGAGAACTGATAATAATACTGGGTTTGTTTCCACAAGGAGAAGCTTGGAAAGGGTTAAATAAACACACTGACGTATGTAAAAACACTATTTACTCTATTAATACTGTTTGAATTTTTAAAAAATAAAGTATTTTGCTGAGCAAAGTTTTAAAGTTTCCTGTCTGGAATTTTTTTTATATATATTTTTAAATATAATAATGTCCACAAGTGCCTCAAACTTTTGCACCGTACTGTAGAAACAACAGACAACTATTCTGAGAGGTACTGATCACGATGTGTATCAGTAAACATCTGCGGAGAACCATAAGAAACTGCTGAAAACGTAGACTTTTTAGGATTCGGATCTAATGAGTGTGAAATTCCAAAAAGTAATCGAATACCTCATGAAGGCGGAGTTTAAAATAGGTGACGGCAGGTGTCTGATGGACTGTCGTTAGCCCACAGATGTAATGTAAGTTATTAAGCCACACAAAATCCTTAGATTAAGCAAAACAAAAAAGGAAAAACGTTCACACCTTATTTAAAAGGGCTCCTGTGGGCCCCCATGTTGGATGGTACATAATAAAAAAGATTTTGTATTAATCTTAGGTTCAATTTAGGACAATTTACTGATAATTCATCTATCCATCCATTATCTTCTGCTTTATCCCAGTAGCCAGTCCCGCACTCCTGATAAAACTCTTAATATGTTATGTTATCTATTAGGGGTGTAAGAAAATATCGAATATCAGGATATTAAATTTCATGATACTGTATGGGTTCTCAAAAACACAGTATCGATACACAGATTCCTGTCAGACAGTGACTCATTGTGTGTTGTGTTTAAACCACTGAACACTAGATGGCAGTGTTGTAATCCATTTTCGGCTCCACTCCAACATTAACAAGCAGCACAAGGGCGCAATGCTATTGTAAGCATTGGCAAACCTGTTTATATAGTTATGTGTTTTAATAGTAGGATTTAAAAAATCACAATATATCTCTTTACTTGCAGTATCGCAGTATATCACGATATATTGAATCGTGACCGCTGTATCACAATACGTATTGCATCGCCAGATTCTTGCCAATACACAACCCTATTATCTATAAAGTTGTGGCATTGAAGCATCAACGTTGAGGTATTTTATGTATTCTAATTTTATGCATATTTTTTCTATAAATGTTTTATTATGTATACATTTTTAAATCCCAAACTTTTGACTGATTGATGTTTAGTTTGGTAGCTGATGGAAGATATGTCAGCATTGCTTGAGTGGATTGCCGCTAAAATTCCACATATGTAGTCCTTTGCTAAAATAACTAGACTAAACAACTTGAACAAACTGAAGAAGCTGAGCAGATAATGTTTGTCAGTGAAGCATAAACAATGTTAGAAATTTGGAACTGCTGTTGGAATCAGTCAAGTAGAGTCATAAAGAAGCTGTATAGCCTTGGCCTACGTTAGCTGAAGCTTGAAATTTGGTTTCAGTGTTTTTTCAAAGTAGTTTGTCTAATAGTAATAGCAAATGATATAGAGTCTGTCAATCTGAAGTCTGAAGAACTTACGTTAAACTGCTTTAGCCGTGCCCGTGTGAGTACACTAGTTTAGCCGAACTCCAGTAAACACTACTGTGTAGCGTAGTAGGTGTAAAGCACTGATGGTAATGATGAGCGTAGACAGTTTGTGAAGTGGAAAAAGCAGTAAGCCCATTGACAGCAGTCAGCGACATAAAGATATCATTAAAGGGGAATTTACTTGGTGAAGTGGAGCTTTGAAACATTTGGAAAACTTCCCAAATTTAGTAGTTAAGAAAGTAGAGTAACTGAGCTAGCTAGGCCCTAACTGAGAATACTAGGTGGAGGATTAAGAATATTAGTGAAGAATCATAAAAGCAGATATTTAAAAGATATGTTACAATCAGGTCACCAATATCAATACAATTCTATCTGATTAAGCTAATTTAGCTCATTGCTGGATTTATTGCTGAATGGTTGTGAACAGAGAAAGACTCTGCCAACTGTAGGTCATTAAAAATTGAGGCTTGTTGTTTGGAGTTTCTCGGCTGCTTGGACCCCAACCCCGCAGATGAGGCAATAAAGAGGTAATGTTACATGATACCACCTATTCAAGCAATTGAAATAAATATTAAAATCTGTGATATGTACCAAAGCTGGAATTCTAGTTTGTAAACTCAGACTATTTCCACACTGTGCTAAATGCTAGCTTTTCTTCTAAGACATCATTTGTTGATTTATGCTAAACATGAAGTGGGTCAACTCCGTCACTCCAAGTCTCCCTCCAACTAATTCCTCGAAGTTGGCAGCCCTGTAAATTTACCAGAGTTTCAAGAGTTGAAGAGGTCAGCTGAAAAAATAGCACAGAAAGCTGGTTTATGCTGGTCTGGTGCTGGTTTTGATGCAGCATACCAACATCCAGAGCATGCCATCTGCTGGTTTTGCTGGTCTGTGCTGTTTTTCTTCTAGCCTGGAGCTTCTGCTAGGCCTAAATGAACTGTAGCCTTATATTAATGTTTGCTAATCCAGCTGCGTAGCCTGTGTCCCACTAGCTACTGTTTAGCATAGCACAGTGGAGTAGCACAGTAGAGCACAGCTTAGCATAGTCGAGCAGTGCATTGCTTTTAGCGGTGATTGGCAGACAGCGTGTGAAGTTGTAACAGCAGTAAGCCTAATGATAACAGCAGCTAGTGGCGTGATGCTAGTATGCTAGTGGTGGGAGCGTCTCTGCAGGTTCTTACCCAGGTGAAGGGGAACTTTGAAGCGGCACTCTGATCTTCCCTTCCTGCTCTCCAGACGCTTTGTTCTGGCTAAGCAGGAGAGGGAAACACACAAACCATCTCAGCACACTTTTAAAATAATCATCACAAGGAAGAGACAGACAGAGAGAGAGAGAGAGAGAGAGAGAGAGAGCCTCAGACCGGGTGTGTGAGGGAGAGACAAAGAGAGCGAGGAGAGAGATGCGGAGAGGGAGAGAAAGAGAGGGGAGATGGAGAACAGAAGGCTCAGAGAACAAGGTGAGAGTGTGTAAATTTTTCATCCTGGCTCTAGGATCAGGATGGCGGAGGATTGCGGGGCAGGATTAGCGGTTCTAAGCCCTAACAAGGGCTGCGGAGAGCATGGCCGTGGTGCAGAGATACTGCAGGAGAGGCGCGGATCAAAAGGAGCTGGTTTTCATGACATTCACAACCCTGGCAGCAGCTAATTATGCAGGCCTGGATACCCCCCCTGCCCCCCCTCCACCACCACCACCACCCCACCTACAGAAAAAGGCCCTCTTTTTTACAGAGTTGAGAACAATGCAGACTTCTCCTCTTCCAAAGCTCCTGTCATCCTCACCATCAGAGGAGAAATCAGGACACATATAAGATACTACACTGAAATGAGCAGGGCATTATTACCGCATACCTATACTGAACAATACTAACCAACAAAACACGAGCGTGTCTGCTTACTGTACAGGCCCTGTTTTTACCTGACATTAGCGGAGGTCTCATGCACACCCCTTCATTTGATTCTTATGAACCTTTATACCCAGAATTTGTTCTAAACGGCGCCCTGTTCACTAAATGGTGCACTATATCTGTGAGTCCATCATTTGGCACTACTGCCCAAAAACATAGGGTGTGTCCGAAATTGCCTACTTGTCTACTACTCAGTAGTGAAATCAGTAGGCAAGCGAGGCTAGTATGTCTGAATACACAGTAGTAAATCAGTAGGCGAGCGCGGCTAGTATATCTGAATACTCAGTAGTAAATCAGTAGGCGAGCGTGGCTAGTATGTCTGAATACTCAGTAGTAAATCAGTAGGCGAGCGTGGCTAGTATGTCTGAAAACTCAGTAGTGAAATCAGTAGGCGAGCGCGGCTAGTATGTCTGAATACTCAGTAGTGAAATCAGTAGGCGAGTGTGGCTAGTATGTCTGAATATTCAGTAGTGAAATCAGTAGGCGAGCGTGGCTAGTATGTCTGAATACTCAGTAGTGAAATCAGTAGGCGAGCGTGGCTAGTATGTCCGAATACTCAGTAGTGAAATCAGTAGGCGAGCGCAGTTAGTATGTCTGAATATTCAGTAGTGAAATCAGTAGGCGAGCGCGGCTAGTATGTCTGAATACTCAGTAGTAAATCAGTAGGCGAGCGCGGCTAGTATGTCTGAATACTCAGTAGTGAAATCAGTAGGCGAGCGTGGCTAGTATGTCTGAATATTCAGTAGTGAAATCAGTAGGCGAGCGTGGCTAGTATGTCTGAATAATCAGTAGTGAAATCAGTAGGCGAGCGTGGCTAGTATGTCTGAATACTCAGTAGGTAAATCAGTAGGCGAGCGTGGCTAGTATGTCTGAATACTCAGTAGTAAAGCAGTAGGCGAGCGAGACTAGTATGTCTGAATACTCAGTAGTAAATCAGTAGTCAGGCGTGGCTAGTATGTCTGAATACTCAGTAGTAAATCAGTAGGCGAGCGTGGCTAGTATGTCCGAATACTCAGTAGTGAAATCAGTAGGCGAGCGCGGCTAGTATGTCTGAATACTCAGTAGTAAATCAGTAGGCGAGCGTGGCTAGTATGTCCGAATACTCAGTAGTGAAATCAGTAGGCGAGCGAGGCTAGTATGTCTGAATACTCAGTAGTGAAATCAAGTCAAGTCAAGTCAAGTGGGTTTTTATTGTCATTTCAACTACATACAGAGTACACAGTGAAACGAAACAACGTTCCTCCAGGACCATGGTGCAACATAGACAGTGCATACAGACACAAGTGCAACACAAACAAACAAGTGCGGACAGACAACACAACACAGTACAGACAGAGAATAATAAATAATTGCTGGTTGTGTGCAAATTGTGCAGTGTGTAATAAATAGAGTCCAGTGAGGTAGTAGAGTTATTAGTGCAATGCTTTGTGCAAAAATGCTTCCCTTTTTTTATCTGGGGTAAATGGTTGGAGAAAGATATCAGTTCAGACGTTGAGTTGTGTTGAGAAGTCTTGGGGGAAGAAGCTGTTGCAGAGTCTGGTCGTGTTGGACCGGACGCTGCGGTACCTTCTTCCTGATGGCAGGAGGGAGAACAGTCTGTGTGAAGGGTGGGTGGGGTCATCCACAATGCTGGTTGCTTTGCGAATGCAGCGGGTGGAGTAAATGTCCAAGACGGAGGGGAGAGAGACTCCGATGATTCTCTCAGCTGTCCTCACAATGTGTTGGAGGGACTTGCGGTCAGAGGCTGTGCAGGTCCCAAACCAAGCAGTGATGCAGCTGCTTAGGATGCTCTCTATGGTTCCCCTTTAGAAGAGGGTGAGGATGGGTGGAGGGAGACGGGCCTTTCTCAGCTTCCGGAGGAAGTAGAGACGCTGCTGGGCTTTCTTGGCTGTAGAGCTGGTGTTCAGGGACCAGGTGAGGTTCTCCGCTAGGTGGACACCAAGGAACTTGGTGCTCTTAACGATCTCCACAGAGGAGCCGTTGATGTTAAGCGGAGAGTGGTCCGGTCTTGATTTCCTGAAGTCAACAACCATTTCCTTGGTCTTCTCTACATTCCAGTGAAGGTTGTTGACTGTACACCAGTCTGTCAGCTGCTGTACCTCCTCCCTGTATGCTGACTCGTCGCCTTTGCTGATGAGACCCAGCACAGTTGTATCATCGGCGAACTTTATGATGCTGTTAGAACTGTGTTTCGCAACACAGTCATGAGTCAGCAGGGTGAACAACAGAGGACTCAGTACACTGCCCTGGGGTGCCCCAGTGTTCATGGTGATGGTGCTGGAGCTGCTGTTCCCGAACCGGACTAACTGGGGCCTCCCTGTCAGGAAGTCCAGGATCCAAGTGCACAGGGGGGTGTTGAGGCCCAGCAGGCTTAACTTCCTGGTGAGATTCTGTGGGATGATGGTGTTGAATGCTGAACTGAAGTCTATGAACAGCATTCTGATGTAGGTGTCCTTCTTCTCCAGGTGGGTAAGGGAGAGATGAAGGGTGGTGGTGATGGCATCGTCCGTGGAGCGGTTGGGACGATATGCAAATTGCAAGGGGTCCAATGAAGAGGGCAGTTGGGTTTTGATGTTCCTCATGACTAGCCTCTCGAAGCACTTCATGATGATGGGCGTGAGAGCTACGGGACGGTAGTCATTGAGGCAGGACACCGTGGACTTCTTTGGCACGGGGATGATGGTGGTGGTCTTGAGGCACGTTGGGACAGTGGAGCTGCGCAGGGAGACGTTGAAGATGTCCGTGAGAACATCTGTCAACTGGTCTGCACACTCTCTGAGCACTCTGCCAGGGATGTTGTCTGGTCCTGCAGCTTTCCGTGGGTTGACTCTGCGCAGAGTTTTCCTCACGTCCACTGCAGTCAGGCACAGCGCCTGCTCGTCTGGCTTGGGTGTGATCTTGCTCACCAACGTGTTGTTCTGTGCCTCAAACCGTGCATAAAAGTCGTTTAGGGCATCGGGGAGGAAGGCATCACTGTCACAGGACGGTGGCATTGTCCTGTAGTGTGTGATTTCCTGGATGCCCTGCCACATGCGCCGCGTGTCACCCGTGTCCTGGAAGTGGTTGTGGATCCTCTGGGCGTGAGCGCGTTTTGCCTCTCGGATGGCTCGTGACAATTTGGCTCTTGCTTTCCTTAGGGCCGCCTTGTCACCCACTCTGAAGGCCGAGTCGCGGGTCCTCAGTAGCGCACGCACCTCAGGAGTCATCCACGGCTTCTGGTTTGGGCATATGGTGATGGTCTTGGAGACAGTGACATCATCAATACACTTGCTGATGTAGCCAGTGACTGATGCTGTGTACTCCTCCAAGTTAACAGAGTCGCCTTCAGTCGCAGCCTCCCTGAACATGTCCCATGCAGTGCACTCAAAACAGTCCTGAAGGGCAGAGATGGCTCCTGCCGGCCAGGTTTTCACCTGCTTCTGAACTGGTCTGGAGCGTCTGATGAGGGGTGTGTAAGCTGGAGTCAGATACACAGACATGTGGTCCGAGAACGCGAGGTGGGGGGCGGGGCTCCGCCCGGTACGCGCTGGGTATGTTTGTGTAAACAAGGTCCGACGCGTTCGCTCCTCTCGTGGCAAAGTCCACATGCTGATGGAATTTAGGGAGGACTGACTGGAGATTAGCGTGGTTAAAATCTCCGGCGACAATGAACAGTGCGTCTGGGTGTCTGGTCTGCAGATCACTGACGCCCCCGTGCAGCTCCCACAGTGCCTCTTTAGCATTTGCGCTAGCGCTAGGCGGTATGTACACGGCGGCTATCAGCACGGCGAAGAATTCCCATACTAAATAAAAAGGTCTGCACTTAACTATGATGAACTCCACCAGCGGAGAGCAGTGCTTGGCGACAGTTACAGCGTTGTTGCACCATTCTGTGTTGATGTAAACACACACGCCTCCACCGCGGGTCTTCCCGGACAGAGCCGCGCTCCTATCCGCTCTGAACGAGGCTAGCCCGTCTAGCTGAATGGCGCTGTCTGGAATACTGTCGCTGAGCCACGATTCCACAAAGACTAGAGCACAGCAGTCTCTGAACTCTCGCTGGGTCGCTCGCTGGAGTCGAATGCAGTCCAGTTTATTATCGAGGGAGCAGACGTTTGCGAGGAATAGCGATGGTATAGCCGGGCGGCTAGGGCTAGCCTTTAGCCTCGCGCGAACCCCGGCTCTCTTACCGCGCTTCCGCTTTCGCTCGCACCGCTTGCGATGACACTTCCGCCGGGCTCCGCCATCAGGAAACGCCGCGGACTGCAGGCCTGGGTCTTGTAGCAGGCTGAGCTCTTGTAGCGTCTGCAGAACTTCGTCCGAAAGATTGTTTGTAGGCTGATTTCTCCACTGAAGCAGGGTCTGGCAGTGGTAGGATATGTGCACTGGTGTTCCGATGCACATATTTGCAGAGATGGACGTGAATATCCACAAACAATGACACAAAAAGCACCAATTCTCGGACCAAGAGCGGCCGCTGCGTGTTAACGCGCCGCCGACCGGATGTGACCAGTAGGCGAGCGCGGCTAGTATGTCTGAATACTCAGTAGTAAATCAGTAGGCGAGCGCGGCTAGTATGTCTGAATACTCAGTAGTAAATCAGTAGGCGAGCGCGGCTAGTATGTCTGAATACTCAGTAGGTAAATCAGTAGACGAGCGCGGCTAGTATGTCTGAACACTCAGTAGTGAAATCAGTAGGCGAGCGCGGCTAGTATGTCTGAATACTCAGTAGTGAAATCAGTAGGCGAGCGTGGCTAGTATGTCTGAATACTCAGTAGTGAAATCAGTAGGCGAGCGTGGCTAGTATGTCTGAATACTCAGTAGTGAAATCAGTAGGCGAGCGCAGCTAGTATGTCTGAATATTCAGTAGTGAAATCAGTAGGCGAGCGTGGCTAGTATGTCTGAATACTCAGTAGTAAATCAGTAGGCGAGCGCGGCTAGTATGTCTGAATACTCAGTAGTGAAATCAGAAGGTAAGTGTGGCTAGTATGTCTGAATAATCAGTAGTGAAATCAGTAGGCGAGCGTGGCTAGTATGTCCGAATATTCAGTAGTGAAATCAGTAGGCGAGAGTGGCTAGTATGTCTGAATACTCAGTAGTAAAGCAGTAGGCGAGCGAGACTTTTATGTCTGAATACTCAGTAGTAAATCAGTAGTCAGGCGTGGCTAGTTTGTCTGAATATTCAGTAGTAAATCAGTAGGCGAGCGTGGCTAGTATGTCTGAATACTCAGTAGTAAAGCAGTAGGCGAGCGTGGCTAGTTTGTCTGAATACTCAGTAGTGAAATCAGTAGGCGAGCGTGGCTAGTATGTCTGAATATTCAGTAGTGAAATCAGTAGGCGAGCGTGGCTAGTATGTCTAAATACTCAGTAGTGAAATCTGTAGGCGAGCGTGGCTAGTATGTCTGAATACTCAGTAGTGAAATCAGTAGGCGAGCGCAGCTAGTATGTCTGAATATTCAGTAGTGAAATCAGTAGGCGAGCGCGGCTAGTATGTCTGAATACTCAGTAGTAAATCAGTAGGCGAGCGCGGCTAGTATGTCTGAATACTCAGTAGTGAAATCAGTAGGTAAGTGTGGCTAGTATGTCTGAATACTCAGTAGTAAATCAGTAGGCGAGCGTGGCTAGTATGTCCGAATATTCAGTAGTGAAATCAGTAGGCGAGCGTGGCTAGTATGTCTGAATAATCAGTAGTGAAATCAGTAGGCGAGCGTGGCTAGTATGTCTGAATACTCAGTAGTAAAGCAGTAGGCGAGCGAGACTTGTATGTCTGAATACTCAGTAGTAAATCAGTAGTCAGGCGTGGCTAGTATGTCTGAATATTCAGTAGTAAATCAGTAGGCGAGCGTGGCTAGTATGTCTGAATACTCAGTAGTAAAGCAGTAGGCGAGCGTGGCTAGTTTGTCTGAATACTCAGTAGTGAAATCAGTAGGCAAGCGTGACTAGTATGTCTGAATATTCAGTAGTGAAATCAGTACGCGAGTGTGGCTAGTATGTCTGAATACTCAGTAGTGAAATCAGTAGGCAAGCGTGACTAGTATGTCTGAATATTCAGTAGTGAAATCAGTACGCGAGTGTGGCTAGTATGTCTGAATACTCAGTAGTGAAATCAGTAGGCAAGCGTGACTAGTATGTCTGAATATTCAGTAGTGAAATCAGTACGCGAGTGTGGCTAGTATGTCTGAATACTCAGTAGTGAAATCAGTAGGCAAGCGTGACTAGTATGTCTGAATATTCAGTAGTGAAATCAGTACGCGAGTGTGGCTAGTATGTCTGAATACTCAGTAGTGAAATCAGTAGGCAAGCGTGACTAGTATGTCTGAATATTCAGTAGTGAAATCAGTACGCGAGTGTGGCTAGTATGTCTGAATATTCAGTAGTGAAATCAGTAGGCCAGCGTGGCTAGTTTGTCTGAATACTCAATAGGTAAATCAGTAGGCGAGCGTGGCTAGTATGTCTGAATACTCAGTAGTAAATCAGTAGGCGAGCGCGGCTAGTATGTCTGAATACTCAGTAGGTATTGAGTAGTAGGTTAACGGTACCTCGATGACCTACTGAATCGGCAGCCATGTTTATGTAGGCGAACACAGCACACTGTGTATCCCCTGATTCACCTGGAGTGGTGGATGAATTCAGAGTGGAGTAAATAAACGGTGTAAAGCTGAACGTCGGCTGTGTGTACGTAGCTACTGCTAGTGAACTGCCGCTACAGAAGTTAGCGCTACTGCTGAGATAAACAATGATTACATTCCTCCTGATTGGTCTTCTCTGAGCTACGGCTCGACACAGTCTGATACATAATCAGACAAAAACACAGATCAGTGTCACTAAAAGATCTAAATCTGTCAGTAAACGAGCTTTTAAATGAATAGCAGGACTTTTACGGTGGTGGTCCGACGTCTTGCATCACAGGACGCTGGCAAGATGACGGCTGTAGTACGTCCGAGATTGTGTGGCTACAGTAACTCGCCTACTGAAACTGCTCTACTAGTCTGCCGCTCGAGCAGCACGTACAGGCTCTAATCTAGTACCTACGGATGCACCTATAGTAAGGAATATACACCCACTCTTACAATCAGTACGCTGTAATAGGTAGTGTAGGCTGGGCGGTATGGTGAAAAAATAGATTAGATATTGTTTTGCAAACTGCACTCCAGTATAACTAACTAAGAGTACTAGATAAATGGAGGATTAAGAATATTAGTAAAAAAATGATAACAGCAGATATGAAAAGCAATGTTACAATCAGGTAATTCATACTATGAGAAATACTCCTTCAATGTTTTTCAGCCTTTTATAAAGTCATATGTGAGAAAGCAATCAGCATCCGATCTCCCACGGTTCTATCTGGGCCCATTAAGCTTAATTGCTGGATCCCAGTATCCGAACATACAGTGAGCAGGTTGCTAATTGGATGATACCATGTGGTTTGCATAGCTGATTGGTTGTCAAGATAAAGAGACCTTGCCCACTGTACGTCATTGTTACAGGCTGCATGCCTGAGTGACAAGCCTCACAACTTTGTTGTTGGGAGATTCTAGGCTGCCTGGGACCCAAAACTCGCAGATGAGGCAACGTAAAGGTAACGTTACACCGACTAAAGCAGCTTAACTATGTACTAAAATGGTTCGACTTGGAATTTGGAAATTTATGAAATCTGACAAGTTCATAATGGGATGTTTCCTGAAATTGGATATTTGAGAGAAAAAAAAAAAAAAAAAAAAAAAAAAAATATATATATATATATAAATATAGAGAGAGAGAGAGAGAGAGAGAGAGAGAGAGAGGTGGTGGGTCGTCGTTGCTTGTAAAACAGGAAACCGCCTTTTGCACAGACAGTCTACTGACTTTAGCATCTTGGTGTCATCTGAGATATCTTCTGAGCGTCAGAGAGTGATAGTGGAATTCAGCTTCTGGCCCCAGCGGCTTAATGGGCCCAGGCGGCTGCAGCTATATGTGGCATCGCTAATAGAAATAATCACTTTTTAACTTCTAACCAAACTAAAGCTTGCACACTTGCAAAGAATCTGCACTCATTTTCATGAAAAACTGTGTTAACTACCTAGCGTACTGCTGCTATCAGACCTGTGCCTTACATAAATGCTACCCCCAGCAGCTAACATAGCGGCTAAAGTGGCTAAAGCTACAAACAGCAGCACTTTAGTGAGTAAAACAGCACGTATTTAATGATAATTAAAACGTTTTTCAGTCCACATGTGTAGTTAGTCCATCAATGTAGTTAGCCAGGAGGGTGATTTCACCCAATGGAGCCAGATCTATGATGCCAGGCAACCCAGCCTGGAGTTCAGACCACCTTTCTTTACTAGTATGAGCAAAAAAAAACCCCACGTCTTCTTATTATAACCACTGAAGCAAGTCATATATGTCTGCGATGAGCTGCGGCCCAAAACACTAGGTTAAATTCCCCTTCACTGTGACCATCCAGGCACCAGCTGACTCCAGTCGAATGGGTAGTTGTCCAGTAACGACACCATCTCCCTCATGCTCACTTCTCCTTTGCACAGTCGTGCAGCTGCCGGCTGTTGACGTTGATGTTCTTTCGGCAAGCGCCTTTCAGCTGGAGAAGTAGAAGCACTTGAAACGCTATTATGCCTGTAGTGGGCCCCGGCGCGTGCCGGTGGCAAAGCCGCGATGCGTCAGCGCGACCGTAAGGCTTCCCCCCGCTCAGGAGACAGATTGCTTGTCACTACACGACTTTGCATCTTCGCCTGATGATGATAATAACAGCCATTCCTCCGAGTGGCGGCAAACAGAGGGGGTTGGGGGGTGGAGGGGGGCAGGGGGGATTTTGGAGGGTGGAGAGAGAAAAGACAGAAAAGGGAGAAGAGACGGGGCTCTCTTAAGTAGAAGTATTTGTTTTCACTCGCGGCAATCAAAACAGAGATTTGGACTTGAGAAGGAGAGCAGAAGATGAATGCGCCGGGGATAGATTCGCAGCTCCGGGACGGTTTGTTTGATTGTTTCGTGGCTTGGCGGCAGACATTGGCTTTAAATTTGGGCGCTGAGAGTGCTCATGATGGGTGGCCCTTGGCAGGGGTAAATTGGAGGCCTCTGTGATTGGCTGTAATCAGAGGCCAGGACTGAGAATTGTGACATTTAAGGAAGCAGCGTTGTGCATTGGGATTCTCAATCAATTCCAGTTTCGGGAGCTCGTGCAGGGCCGCCGCTGCTACGGACCTGTTGGTGAAATGCAACAAAGCGATTTCTCCAAAGTGTATTAACATATATTGGAAATGCAACGAAGCGATTTCTATTAAATAAATTTCTATAATAATTACCCTTACAGTGTTCAAGTGGAGCCTTAGCTGAGATTTTATCACATACTTTTTATGGGCCTGTTTGTTAGAAACAGCTTGTAGGTCCACCTTGCTGCAGAGCAGTTAACAAAGTGTAGACCCGCCTGTTGAGGTGCCGTTCGTTTATGGCAGTCTCCAGAATGTCCAGTTTCAGACCACTGCACCTTCAACTTAAACCCCCAATCAAGCCTCTGTACCTAAGACAATCGTCCCAACACCACATATACAACTACATTCTCAATGTCCACCATCCAAACAATTTCTCATCACTACAGCTGTTCTTCTATACTGTGACCAATACAAACTCTCCAAGTTCAGGCTGAGGGTTAGAGGGTTAGGGCCTTGGGTCAAGGTTAAGGTTAGGCTTAGAAATACAACATGGTGGACCAACATACCAGCATCAACATGTGCTGGTTCTTCTGGTGACCAGCCATGCTACTCTTTGCTGTGTTTTCTAGCAGGGAACAAATGTAATCCCATGACAATTGCAAGTAATTGTGACATGACATGATGTTATATTACTGGACATAACCTGTCCTGGCAATTCCTATCCTACGTAGCATGTTTATGGCATGGTTATGTCAATATTATGTAGCTTGGATGGGTCAGCTGCCAAAGCTGCATCCTGCCAACTACAGTATAGGTGTACTAGGCTAGCCAGGCTTTAATTTCAAACAAACCTACACAGTAAACTATGTACACCAGTATAGTAAGTAGGTTGCTGGACCACCTTTGACCTTCGAAAAGTCCCTCCAGTATGAATTCTACAAGAAGATGGATAAGCGGGATATATCTTGCAGGAAGGTTGTGCCATGGATACAACTTTGAGAGATGAAGAGATGAGCCAAGGCAAAGTATGGACACTATAAATGCTGGAAACTTTGATTATATTATAAAATTATATGTTCTTTTATTTAATGGCTAATTTATTTAATGGAAATTAAATAAATAATTTTTTGTTAATTCTTCAGTATTTTATACTGTAATGGACATCCAAGGTAGCTCAATGTGGTCAGTAAGTGGAAGCGCAGGGCAGGTATTTCCAATAAAGTGGACAGTGGATGTAGCCAGCTCCCACCTGGCACTGGCCCTTGGTTCAGATAGGGGCTAAACTCTTTCAAATCGGAGGTGTTGGTAGCTCCTGCACTGCTTGCGTGTGTATGTATGATTTACCCCCTATGAGAGTGTGTCCCTCACAGTCACCTTCCTAACACAGAAATAATTAGAGATGGCATGCCGGGGAGCGACCAGGGGGGAGTGGTAGCCCACCTCCAGCGTGTGGACATGTCCTTGAGACGTCTTTATTATGGACGTCATCTCCCACACACACACACACACACGTGTATGCAACATCGCGAGCAGAAGCAGCTCACCAGTGGAGTCAGCACTGCAGGAAAGGAACACTTCTTCCCTCCCGTCGTCCTCCTCCTCCCCCTTCTTTCTTCTTTATCTCCCTTCTTCTTAAGGTGTTCTCTGCAGCCCCCATGGGGTCAGGCAGCCGGAGGAGTGTGTGTGTGTGGGGGGGCTGGTGGGGTTTGGCGGGGCGGAGCCACTGAGAGGCAAAAAGGGCACTCGACTTGAAGGCGGGAGAGATAATTCGCCGCACTGTTTAAGGTTACGCGGCACATTTGCATTTCAAAAGCGCCGTGGTCGTGTTGCCGCGGCGGCAGCACCCCCACCCCACCCCAGGGACGCGGACTGGCCCGTGGCGTGTCACAGAATGTCAGCAGGCGCTGGGGCCTTGATGAAATTAATAGAGCGGCCCATGATTGATAATACCCCTCATCTGCCATGCTTTCCCCTGTCTCTCAGAGGGGACTCTCTCTCTCTCTCTTGTTCTCTGTCTATGTCTCTCTCGCTCCCCCCCCAACCTCTCCTCTCACCTGTTCGCACCTTCCGTGGCCTGTTTTGAATCCTCTGTCGTTTATGAGGCCTTGCGGGGGAGCGCTACTCCGGCATGTTTATGTATAGCCCTTTAGGTATGTTATGCTGCCTATGATAATCTCCAGCATTTTAAAAGCTGTTTTAAAACCCATTGGAGCCCAGCGTGTCACTTAGCGAGGAGAGCAGGACGTGTGAGGGATGAGGGAAGAGGAGAGCAGGAGAGAGAGAAAGAGAGAGAGAGAGAGAGAGAGAGAGAGAGAGAGAGGGAGAGAGGAGGAAAACTGCCATTCAGACTCACCAAATAAGCAGACCAAGGCTTCCTGAGGAGGTCAGTCTCTGTCCACTTCCAAGAGAACTCTGGAGCAGTTCATTTAAAGTATGAATGCAATGGTCAGGACCCCACACAGGACCACCACAGAGCAGGTACTATTAGAGTGGTGGATCCTTCCCAGCACTGCAGTGACACTGGCGTGGTGATGGGTTAGTATGTGTTGTGTTGTTGTGAGTGGATGATCACCTGGATTGAGAATAGTCCACCAATCAGCAATGTCCAGCCAACGGTGTCCTGTGGGCGCTGATGAAGGACTAGAGGAAGACAACCTGTGCAGCAGCAGATGAGCAATCGTCTCTGACTTTGCATCGATAACAAGGTGTGACTCATAGAGTGGACAGTGAGTGGACACGGAGTTTAAAAACCTCAGCAGCTCTGCTGTGTCTGATATACTCCACCACCACATCACCGCAGTGCCGAGGATGATTCATCGCATGAATAATACCTGCATTGTGGTGGTCCTGACTGTTGAAGAACAGGGTAAAAGGGGGCTAACAAAGTATGTAGATAAGGTGGAATAAAGTCATACAGTAATTACTGTCCCTGTTATGGTGGGTGGGGCTCATAAACATGAACAATGAGTGTTGAAACAAGGTAGGTGTACTTAAAGAAGAGGCTGGTCAGTGTATATGCAAATAGATTCTTGGAAATGAAAGAGTTAAAACAGGGGCTGCTTCTTATTATCTGTTCAAAAACTGGTGAAAGCAAACCATGTGTGTCCATCATTTGAACACAACAGCTAATGTCTAGTTCACACTACACGGTTTAGGCCTGTTTTTTTAGTCGCCGACTGTTTTATGGAGATCGCCAACAAAAACCTTTGCTCGGAGGCAAATCGACAATAACTCAGCGCTCGCTCAGTCATGTAGTGTGAAAGACGCTTACCAAGCCGTCAACAAGTGCTCGCCGACTAATGGCAGACGCCCGGCAAACATCTAGCATGTTTAATATCTAGGCCAGTCGGCAACATTTCATACCTGAAAAGGCAATAGTGAGTCACTCTAGCACTGCATGTGCCCTCAGTCCAACATGTGAGGATGAAGAAGTAGCCTGTTTTATGGAGATCGCCAACAAAAACCTCTGCTCGGAGGCAAATCAACAATAACTCAGCGCTCCCTCAGTCATATAGTCAGAACGGCTGAAAGACGCTTACCAAGCCGTCACCAAGTGCTCGTCGACTAATCGCAGACGGCTGGTAAACATCTTGCATGTTTAATATTTAGGCCAGTCGTCGACTGTGAGTCAACAGCAGCATCTAGCTACAGCCAATGAGATCGCATAGAGACAGAACTGCGTCACCGTTCACGCAATCTCTCTACGGCTGTGGGCGACACGTACGTTTTCATTAATAAAATATTTACATTTATATTTATGTTTTCAAACCATGTTGAAACTGGCTCTAGATATTATGATGGAACTGTTAGGATGCCCATACGTAGAAGACATGCTGCTAATAGCAACCTGGTAATGGACTGGTGCCAACTTTTAGTTTAAAACATTTCAAAAGTAAAATTATTAACAGAATGTGAATAAACAACCGTTTTCTTGGTAGGTCGAAGACATCCAGGTGTAGTGTTGCAGAGATATCTTTTGTTGTTAGCATGCCTCCAGCTAACTCCAACTAGCTCTGTCTTGTAATACCACTTCATACCTGAAAAGGCAATAGTGAGTCACTCTAGCACTGCATGTGCCCTCAGTCCAACATGTGAGGATGAAGAAGTAGCCTGTTTTTTCAGTCGTCGACTGTTTTATGGAGATCGCCAACAAAAACCTCTGCTCGGAGGCAAATTGACAATAACTCAGCGCTCGCTCAGTCATGTAGTGTGAACGGCTGAAAGACGCTTACCAAGCCGTCACCAAGTGCTCGTCGACTAATCGTAGACGGCCGGCAAACATCTAGCATGTTTAATATCTAGGCCTGTCGGCGACTGTGAGTCAACAGCAGCATCTAGCTACAGCCAATGAGATCACGTAGAGACAGAACCGCGTCACCGTTCACGCAATCTCTCTACGGCTGTGGGCGACACCTACGTTTTCATTGATAAAATATTAAATATTTACCTCCAGCTCTCTCTGCAGAACAGACAGTCCCTGCTGGCCCCCTGCTTTATCTATCTTCTCATCTATATTCGTTCCTTTGTCTTCTCGCATTTGTCGCTGCAGATCAGCGCAGTGACGACTTGTGTTGCTTGTTAGTTAATGTCTGTTTTGGAAATAATGTATAATGTAAACGTGTTATTCCTAATTCTCACATTTGTGAAGTTCTCACATTCGTGTTGTTCTAACGAGAGTTTATTTTTCGTGTGTTTTCTCGTGACAAAAAAAAAAATTCTCCAGAGTGAAACTCATGTAATTTGTGACCCTGTGTCACCGATCAGTCATGTGCTGTGTAGTGTGAAAGCCACGACAACTGAAAGACTCAAAATTACACCACAACCAGTCGTGTAGTGTGAACGGCACAAAGACCTGGTGGGAAGTTATATACATCATAGCATTTGGTAAAAACGTATGCTTACATATGGGCCTGCTGAGCCTTGCATTTATGACAAGCAAGTGTTGCAAGATGATGTCACCTTGTAACATGGGAAAGAACTGGAATTCCAATGAGGCCTTTCAGGCAGCTTCTGCTCCTGCTCCTGCTCCTGCAAATCTAGTGTTGATCCTGCTCCTGCAAGGCTAGTGACGCTCACGTGAGACTTCTGCTCCTGCGAAGCTAGTGTTGCAGCCCACCTGCTTTTTGTGCTTAGCTTATATTTTTGCCCTCCAACCCTTAACTTACAAAAAAGACGTTTATTCAAGTGTACTATTAGTTTACTTTTTTTAAACTAAAAGGAAGTGAGTATACTTTCAGTTTACTTTTGATGTACTTCTCAGTGATATACTAAACACAGTTATACTTAAGTACGCTTGGGTTATACTGATAAGTATAGAACAGTCTAGGTATATTTGGCCTTTACTTGTACTTCATCTTTTGATTGAGATAGTAGAAGTAAGTATTCTTGCTCTGCAAAAGAACACATCCAGTAGAATATTTATTTAAATAAAAAATCTTATAAAGATTTATAAAGATACAAATATGTTTCTTAATCTGAGTGTGTCGTGTTTATTTTACGTGTGTCCACAGGTGAGTAAGTAAACGTTGTTAAGTTCTAAATTATAAGTATTATGTTAAGTTTAAGTTCACTTAAAAAAACTTACAAGCCAGTAAACTAACAGTAAACCCTTAAGTTTACTTTTAGTGTAGTTTCAGTACAAAAGATGTAAACTAGTGTATACTTGGTTTACTACTCTTACTTAAAGTGTACTTAAAAGTATACTTTTAAAATCTAGAAAGTGGGCCAATTTAGTCCCAAGAAGTATTAAAATAGTGCATGTACAAGTGTACCACTAGTACAATGACATAAGTATAGTAACTGCATAAAGTATACTTAATAAAATGAACTTTAAGTATACTTATTTTCTGTAAGGGTTCTTCTGCTTCCTAGCATTTTATCTTCATCTCTGTTTGAAGATACGCATAGTAACCGCTCTTAGACTGTGTTTATAGTCTATTTCCAGGTTTTACTCCCACAGTAAGTGGAGTAGCTGTTTGTTCCTAAAACAAATCTTGTGTTTGGTGTAAGTTTCCAAATCAACTAAAAGAGGTAAGTACCTGTTTAATCAGGGTTACTTCCGAGTTTTTTGTCTGTTCAGAGTGTGGCATGTTTAGTTTAAACCCCTTTTCTTGATAATGATAGTGTTTGTGCTAAGTGTCAGCTAGTTAGCCCTTTGGTGGAGAAGGTGGACCAGCTAGAGGTGCGTCTCCGGGGTTTATTAAGGGATACAGAGGAAGATTCACTGTTAGCTGCCCCGGGGGCCTCAGGAAGAGCTAGTGCCCCCTCGACTCCGGTGCTAGAGTCTTCACAGCGGGGCGAATGGGTGACGTCTTGGCGGCATAGTTGGAAAGCTAAGGCTAATGCTAACGCAAAGGCCAAAGCTAGCCCACTAGTACACCACTTCCCCCAAATTCACGTGTCTAACAGATCAAATAGACTCAGTGAAGCCCCCACTGAGCAGCTTGTTAAAAGTTCTCTGGTAATAGGAGACTCTATAGTAGCTAGTCCTTTAGGGGCGCCAGCAGTCACAGTTAGCTGCTTATCGGGAGTCAGAGCACCGGACATTAGTGGCAACCTTAGGCTGTTAGCTAATAGGAGATATTCGAGGATAGTGATTCACGTAGGAGCCAAAGCTGCAACACACTGAAGGAAACACTGGGGAATCACAACAGAGCCCCTTTAAAATAGTCCAGTACTGTTATCAGGAGTGGGTTTGCAGTAGAGGTAGTGCCTCTATAGCAGTAACATTTAGTTCTTACTGTTTAGACTCACGTCTCATGAAGGAGAGCATGAGTGATGATAAGTCAGGAAAGTGGAGAAGGAGTGATGGAGGGGAGGAGGGACAGAAAGAGAGAGAGAGAGAGATGCTGATAGAGTGGCGGCTCAGTGAGAGAAGCTGTCAGTGATGCAGTGATAAAGCTCCGGCGATGGGAGGGGTGAGACAAGCGAGAGGGGAGGCAGCAGCAGTGGACGATGAAGCTTTAACACACACTAATGGATGTTGTGATCCAGGAGCAGTGGTCAGAGGGTCACTTTATCCAACCGCCCTCTCTCTCTCTCTCTAAATCATGACAGCTGTCCCCTGCCTCCCCTGCTCGTTCCCTGTAAAAGACCATGGAGAGTTAGCGGCCGGAGATTTACGGAAGAAAATGGATGGCGTGTATTTGTCCTCAATTGACCTGTCTGTGCTCTGCTCACAGAGACTCTCTCTCGGGGACGGGAGGAACGCCAGAATACCAAAATTCCTTTCAAAGCAAAGGGGCGTTATTAATATATGTACATTTAATTATAACAAAAATATTACTTATATTTAATATACATGTAGTTTGTGCAGTATGGTAATGCAGGCTGTGGTAACAGATCACAACTTTACAAGAGAGGACAAAATCTGTCTTAACCTTCAATGGAAGTCAATGGAACCAGAAATCTTTCCATCCTATTTTGGAGTGTTTCTATTGGTCTATTCATCTTAAAACTTTCACAGGACATAAAGAACATCTGTTGGGTTCAAATAATACAGAAAAATATAAATCGACAAAAATTGAGATATATTAGTTTTTAATTGGACAGAGACAAAATGTGATATTATAAGATTTTTTTTAAATATAATATACTGCTAATGTGTAAACAAAGTCATTCAGAGGGGGTCTAAAGCATTTAATGCCCCTAAAAGCTCCTTATTATTAAAGGAAATGATTGTGAATATGCAGCCTGAGACTTTATTTAGGACGACTGGTTATTATATAGTAGTTCTTTTCAGAAGACATAGATGCTCAACAGTTTCTCTGTTAATTTTAATGCACTGTGTAAATAATATATATTAATAATCTGAATTCAGTTGTTTTTCACTTTACTTGGAGGATCCAGGTTCATATCTCGAGATGTTAATCCGAGAAACCACTGACTGTGTAACAGGTAGAACACAGACCATCTCAACATTATCAACAAGCTGTTGTAGGCCTGCTACTGAAACATCCTGTAATAGAGAGTTCAACTGGATTAGGTTTTAGTTAAGGTTAGGATCAGGATTAGGGTCAGGGTGGGGGTTCGGATCGAGTTCTGGGTTGAGATAAGTATTAGGTTTAGGAGAGTTAGAGTCAGGATTAGGGCAGGGAGAAGGTTAGGAATAAGTTTTGGGTGAAGGTTAGGGTACAAATTAGGGCCACAGTGAGGGTTAGGATTAGGTTATGGGTAGAGGTTAGGGCCAGGGTTAGGATTAGACTTAGGTTTTAATTTGAGTTAGGTTTAGGATTAGGGCCAGACTGAGAGATAGGATTGGGTTTTAAATCAAGGTTAAGTTTAGGGTCAGGATTAGGACCAGGCAAAGGGATAGGATATGTTTTATTTGTCATAGTTAAGGTTAAGGGTTAGGCCCAGGGTTAATGTTAAATTTGGGGTTGAGGTTAGAATATAGACTAGGCGCTGGTTTAGGGGGTAGGGTTAGGCATTGGGTTAATGTTAGGATTAGGTCCAGTGTTAATATTGGGTTTTGGGTTGAGGTTAGAGTTGGGTTTAGAGTTAATGTTAGGTTTGGCGTTGAGGTTAGGATTAGGATTGGGTGCTGGTTTAGAGAGTAGGGTTAGGTATTGGGTTAATGTTAGAATTAGGTCCAGTGTTAATATTAGGGTTTGGGTTGACGTTAGAGTTAGGCCCAGGGTTATAATTAGGTTTTAGGTTGAGGTTAGAATTAGGTTCAGGGTTAATGTTAAGTTTTGGGTTATGGTTAGAGTTAGGCCCAAGGTTAAAGTTAGTTTAACAATTTAACAGTATATCTATTTATTGTATCTAAGTAATTTATATCAACAGTAAATCTTCAAGATATTTATTTTAATGTATTCAGATGCTTCACTACTGCAACTTCACAAGTGTAGACTGGACAGTTTGGTGTCCATCACTGTCCACAGTAGAAGAGCAAGTTGATTTCTAAATATAAAGGTGACTCGGCTGTATACGTAGACCACTGCGCAGAAATAGATGAGAAAGTAGCTTCAGACGATTTCAGACAGCAGCTTGTTGGAATAGCTGTGGGTAAAGTTGCTCAGAGGTGAGTCACTGTTCTGTTACTTGTCCAGTGGGTCTTCTAAAACTAATGCTTGATCTATTTTAAGGGAACTGTTTTTCCTTTGCGAGTGCTTTATGTATACTTCCTATAACGTGTTCTCTGCACACAAACCACTTCTATGTGTTTCCTTTGGGGAATCTTCAGCTTTGTAAACTTCCAGAGAACTAACAATAGTCTTGCTGTCTGCTGGACAATGTCGATGAGTGGACTGGCCCCTATTCTGAGCATGGCTTTCACTGGGCTGTTCAGAAATTTCACTCTCAATTTGTTCCTATCGTTTACATTCCCACCAATATTTAGCCCAAATACTCTTATGGTTGTGTCCAGACGATCACAAGTATCTCTAGAATTGCAACTTTACAGGAGAGGCTGAAAACGTTCTTTACTTTTAATGGAAGTCAATGGAACCGGAATATTTTCAAACTTATTTTTGAGCATTTCTATTGGTCCATTCGCAATGAAATTGGAAATGGAGATGTGTGTTTCTTTGGAGAGTGACGAAATGTTAATTACAAACAAAAGGATACCCCCATGTACCCTAACACCCAACCAACAGTCATATACAAAAACCATTCCAAACTTTCACCAAAACTGGGCTGTGTTACAATCCACCATTGGGTTTAATGGGATTCAATCACAGCCAATGCTGCTGAATCATGTTTTGCGGGCAGAGCATTGATCGGTTAGTTGACTTGAGCCTTTCCTAGCCAATCGCTGGACGCTCTAAAGCAGGTGTCACTAATAGGCGGACCATGGTCCGGGTCCGGACCTGGACGTTGTCCAATGTGGACCCAAACCGATAAACTATTGAGAATAATTTAATTTAGACTGTGTTTATTTCAAGCAGCGGAGCTTTTCTTGTCTATATGGTATACAGGCATTACAGTGCAGTGAACTCACAGACCAATCGCGTGCGCTGTAAAGATACTGAACGGTATGTGTGATGTGTTGGTGTTTCAGTAGCTGATGGTATGAGATGCTGATACTAGACTACTTCAGTAAACAGGATACACCACTGAATCAGAACACACGTTAGAAGTTATGATGGTCTGGACCTTGGCCTGAGGAGATCTCCTCTAACTGGACCTTACTGAATTCTAATTAAACACCCCTGCTCTAAAGGGGGTCTTATGGCCAGTTTGTGTTAGCTCCTCCCTTACATACTTAGAGTTAATGTTAAGCTTTGGGTTGAGGTTAGAGTTAGGCCCAGGGTTATAATTAGGTTTCAGGTTGAGGTTAGAATTAGGTTCAGGGTTAATGTTAGGTTTTGGGTTGTGGTTAGAGTTAGGCCCAAGGTTACAGTTAGTTTAACAATTGAACAGTATATCTATTTAATGTATCTAAGTAATCTATATCAACTATACATCTTCAAGATATTTAATGTGGTGTGGTGGCCACAGTGGTGTGGTGGCCACAGTCAACTAGCTCCTTCCTTACATACTCGTCTCAACTACAGTTAATAAGCACGTGTTATTTTCCTCCGTCTTGCTCGGTGGCCTGAAAGATGAAATGAGAAGGGGTCTCTCATTCTTTTTGTCTGTTAGTTTTCTTTTTCTTTTTTTTCCCTTCCGCTCCCTTCGCTCATTCACTCATCTATACTGCCCATTATCCTAGTTTATTGAAGGCGTTGAGATAAAGACAGAGAGAGAGAGAGGGAGCGAGAGAGAGAGGAGAAGAAGGGAGACGAAAAAAAAAGGAACAAGAGAAAAAGGAACACAATACAAAAAAGGCACCGGGGCGAACGGCGTTTGAATCAATTACATCCTAAAGAAGTTTTCATTTGCATTCCTATCTGCTCAGAAGCTCCGCAGAATGCCAGCTGCCTTTGTCCGGCGTCTGGCTATTTTTAGGTGGGTCCCTCTCTCCTTTTTTTTTACGGCCTTTTTTCCTGATAATTGTGTAGGAAATATCAAATTTGCATAGAGTGATTATTGTTGATTGTTTATCTCGCCGTCAGAATGGCTCAATATTCCGAGGCTGACAGGTTGTCAAGCACTTAAAACTCATTTATTTGTCGAAATTTGCATGTAATTTGGTGTTAATGAGGGGGTGTCGCTGGACACGATTAAAGCCCCCTTCTAAAGGAAGAGGCAGAGAAACCTGGCTGTCATCTCCATGCACACATTCACATGCACGTGGACCCCCCCCCCTCACCACCACCACCACCTCCCATCTCCCCAACACCCCCTCTCCCCACGTCCAGCACCACCACCCTTACCTGTTGGGTAGGACAATGGAAGCGAGCGACTGAACGCAAAGCGAACGCACAGTTGTTTATTGTCATTGTTATTCAAATCAGAGCGGTCCGTCGGCTCGGCGCTTAAATTAATAAAGAAGTGTAGAGGACAGTCCTCTCCCCTTTGAAAGTGTGATTAATTAGATTTTTATTAACAAACAGAGAGCAGATGACACCCCTGCCACACGTGGACGCGAGCGGCCTGTCCCAGCGGGCCGCCGTCCTTGTTTGTTGACGTTTATCGGCATTGTCTTTCATTATCTCTCCTCTCAACTAATCTTTCATCTGCTCGCTCGCCAAACTCGCCATGTGAATTAGTAAACATCACTTCGGGGCGAGCATGAAACGCGCGCGCCAAACTTTTATCACATACGGCAGGACGCTCTTCTGAGAGGAGTGTGTGCGCGGGCGCGTATTCAGGCCTTCGTGGGGACACGTGCCCATCAGGCAAAAGTTGGGACGCACCTACGCACGTTATTCAATGACTATTTTAATTTTTGACTTGTTTTTTTTAAAAAGGATTAATTATGTAAGTAGTTCTTTTACATTTGTCATTGTGTTTATTTAACCCTTTCCAAGCTTCTCCTTGTGGAACTCAGTATTAGTTACAGTTCTCATCTAATACCTGCTTTGACTGCTCAGTACTTCATTAAGCTAAATCAAGATTTGCTGCTGAAGGAACTGAATACATTCATACAATGTCTGGGGCGTCCAGGAGAAATCTGGAACTACACTATGTTACTTTGTATTGTATGTATGATTATTTACATCAGTTCTAATCAGATCTGGTGTTCTTACTAGAGAACATACACATAAAGACTTTACCTTTAAAACAATCAGCTTTTGCACAGTGATTTATGTACATAATGACGTTTTTGTGACATCACAAGAATGATTAATTCAAAACATGTCATATTTGCAGCATTGCTCCTTAATTTGGATTGGAAGGACTCCATCATTAATTATATGTTTTCAAACTATGTTCAAACTGGCTCTAGATATTATGATGGTACTGTTAGGATGCCCATAGGTAGAAGACATTTGCCAACAGTTTCTCTTTCTGGCTAAATTTGTTATAGGGTTGGATTGAAAAATATCTCTATTTATAATTTTTTGCTGCTAATAGCAACCAGATGTAGATACCTGGTAATGGATTGGTGCCAACTTTAAAGTTACCATTTGTAAGATTAGTTTAAAAACATTTTAAAAGTAAAAAACTTATTAACAGAATGTGAATAAACAACAGTTTACTCCAGCTTGCCCTGTCTTGTAATACCACTTCATACCTGAAAAGGCAATAGTGAGTCACTCTAGCACTGCATGTGCCCTCAGTCCAACATTTGAGGATGAAGAAGGAATGATCATGTTGAAGGTGCTGCTCCCGGTTAGATCATTTAAAAATAGGTAGCCTATTAAAGGAGGAGTCAACACAATGGAGAAACCATGTTCAGCAACAAAGAAAAGAAGTGATATTAATAGAAACTAAGAAAGCGTAAACATTGGCTGCTTTCCACCATTGGAAACGCTGTTGGTGAATAAAGGGATGAAGTTTGATACTGAACTCACAGTGTTTCTTCTAGACTGGTGGAAGGAGTGAAGCGGGAGGACGTGGAACTGAGTGGACACATCAGTGTCACTGCTGGACTGAAAATAGTCCACCAAACAGCAACATCCAGCCAACAGTGTCCTGTGGGCGGTGTCCTGTGTCCACTGATGAAGGACTAGAGGAACAACAGGCTGTGCAGCAACAGATGAGCTACTGTCTCTGACTTTACATCCACAAGGTGGACCAGCAAGCTAGGCATATCTACTAGAGTGGATAGTGAGTGGACACAGTGCTCAAAAACTCCAGCAGCAGTGACTGATCCACTCACACCAGCACAACACACACTAACACACCACCACCACACCAGTGTCACTGCAGAGCTGAAAACGACCCACCACCCAAATAATACCTGCTTTGTGGTGGTCACGTGGGGGTCATGACCTCTATGTAGATGCAGAGAACCAGATGAACTACAGTCTGTAAGTGTAGAACTACAAAGTGCGCCTGTATTGTAGATGCCATCTACAAGTCACACAGAAAAAATCTTAATTTTGCTTCATCTGGTTAAGAATTAGCATTAGCTACTAAAATACTGAAGTCAATGAAACCACATGAACGCCAACCTGGAGTCCACCTGAATGAACTACACATTAATGTCCGAACCTGAGACGAGCTTAAAATCTTCAGATAAAACCCTCTCAGAATGTATTACTTTTCTTTTCTTCCTTCTCTTTCAGCCGTCTTACATTAGTCTAGTCTTTTTGTTGGTAGGGAAGAAGATTGTGGTCTCCATTGCGAGTCATGAAAGATTTAAGGGCTTTAAACATTAAGCACTTTGACCTCGGACCATCTTTGGCAGGAGACTGAAGAGACGCCTCGCGCCTCAAAAAGCTAAAAGCTCGCTAGGCTAGCATGCGCGCTAATCCCAAATGAACCGTTCCGGAAGATATCCCTATACAATAGCACCTGCTACAAATTCATTGGCCGACCCCGGAGGTCAAACGGCAGCTCATCTTCTCCGGCTCCTCCAGCTGTGTGTCCACCTGCGGATGAGCCACAGCTTCTGTGACAGGCCGGCTAAGGATTAGGGAAGGCTAATAGCTCCCAGAGCGGCCGGTTAAAAGCCTGGGTCACGGTTTTAAAGAGAACCCGCGCACCAGCCGGCCTTAACGGCAAACTCCTGAGAGCTTTCAAAGACAGTTAAAGGGAGATGATCACCGGTCTGCCTGCTAACTGCTCTAATGCAGGTGCAGAGCGGGAGAGTGAGAGGCGAAGAGAGGGATGAGGTGTTTCGCTGATGAAGAGGCTCTTTAGCACTGCCTCTTTAGCGCGGCTAAGCTACAATTCAACCGGAGCTAGCACTCTCCACTCAAGCTCTCAACAGCTGTGCATTAACTGTACCATTGCTCACACACTGGGTCAGCTCTGCTTCCAAAGGCACCTTGGAAGGGCAGGAGCCAACTGGCTATACTAGACTAACAGCTTAGGCCAGTTCATCAAGAGGTAGCGGGTTAGCGGTTGACCTCTAGGGTAAAACAGGTGAAACCAAAAGCCACCTGGAAACAGCCACCTTCATTTTTGGAAGCTTGTTTGGTATATAGGTCATCTCAGAGCCTCATGGACTGAACAAAATATCATATATATATATATATATATATATATATATATATATATATATATATATATATATATATATATATATATATATATATATGGGTGATTCTTCAGTTATGGGCTCTTTTGCCAACTAAAAATCTTCAACTAATCAACTAATCTTTTGTAATTTTTCGTTTTATATAGCCTCCGTGTACATGGAGGTAAACCGGGCAAGCCCAGTTACTGAGCCTGCTTTAGCTAATGTTAGCTAACGTTAGCTTCACTTGCTAAATTCAGTGGCTCAAGTTATGCTAAGCTAAGCTAACGTAGTTGAATTATGAAGATTTATAGAGTCGTATGAGAGCGAGTTCCACTTTCATCATATTTACAACAATAACTGTTCCTCTATATATGAGTGTAGCTGGTTGCTAGGCTGTTGTCATGAATAATGTTGGTTATGTAGCTGGATACTGTTTACACTCAGGATGAGCTGCTGTTGTGGGTGTGGTTTGACTAAAAGTATCAGGACTAAGTGATATGGTGGTCTAAAAGTCTCAGGACTAAGTGATATGGTGGTCTGAAAGTCTCAGGACTAAGTGATATGGTGGTCTATTTCTACCTTACAGCTCTTTCAAACTCATATTCAGAAACATCATCAGAACCTGAAGAAGCAGCTCTGGAACATTCTCAGTCCCAGTCAGTCGTAGTGCTGTTGTACCGTAGCGCTGTTCACTGTTGTTCACCGGTGACGTCACACGGTAGCGAATTTCATTTTAAGTCATGTTTATATATTTTCAGTATCCAATACAATGTGAAATCACCAGTGTTGTCCATAAGTGGTGCTTAGGCACTGCATTTAATATTATTTTAATGACAGTATTTTAGAATTATGGTCAATTGCACCGGAAGGTGCTGATGCAATTTGAAGCAGTTGGTCCTTTGCAGGCATGGACCACTGTCTGATGAGACCCCTGGGAACGAGGCTCCTTCAGAAGCAGACAGCATTGAAAATATATATATTAAAATAAATAACTTGAATAAACAGTTTGTTTATGTTTACTTCCGTCGTTCAGTCTTATCCGGAAGGGCCGGTTTCAGGTTTTCATTGCACATGGACAGGAGCTCACCTGATTCTACTTAATTAGTCACCTGAGCATGTGATCTCCTGCTTTGTTGGCATCAAAACCTTGCAGCCACATTCCGGCCCTGTTTAGGATACAATCATCTCCCTCACTGCTCCCCTATACAGTGTTCTACACAGATCAGTCTACGTAGTGACCAAGGACGAATTAAAGATAGTCTGGGCCCCCCTTAACCCGCGCCCCTTGTGATTAAGGGCCCCCTAATGGTATGCCCTGCTCTTCTCTATGGCCCCCTGGTAGGGGCTCTCATAACCAGGGTCCGCTAAAATTATGCCGCCCTCTTTCCTAGGACTCCTAATAGCCAGAAGTCGAAGTCAGAGCAGTGCCACAATGCCTCGTCCATTTTCATAAGGGGCCCCAAAGCATGACTAGGGCCCCCAAGAGGCCCTGGGGTCAAAGTCCCTAAAAGTCAGAGGATCCTTAAAATGGAGGACCCTTGGAAATAAAAATATATTGTATCATAAATGTTGATAGGCATCGTAAAATGTTTTGGGCCCCAGCGCTGGCCCCACTGGCCCGGTCAGTAATTCAGCCATGGTAGTGACCAGGGAACGAGTAAACGAGTGGACCATTTCAGACACACCTGAAGACACCAAGGAGATAGAAAATTGGGACCCAGTCAGATGCTGCACTACCGATTATTACATAATATGACGAATATTAATATAAATAAAATATTAAATGCTGCTTTTTGGCTGGACCCTTTTTTCAATATGCTGCCAATTTCTGCCATTGATACCTCCGGCGTTAACGAGCTCGTTGATGATTTTGTCACATAGTTACTGCGTTCGTCCAATGCTGTTTAATCTGCTGGGCTAATTTGCTTCATGTGCTTCCAGGTCTTATAATCATGTGAAGGCTCTCCACACATTTATCTCCAGAATGCTGACAGCATCACTGTTAACTCAGGACCGTATAAACTTCTTGCACCAGAGTGACGAGATTTAGTGCCTATTTCAGCACTGCAAGCTGCAGCTGTGTGTCGTGGCGGTGCCTCTCAGGAGTGAAGCTCAGCGAAGGCCTCACAGTTCCAGTGCTAGTTATGGTGGGTTTTCTGATTGGTTGATGTTACAAATGGAATTTAGAATGGAACTGAAGTTTTTCAGTGAGTTGTTTGGACCCCAGTGAGTTTCCAAAACAGCTTCAGTGTGCATGATCATGTGTTCTACAGGTCTCTGGAACTGTGATGGAGGGATGGAACACCTTTTTGTTGTTGTGATGATGATGGTGGTGGTGGAGAGCACTGTTTACTATGCCAGTCCTACCTCAATCATAGATGTTCACGGATCACTGTGAAGGCCATGGCATGTGATTTACATTACTTTTATACAGGGTATATATATATATATTCCTTTTTTTTTTGCAGAAGCCACACATCATACAATCATCCACCTGTTAAAGGATCGCTCGTTTGGCCAAATCACTTATTCCCACATCTCTACAGAACAGTGTCTGGGGGCTTTGTGCACCACTGAGCTCTCAAATGTGCATTGGTTGTGATAATGACAGGGTTTAGACACTGCGGCTATAATATCCCTCTCTGGGTTGTGGATGGACTGTTCTAGCTGACTGTCTGGCCACGTCCTGCATTAACATTCATAGCCACCTGACGAACAGCTGCTCTTCTGTTTTGCCTGATGTATCACATTAATCCATAAGAACTGAGATTTTAATATAAACTGGAAGTGTTAACTCCGATTATTCAAAACAAAGAAGCAACACTGTCAGCCAATCCCAGTAAACTCCTCCTACACTGTCAGTCAATCCCAGTAAACTCCTCCTACACTGTCAGCCAATCCCAGTAAACTCCTCCCACACTGTCAGTCAATCCCAGTAAACTCCTCCCACACTGTCAGCCAATCCCAGTAAACTCCTCCCACACTGTCAGCCAATCCCAGTAAACTCCTCCTACACTGTCAGTCAATCCCAGTAAACTCCTCCTACACTGTCAGCCAATCCCAGTAAACTCCTCCCACACTGTCAGTCAATCCCAGTAAACTCCTCCCACACTGTCAGTCAATCCCAGTAAACTCCTCCTACACTGTCAGCCAATCCCAGTAAACTCCTCCTACACTGTCAGTCAATCCCAGTAAACTCCTCCCACACTGACAGTCAATCCCAGTAAACTCCTCCTACACTGTCAGTCAATCCCAGTAAACTCCTCCCACACTGTCAGCCAATCCCAGTAAACTCCTCCTACACTGTCAGTCAGTCACAGTAAACTCCTCGCACACTGTCAGTCATCCCAGTAAACTCCTCCCACACTGTCAGTCAATCCCAGTAAACTCCTCCTACACTGTCAGTCAGTCACAGTAAACTCATCCCACACTGTCAGTCAATCCCAGTGAACTCCTCCTACACTGTCAGTCAATCCCAGTAAACTCCTCCTACACTGTCCATCAATTATAGTAAACTCCTCCTACACTGTCAGTCAATCCCAGTAAACTCCTCCTACACTGTTAATCCCAGTAAACTCCTCCTACACTGTCTGTCAGTCACAGTAAACTCCTCCCACACTGTCCATCAATTATAGTAAACTCCTCCTTCACTGTCAGTCTCAGTAAACTCCTCCTACACTGTCAGCCAATCCCAGTAAACTCCTCCCACACTGTCAGTCAATCCCAGTAAACTCCTGCTACACTGTCAGTCAATCCCAGTAAACTCCTCCCACACTGTCAGTCAATCCCAGTAAACTCCTCCTACACTGTCAGTCAATCCCAGTGAACTCCTCCTACACTGTCTGTCCATCACAGTAAACTCCTCCTACACTGTCTGTCCGTCACAGTAAACTCCTCCTACAATGTCAGCACCTTATTATTATTATAAGTAGTAGAAGTAGTAATAATAATAATAATAATAATAATAATAATAATAATTAATTCATACAGTAAATTAATTGTGTCAATAATACAAAAGCAACGCACAGACATTAATGTACTGCAAAAGTCTAAAACCTGCTCATCAATGAATGATCAACAACAAAAAAGCATCTTTATTTTACTGCTCAGTTTTAAAGAATTGAAATATAATTGGACCGTAAACCATTGCACAGCACTGTTGTGCCTTAAGCTGGTAAATGAACGTAGTTTATATCTTGATGAGCAAAACATGTAGCAGCTTTTAATCTGATCTTTTTATCTGATTGTCCAGCCGAGACTCCAAATGACCTCTGGCTTTGTTCTGCACTTTCATGCTCAGTATGAGTCTTCAGATGTTCTACCTGGGCTCTCTCGCCATACACACTCCTCACTCTCCCAACCCTTCTGAGATGTTGTTTTTTTTTTTTTCGTCAGAAATAAAACAACGTAATGGCTTTGCTTTGCTGCTAATCTTGTCATAAGGAGGTGCGGTCCTGGGAGGATAGCTCCGTGCCTGTGATATCCTAATTTAAACATCAAAGATTCCATCATTAAGATGCCAGCGTCTAGCTCCACTTTTCGGGCGAAATTATTCCATCTCTTCCCACAACCTGTAATGCGAGCGGACTGTTCTGTCACCGGAGTCTCGCCGGACCTGATGTTTTTGCACTTGAGGAAGAAAGAAATATCATCATTAGTGCGTTCTCCGGCGCCAGACAAAGCTGTGACTTTATTTGGCTCGGGCGCTTTGATAATGCCTGTCATTCGGAGCCGGAGCGCTCTCAGACGCAGACTGATGTCTGCGGAAGATCCAGCCAGCATCGTGACAGCTTGAGTATCGCCTCACCTCTTCGGAGGCTGCGGGGCTGTGAAAGCTAGCAGCCGCACGCGGGCGTTAAGAAGCGTCACTCCACCTGGAGATGTTGACTTGGAGGAGGGGGGTGGGCTAATGAGAGAGTAGCCAGACCACCTATTTTTTTATTTTTTTTTCATTAGAATTATAATAAGCCTGCACGGTTTGCAAATTCCGTTATATCACAGCATCACCGTTTCAGATGTGATTTAGGTTTGCATTAATGAACCTTGATTGAACATTAAGGGAAGCAGGACCGAGCAAAACAGACCAATCAGAATGAGTTATGTTAGGTTTCTATCGTCGAAATCAAAAAATGTATCTCAATTTTTGATGACTTTTATTTTCCAACATAATTTAAACACAGCAGCTGATGTTTACATTGTGTATAAGCAAGGGCGTAGATCTGCTCTTGTCATTGGTCATTGGTCACTTGTCATTGTCGTTTGTTTTGGTTCCATGATAAAACAATAAAGGACTGACATATGACATATGCTATTCTATGTGCTGTTCAAAAGTTATAATTTAACTCGTGAATTATATGTCCTATGTATTATATTCATGAATACATGGAGCACTGCATAACCTGGTGCTGTTGTCCACAAAACTAAACAATCCTAGAAAACATTTACATTTACATTAACATTTACAGCATTTAGCAGACGCTCTTATCCAGAGCGACTTACAAAAGTGCTTAGTGTTGGTTAGAGTATGAATCTCTATCTAGTACAAACAGGTTTAAGTCCAAACTACTCTTATACTCAAACACTGCCATAAACACAGGGCCAGTGCTGATACCTAGAAAAAAGACAATGCAATACCTAGCAAGACTGGAACACCTACAGAGAAGAGAATAAATACAAGACTACATACAGTACAAGTGCAGTACTTATCCAGAGCTCCTAGAAGATAAAGTGCAATTACGGTTTATACCAGTACTTTAGTATATTGGTGATTATAAGTGCTTTACAAAGAGACGGTGGTCTTCAGTCTGCGTTTGAAGACCGTGAGAGAGTCCACTGTTCGGACAGCCAGTGGAAGTTCGTTCCACCATCTGGGCTCCAGGACAGAGAAGCATCTTGTTGTGTGTCTTCCATGAATCTTCAGTGATGGGCTTGAGGTGTGAAGGGCTTGAGGTGCGGTTTGACTTTTGACCATTGCCTTAAGGTCAGGAGGAGCTGATCCATTCTTGGCTTTGTAGGCATCAGAACTTTAAACTGAATGCGAGCAGCTACAGGAAGCCAATGAAGGTAGGGCAGCAGTGGAGTGACGTGAGTGAACTTGTGAAGATTGAAGACGAGCCGTGCTGCTGCATTCTGGATCAGTTGTAAGGGCCTGATGGCCTGCAGAGGAAGACCAGCCAGGAGCGAGGTGCAGTAGTCGAGCCTTGAAATTACAAGAGATTAGACTTGTTTAACCAGTTTCAAACCAGTAATTGTTATTGATAGTGATGTTAGCCTGCTGTATGCCGTGGTCGAAAGCCGAGCATCGCCATTAATGCTATTATGATGGACTCATTTCATTAGAGAACTAGACTTTCAGTGACTTACACGGTTCTTTAAAAAATAGCTTTTCTGCTGCCATCCTCACTCGCTTTTCAAACCGATGTGTCTCCCACGCTGCACCTGAGTCTTGCACAGTGAGTCTCATATGGCTGGAAAGCTTTGCTTCAAGTTTTGGCACTGCTAAAAACCAAACGCAGCTACAGAGTCTCAGGTGACAGCAGCCAATCACACTGGCCATATATGTTACGGGGAGGTAGGACTCCAGTAGAGAACCTGATTTAACCCTTTCTGCACCTCTAGGATAATGAGATGTTGACTGATTGGGGTCTTTTTTTTCTGAGGGGATCAAATTATTGGTGGGGACAATTCTATTAATCGCTGGATATTGATGGGGACATGTCACTTCACTCCATGCAAATTCTATGCCCTTGTGTATACGTTTCATGATGAATGGACCAATAGAAATGCTCCCAAATGACTTCTAGCTCCATTGACTTACATTAAAACGTGAGAGGTAAGAATGCTGGTGTACTGAATAGTGTAGTATTTTAGCAGTTGGCCTAATTATTAATTATAGGCTGATGTTCAAATTCCCATTGCTAAATGTGAATATGTGCATAAACCTTTTGAGGTTATACTATGGACGTCCGTTAGTACTAGTCAGTACAGTATGGTGTGGTTCTGAGAAGACCTGTGTCTATAATTGATAATAATGGATGATAAATCCTCCATAGCTCATGTGCTGCTCGCTGTGTAGTGTATGTCAGTGCTTTTATTATATAGTGTTGGTTTAAACGTCATCAGGTAGTAGTACTCCAGAAACTGCTTCTCCAGATGTACCAGCATTGCGATATGATGGGACTGTTTCAGTTCACTCAGTCAGAGACTGCCTCTACCTAGATTCTCTCAGCTTTTACTCTGAACTGGGCTTAAAAAACTGTAAATACTGTTTGACCAGAGGAGGACGGGTCTCCACTATGAGTCTTGGTTCCTCTTAAGGTTTCTTCCTCCAGTCTGAGGGAGTTTTTCTTGCCACCTTCATCTCTGGCTTGCTCACAGGGGGATACATGTTGTAACTGTACGATCTCGAATCTGCATGTTTTGTACTGATATATGATGTTTTACAAGCCAAAACAAACTTATTGCCATAGCCTCCATGTTTTAAACAATCTTGGGTGCCTGAGACTTTTACACTGTGCTGTAAGTTTACTGCCAGGATTATTGAACAACATAAAAGTACAAAAAATTAAAAAGAATATAAAAAATAAATGACATGGCAACACAGGAGAACCACGCGTTTGCTCTCCAGAGTGGAACTTCTCACTATAGCTTCAGTGAGTTGCATGTTTTCCATGTTTTTCTTCTTTTTGCCATGTTAATTATTCCCATCATCTAAATGACAAAATTCCTTCTTTAATTAAAATGGAAGCACTTGCCTGCCTCTAAGACTGGCTTTACATGCTGAAACTTTCATGCAACCTTCCTTGCCTAAAACATGCATGCAACAGAATTGCGTGTGAGCATCTTGCAACTCACAAATTATAGGTGTTGTTTCAACACACTTAGATTCAATAATTTAATTTTTAAACATAGAAATGCTCTCTTGCTTATAAGCATCTTGCAACTCGCTTGAAACTCAGCTGCAACACTTGCAGCAGCATCAGCAAGTTTTATTAAACATTTTTATTAGTCTTTTTTATAAAATTGCTGTGTAGTGGTAATCATATAATAATTATATAGTAGTTAGTGGGTAATAGTCAAGTGGTTTTATACTCATTACTCAGTATTACTGCAGATATATTCAGATAACTAATAGTTATAGATGCAACTCACTTGAAATTGCAACACTTGCAGCCGCAACAAAAATGTTTTCAAATGTAATATTAAACCCGCTATACTAAAGATTAGGTGTCCCCGCAACAAGCCCCTCCCTGAACCTAACATGGTGTAGCCAGCTGCATTAAGTAGCCAGTGAGTGTGTAACTATACATAAACGGCTGCTGGTATTAGTGTTATTCTTTTTTCTTAGCCCGCTGTTATCATGATGGATGTAACGCAATTGTTTTCTCCTCTTTTGGTGCACCCCAATTTTACTCAGCGCTCAGATTCCTCTGGGATCTGAAGAAAGAAACTATTAGAGAAGGAGAGCTTCTAGGACAGGACGAGAGAGACAATGAGGAGGCTGCTTAAACATTCATTTTCAAAGGCTTACATATGAAACCTCAACAGACAAAAAACTCCAATATACAGATAAAGATGTGTGATCTGTAGGTGTACAGAAGAAGAGCAGTGACAACTGGAAAGATTACACAGATACAAATGCTGCATCTAAATAACACCTTGCTGGTGAAGTTACAGCATCAATGATGTGTTTTATCAAAATACAAGGTGCAAACCAACTGCAGTAATTAAATGTGTTGCATGCAACTTTCAGTTATTATGTGCAGCTCTACAGTAGCATGAAAATGACATTACTGGCACCTCACAACATGCAACTAGTTGCATGAATGTGTCACCATATAAAACTGAAACATCTCATTTTTCATTATATCATCATCAACAAGCAGCAAAAACAATATTAATGTATTAACTATTAACTCAACAGTGGTGGCCGGTCCTGGTTCTGGAGGTCTACCTGACAGAAGTGTTTAGCACCACCACTAAACTAGCACAAGGTCTTCAGAAGCATCTAGGAAAGGCAGGTGTGTTGGATCTAAATTTACTAGTCTCTAATCCCTCCCCCTCCCAAAAAAGCCCATTACCTATCATCCATATAAGGTTTACTTTGTAGTTCAGAGACCCCCCCCACCCCAAAAAAACCCATTAGCTATCATCCATATAAGGTTTACTATGTAGTTCAGAGACCCCCCCCAAAAAAAAAAAACATTACCTATCATGCATATAAGGTTTACTATGTAGTTCAGAGACCCCCCCCCCCCCAAAAAAAAACATTAACTATCATGCATATAAGGTTTACTATGTAGTTCAGAGACCCCCCCCCAAAAAAAAACATTACCTATCATGCATATAAGGTTTACTATGTAGTTCAGAGACCCCCCCCCCAACAAAAAACATTACCTATCACCCATAGAAGGTTTACTATGTAGTTCAGAGACCCCCCCCAAAAAAAAAAAACATTACCTATCATGCATATAAGGTTTACTATGTAGTTCAGAGACCCCCCCCCCAAAAAAAAAACATTAACCTATCCACCCATAGAAGGTTTACTATGTAGTTCAGAGACCACCCCCGCACAAAAACCCATTACCTATCACCCATAGAAGGTTTACTATGTAGTTCAGAGACCCCAGCACAAAAACCCATTACCTATCACCCATAGAAGGTTTTACTATGTAGTTCAGAGACCCCCCCCCCAAAAAAAACATTACCTATCACCCATAGAAGGTTTACTATGTAGTTCAGAGACCCCCCCCAAAAAAAAAGCATTACCTATCATGCATAGAATGTTTACTATGTAGTTCAGAGACCCCCCCCCCAAAAAAAAAACCCATTACCTATCACCCATAGAAGGTTTACTATGTAGTTCAGAGGACCCCCCCCACAAAAAACATTACCTATCACCCATAGAAGGTTTACTATGTAGTTCAGAGGACCCCCCCACAAAAAACATTACCTATCACCCATAGAAGGTTTACTATGTAGTTCAGAGACCCCCCCCCAAAAAAAAAACCCATTACCTATTATGCATATAAGGTTTACTATGTAGTTCAGAGGACCCCCCCCCAAAAAACATTACCTATCATGGCATATAAGGTTTACTATGTAGTTCAGAGACCCCCCCCCCCAAAAAAAAACATTACCTATCATGCATATAAGGTTTACTATGTAGTTCAGAGACCCCCCCCAAAAAAACATTACCTATCATGCATATAAGGTTTACTATGTAGTTCAGAGCTGCACTCCTCTATTTGTTGTTTATTCATCCCTCGTTTCTCCCATAGGGTCTCATTCATTTTTAAACACACACAAACATCATGGTTTCATTTAACCTGCAGCCACAAGATTGTATGTACTCACTCAGGGCAGAAACCCAAACGCACTGACCTGCGCTCCTCTACTTGTCGTTTATTCATCCCTCTTTCCTCCCATAGGGTCCCATTCATTTTCAAACACACCCAAACATCATGGTTTCATTTAACCTGCAGCCACAAGATTGTATGTACTCTCTCAGGGCAGAACCCCAAATACACAGACCCGCACTCCTCTACTTGTCGTTTATTCATCCCTCATTCCTCGCACTGCTCTTAATGTCTTAATATTTTTGTTGAGTGTTTGTTGAGTGCATTTTCAGAAACATGGAAAACGTGGATGAGGCCTCATAAGGCCGGGACGTGGCTGCGGGTGTGATTTGTGAATGAAGGAAAGCTCTCTCACTCGTATTCCTTGTCACTGAAGAACTTATTGCATCCATATCAAATCCTTTGGAAATACTGTAGCGTCAAATCTGAGAGAAGTGGGTGGCTTTGCCACAGAAACAGTTCAGAAATACTGGACTAAATCTCCGACTGTAAAGCGGAAACACAAAGGCGGCTTGAAAGAGTCGGTGGAGAAGAAGTGTTTAGACAAGAAAAGACTAGGTTTTTGGTTGATGTATGATTTATTCATTGTTGTTTTTGTCTGGATATTTTTTCTCCTCCCTTCCACGCTAAAGGACAGGATACTTTGAACTGGAGTACAAAGCGATATATATTTGGGTCACACTTTTTTTTTTTCACGGCTCCTCTTCCAGAAGAGAATATTTAAAAAAAAAAAAAAAAAAAAAACTATTCCTGCTTTCTTCAGAGAGCTCGTCTGCCGGCTGGGTCGGTTTCTTCTTCCTCTCCTCCATGTTTGTCCTTGAAGAGAAGAGCAGCAGGGTGTCCTGATGTGGTTGTGTGTGTGTGTGGGGGGGGGATTGAGGGGGGAGTGGGGGGTGGTAGGGGAGGAGTGGGGGCACAAGGACTCGGAGCTAAATAATGGATGATTTCTTATTGAAATAAAGCTCGGGCGAGAACAGCACAGGCAGGCATGTCATTACCAAGGAAACCAAGCTGAATGCCTAATCCAGAACTTTACGGAGTCAAACACAGCCGGGCCCGCTGCCCCTGTGGCCTCAGAACCCGCCGACTCCGGCTATTGTTCTAGTCCTTCTCATATCCACACCCTTCACTCTCCTGCGTCTTGAGTTCAGAGGAGAACTTGGAGCATAGACGAATATCACATATCACAGCCGGAGCTTGTTTGTATTCCCTTACAGCACAACACCAGCCGCCCTGTACACTGAGTGGACTGAACAGACCAACGGACATGCTCCAAAGATGTTGTTACAGGAACTAATGTTAACGTTAAGAGCACTTTCTCTTCTCCTGACATGCTGGTTTCTCAGTTGAGGCCTTTTGGTCTAGATCCTGCCAGCTTGTGATTGAGATCTGTTAGTAGTTTTCCATGTAGTTGCTATGTATTAGTAATAATATAGTAGTTATATGGTAGTTACTAGATAGTAGACAAGCTATGTTATTGTCATTGCTCAAAGTAAGTTGTATATCGATGCTGTGCAAAGACACATTTTGTGATAAGGTGGGTCATCCTAACCTATGACCATCCTTCTAGAGACATCTGCCAAAGACACTTTATTAAATAAGAATTAAAAGTATTAAAAAAGACCTATAATGAACTTGAAACTGGTACTTACCTGTATCCTTAGGGTGCAGGAAGGGTCCAGTGTACAAAAAACATTATTATAGCATTTTAGAAAGTAATTAAAGTACTGTACTTACCTGTAACATCAGAGGACAACAGCATGCTATACAATATCAAATTATGTATACATGTGGTTGTTTCTGTTTTAAGTTTTAGTGGAAGATCTACCCTGTGCTGTGTATATATCCGTTGTGGTTTAGTCTGGACCGGCTAACAGGGTATATAAGGGGGTACACTGTAATAATGGGAGGCTCAAAGACAAGAGAGTCTGGATATAAAAAACAGCGTTGTGTTGGCCGAGGTTACGACTCGAGAGACTAATAAAAACTAAAAGTGAAAATATGTTGTTTGTGGTGCAAATAGTGTTTTGGTTTGTTTGTTTTTTGTTGTGCAAACAATAAAATTGCACATATCGAGAACGTTTTTAAATGCTTTATTCTCGCTTCCCCGCTATTTAAACAAGGTACTTCACCACCACCCGACTCACACAGTACCATACATTTGAACGTAACAGCTGTGGTTTACATTGTGTGAACATGTCACGATTGATTGGCCAATAGAAATGCTCCAAAATAAGCATTTCAAAATTTCTGGTTCCATTGACTTGCATATGAATTCCTTTACAAACAGTAAAGCAGGTTTTGGTCTCTCCTGTAAAGTTGCCATTTTGAAGATATTCTTTGGACAGTGATGATATATTTGAATGAAATGTCATTCTTCAGGTGCCATATAGCAGCAGCACATTACACAAGAACTCATAGAGAGCTGATACACAAGAACGCAAAACAAGTGCAAGTACGTCGGACAATAAATACTACAAAGAATTTTGAGTTTTTAGCTGCAATTTATGTTGCATCATAGTATGCGCTCCCGTGTCAGAGATCTCAATTCTTACATACCTTAAAGTTATTTTGATTCTCTCTGGAGTTTTAATGTGTTTCTGGTCATATAATCACACAAAACAGTATTTTATTATCAACTCTGTAACGAGTCCTTCACCATTTACACTTTTATACTCCAGACATTAGCATTTATGCTAGCGAATTTTTAAGACTCGGACTATTGTTTTGAATGCCGGCTGGTAGCTTAGCAACCAGCTAAACCACCGGTGGTGTGCTGCAGTGGGCAGGAACAAGCCGTGACGCAGTCTCTCTCTAACTAGAGCGTCTCAGTAATCTGTTTTATGAGGAGAGATGAGGACAGAACACTGATACTTACACAGCTGCTACCTAGACAGCCTACTTAGACACTCACTAGGGTTTGAGACACATCCATGGTTTGCTTAGAACTACAGACAAACTAGTTTAATAGAAATATACTAGTTACATTGTAGGTACTAGATGATAAGCTTAATTTGTTTTATTACAATTCATTTTTACCTTTGTTTCAATTTGGGATTTTACATGTAGCTCCTATATTAAGATAAGATAAGATAAGATAAGATTATCCTTTATTAGTCCCACAGTGTGAAAATTCACAGTGTTATAGCAGCAAAGGAAGCGCAAGGCACTCAGTACAAACAATAGATAAATAAACAGTACAGTATATACAATATACATAATATAAAGTCAGGAACTTTTCTTGTTATTCTTGATATATTCTTGTTATTAAGTTTGTTTTATTATTTAAATGGTTCAGTTTGGGATGCTGTACCATTTTATGCATAGTGATAACCAGAAATAAGCATAACAGATCATCAGGTCCGATTGGCTTGAACCTCAGTTATACAACAAAAGTGCATTTTCATGCCTGCTTGGTTGCCAGAATCAGAAAAAGTTCTCGGTGGAACCTTAAGGGAGAAAAATCACTTTGCATATAACAGGAGTGGTGAGCGCAAAACTTTCCTCTGCATTTTCACTGGACTCATTAGCGCTAGGAGGAAACTCTCGCGGCCCTTCGCCAGCAGGGTGAAAAAGGAGGTGAGGAGTGGCTCCCCGACAGAGAGCCGCACGCTTGGCTGCTACGGCAGCATTTCGCTGGCTGCTCATGCTGATGAGGCCAGCAACTCATACATTTTCACCCCTGCGCCTTCCTCACACTGAACCAGCCGCGGAGTCGCGGAGCTGAGTAGGGTGTCAGAGGTAAGAGTGAGATGTGCTTGGATGCATCACATCGACGGATCTTTAAAGCCATTGACAGTCAGCGTTAATGATATTGGTGGAAGTTTCACGTCTCAGGAATCGATATTGGCGGGATGGTTTGTTTGCGCGTCCAAAAACACCAAGTTGGTGGAAATGGAAGTTTTTGGGAATGCTGGCAGCGTCAGTGCTGAGGAACTCATGCATCCATGTTTCGCTGTAATCGCTGATGCTTGGAGGCTGCATAGATGAGAAATGCCAGACATTCATAACTGAGGAGTTCAAATGAGAAAAGAAGTGTTGAATGTCCTTGTTTGGTGGCTTGACATACCACAGTGGCAACACCAGTGTGGAGGGATGACTGTATCATGAGCTACATAAATGAGCTACAAACCCAGAGGTGCTGGATTTGTTCATTCTGGAGTCCTCAGAGGAACATTCCAGCAGCACAGATGGTTATGAGCTGGTGTATCATATTCAGTTGTACATAAAGATTTTAGTTAAAGACACTTAGAGGCACCAGACTCGATGTGGAGCAGCAGAAATGAAGGAACATCTTGTCCTTGATTTTATTTTAGAAGCCCTTGTTGGCCAAATTAGTGTTGAAGAACTTGGAAGCGAGCTGCCAAAGAACTTGTTCATTATGCAAAGATCAACAATGAAGAAGCATGGTGTTCTTTCTACTGGCTGGGAAAATATCTCTGGTGGAATTAGCGATGAGGAACCCATGTGTTCATGTTAACCTTTACTCAACTATTTCAATGAGCTGTCTGAGATTTAGAAATGCTGAACTGTAGATTAGTCAAATGGTTAACCCCTTAATTTCCTTGCCCAGAAGACCACATTGACCACACCCGTGTTGAAGAAACTCAGGTTTCCATGCTTAACCTTATTCAAGACTTTCCAGAGTTGAGCAACAAAAGAATTTATGTTTAATCTTATTTCAAATTCCTGATTTGGTTACAATGAAATAGCTGAAATGAAGAAACTCCCAGTGACTTTGCTGGTGGTTCAGAAGATAAAACCGGTCCCGGTGGATTTGTGTTTCTCCTTATTTAATGATTTTGTTGTAGTGTAAAGTGAGATATGTTATATGTGTCACACTTGGTCATTCTAGAATAAAACAGGAACAGCCCTGCTACCGGGTCAATAGACCACATTGGCAAAGATTGTATCGACAAAACTAGAGATGGACCGATCAGCATTTTTGAGGCCGATTCCGGATCGCCGATCACCTTTCAGCGCAATTGGCTGATAGCCGATACCGATCGAGGGCGGGGCTATATGCCACGGCAGGGCTACATGTAGTTATTAATGCAAGTAAATCATGAAACATGGTCTATACTGGTTTATTACCATTTTTAAAGAGCTCATATGAAACAGCCTAATATTTTTTAATAAAATTAACAGTAGATAAACAAAGTAAATCAAACAAATACCCCAATCCTGCAATCATTACATTTAGACCCTTAATTTAAAACGAAAAAAGCTAATTAAATAAATACAGTAAAAACTGCAGTCATTAAACGCAGACTCTGTTATTTTAAACTAAATCTGTAATCATTAAATGTAGATCTTGAATTGCTGCTGCTGTTCTGTTGGTACTGGTCAGATCTGGTCTGTAGGTGTTCTGGGTTGTTTGTTTAGTGTACTAGCTAGTATGTATGTACTAGCTGTGCGTGCTAGCTCTGCTGTTTGCTTACTCACTGTATTCAGCCGCATTTTGTACTCTTAGGTGCCGTATCAGATTAGTAGTGTTAAATGTCTTTGTCTTGGTTCCCCAACAAGGCACGTTGATTTTACAGATGTTACGTCCTGGATGAGTCTGCATCACATACGGCAACAAACTGCCAGAAGGATGACATACTTTCTATCAGCACATGCCGTGAACGCCGTAAACTGTTCTCGCAAGGCACGCCGTCAGTCTGTGGAAAATGAAAGGGTGTGTATTTCCACCTAGTGGTTCAGATAGGAATTGCAGGGAGCTGGCCGGAGGGCACCTCTTCTGGATGAAACTCTAGCTGGAAATTTAGAAATTAAGCTCATTTGTTTAACGCCATCGATTGACTCTCGGGGTCAGCTAAATTTGAGAAATATCTCACGATCACATATTTTGATTAAAAATCGGCTGATACCGATACACAGCCGATCGATCCTTCCATCTCTAGACAAAACCCATGTATCCACCGTTATTCCACAACATCAGAGATCTACAAAGCGTCAGACTAAAATGAAAAAGCAACTGCTGGCTTCAAAGACCATGCTGGCAAAACTGTAAATCTATATATATATTTTCTCTTTTTTTCTTCTTTTTGTTTGTTTTCTTTCATTTGTTTGTTTATTTAGTTGTTTATTTATTATTTTGTTTTTTACCCTTTCTTTCTTCTTTTTTCTTTTTTTCTCTCCTCTTTTTCATCTCCTTTATTGCCTGTCAGGCCTGGCTAAAAAAAAACATATATATATATATATATATATATATATATATATATATATATATATATATATAAACATGAACAAGAATAGGCCATAGAAACCTCTAGAGCTGTTCTTGTAAAAGCAAATATGTTTGGTATATCAGTGCATTCGGATTACCATTCGAAAAAAACAAAAATCTGGAAATGACAAAAACTGGAAAGCCCATAGTCTCATTGATTCTGGTGAGGTGCAAAGTACAAAGAAATGTCAAATTTGGTCTTTACGCAAATGTTGAAACACAGAAGCCCAGAATCTCATTCCTACTGGCTCAGAAATGTGTGTTGAGGGATGTATGTGACCTATATCAGTGACCTGCAAAGTGCCAAACTTGGTCGATGTAGAATAGCCAAGCCCCCAGTGGGGGTCCATGCTTTTGGCTTGGAAGACTGGCGATAAAGACCCCGGTTGCCAAATTGGAAAACTCACAAATTTCCTGACAAGTGAGAAATGCCAAACTCGGTCATTACGCAAGAGTTGAAACACAGAAGCCCAGCGTGTCCTTGCTACTGGCTCAGAGGACCTTGCTGGTGAAACTGGCACTGAAGCATCTGTGGATCTGTGTTCAACTTTATGCAACGTTTTCAGTGAGCTGTGCAGTGAGAAGAGCCAAACTTGGCCATTGTGGAATAGTGGAAATGAAGAAGCACTGAGTGTCCTTGCTACTGGCTTGGAGGACTCTGCATTGGTCAAGCATATGGTTATGATAATCAATGCCAGAAGTAAAAGAGAAAAATAAACAGAGGCAAAGCAAACACAGGGGCAACTAAGGGCTGGAGGCCTCTCCTGTTCTGGGGAGGCACTTAGAGAGAGTGGCTGATCTTATCACTGAGCCAGCTAGAATAAAACTCACAGACCCAGCATCGAGCCCTGCGGAACTTTTCCACAGGACTCGATTTTGAAAAGCATAGAGCAGTGGTCACTAATAGGCGGACCGCGGCCCGGGTCTGGACCCAGACGTTGTCCAATGCGGACCCAAACAGTGTTTCAACAGTGTTTATTTTAAGCGGCGGAACGTTTCTTCTCTGTGTGGTATACGGGCTTTGTAAGGTCATGAAAGGCTCCTCAGCCAATCAGATCTGTGCAGATTCGAGAATGCGCGCACAGGCAAGGTACAAAGCGAGAAGCAGCATTCGGAGAAAGGCTCATTCAGACGGCGTGCTATAAAAAAAAACTCGGAAACTCAACCAGGAATGAACCGAGACATGTTTATTCTTCCCACAGACACCACCACACCAACATCTCATATGTTCTGAGACCATGAGAATTAAATAGCCACGTGTATCCCTTATGTGTGTGAGAATGACCCTGTCACAATTCAGCCCAGGTTTAAAATCCTGGCTGGACAACCAAGAGCTCACTTCTCTCACTGAACAAGAGAAAGTCTGAGAGAAGAACACAAGAGAGAGATAAACTGATAAGATGTTAAATCGAGTTGACAAGAAGACGCTTATTTTATTTACTTTTTCTCACTTTTTAAAAAAAAAAGCATTGTTTTTTTTAAATACAGCCCTTGTGTTTATTTCAAAAAACATTTATTTGAAGTTTTATAAATAAGTTTTATAAATAATTAATTCAGTTCAGCATTCAAACAGTAAATATACTGAAATATACTGAACGGTATGTGTGATGTGTTGGTGTTTCAGTAGCTGATGGTATAAGATGCTGATACTAGACTACTTCAGTAAACAGGATACACCACTGATCAGAACACTCGTTAGAAATGATGACGGTCTGGACCTTGGCCTAAAGAAATTTCCACCAACTGGATCTTACTGAATTCTAATTAAATACCCCTGGCATAGAGAGATCGCTGGTTCTCATGTAAACTTGGTGCCACCAGTGCTGTTTTTGGCATGCTGGTCTGTGGGATGACTTTAGTCCCCAACCCCAGTTCATCAGGAATTTTTGGGGATTATTATAAGCAATTGTGAGTTTATTGGATTTTTTGAAATTTTAGAATGGCTATAACCGTGGAGGCCAGACCTAACCATAACCTTAACCACTGGTAACTTTTCAGATTGTGCTCGAGGACATTCCCACATCCTACATTAGTGTAGAACGACCATAGCACTCATAGATGGCTTGCTGCTTGATCAGCTTGGATGCTTAAGATGCAGGGGTTGTAAAAAATCTATGGGTATGTCATGTAGTGTGCACTAAGTATCCAAACAGTGAATCAGCAGTCAAATGTTAAATGAAATCCCACTGAGCTGTAAATACTCCTACACTGGCTTGATTCAGCAACTCTGTAGGAGTTAATTCAACACTGAAATACTGTTGTGTAAGAGATTTGCAATAATGAGAACAACTCTCACTCATTTCTCTACCCACTGCTGTGGCATGAACTGCAGCTGGAGGGCAGGAAGTGATTTTATACCGAGGGGGCACTGTCGCGAGACCCTAAAATGTCTATAGTTTACAGTTGCTCAACATCAGTTTAACCAAGAAACCAAAAGTTGTTTATGTGGAAGAAAAATAGAACAAATTGACTAAAAATGGGAGCAAAAAATGGCCAAACCTTCGTCTGCGGTCAGGACAAGAGACTAAACTTCCCATTCCAGGAGCTTCTTGTAGCTGTAGTTTTAAACCGCTCACCAGTGACCAGTCACATCACCCACAGACCAACTGTTCACTCTACAATACTCACTCCTACCGAGCGCACGAGGGTGAAGCAGCTCGTTTACCAGTTTTCCTGTTCCACCTAAAACAGTGCAGCAGGAGCCAGAACGTACCTGCACCTCCAATTAAGGTGGAAACAGGAGAACTGGTGAAAGAGAAGCTGAGCTGATGGTGCTGGTGGTCAGAAGGGGTGAGTATTGTAGTGTGTAAGGGTGATCTGTGGATGAATGAAACCACTACACCACCATACTAACCACTACACCACCGTACTAACCACTACACCACCATACTAACCACTACACCACTGTACTAACTACTACACCACCATAGTAACCACTACACCACCGTACTAACCACTACACCACCGTACTAACCACTACACCACCATACTAACCACTACACCACCATACTAACCACTACACCACCGTACTAACCACTACACCTCCATACTAACCACTACACCACCGTACTAACCACTACACCACCGTACTAACCACTACACCACCGTACTAACCACTACACCACCATACTAACCACTACACCACCGTACTGACCACTACACCACCGTACTGACCACTACACCACCGTACTAACCACTACACCACCGTACTAACCACTACACCACCGTACTGACCACTACACCACCATACTGACCACTACACCACCGTACTGACCACTACACCACCATACTAACCACTACACCACCGTGCTAACCACTACACCACCGTACTAACCACTACACCACCGTACTGACCACTACACCACCGTACTGACCACTACACCACCGTACTAAGCTCTTATTATCTTACAATTATTATGTTATTATTATTATTATGTTATTATTATTATTATTATTATTATTATTATTATTATTATTATTATTATTATTATTATTATTATTATGTTATTATTATTATTATTATTATTATTATTATTATTATTATTATGTTATTATTATTATTATTATGTTATTATTATTAGTAAACAGTATTTACTTTCACTGTTACGCTTCTACTGAAAGACAATAAGTCGATATTTTGAGATGCAAAGTCCAAAAACTTGACGACGCTGCCAGAGAAGCAGAGAGACGAGCTCCTCTAATGAGCTTCAGCAGCTGCCAAGAATAGACGGATTTATTTAAGAAAGTTTTTTTTCCTCCTATGAAATTATCACGAGAGCCTTCGTCTCAGCAGTGATGAACGATATGTAGACTCGGCTGATAGATGGTGAAGTAGCTGTATATAGAAGACGCTGGGCTAATTGTCTACTCTTGTGTTTGTTTGTGTGTATGTGTGTGTGTGTGTGTTAGCGTGCACGTGAGGGGCTGAGGCGCGGCACAGACGCACTGTAAGCTGTGTTAATAAGCGGCTGGGGCGAGAGGCTTTGGGGAAGCTCCCTGCGGTGCGGGCCTGTAAGGGAGATAAGCGAGGCGCGTTGTTGTCTCACAAAAATCAACAAAGGGAAACATGTGATGGGAGATTTGCGCGTCCCCAGCGAAAAAGCTGTTTTCACGGAGCCGCAGTGTTTAGCCGCATTAGAAATCATTAAGGCCCTGCAATGGAGGAGAGTGTGCCAGTCCAGACTGCATCAGTTTACTGCGTCTCTGACGAACACACACACACACAGGCAGGGGCTGTAATCCAGCCCCAAAAGAAGAGAAAAGAAAAGCACTAGCTATACCAGCTCCCCTCGCTGATACAGGAATCTTGAAAGCGGCCTTATGTTGGGAGCGGCCAGCCCCTCGTGCGTGCTTGTATGTGTTTGCTTGTTTGTTCAGCTTACATCCCCCCTGTGTTAATCTGTGTCCCCCCGCGTCTGATGCACTGGGGAGATAAGCGTGTCTCGTCCGGGCCGTGGCCCAGCAGGTGCGCGTGGATAAATGGCCGCAGCGTCCTGCAGGATGCTCGGGGACACGTACACACGCACGCGCTCGGGCACACACACACACACACACACACACCCACGGCTCAGATAATGGAGTGCACGCGGACTTCACAGGGCTCTGTGGGCAGCCCCGGGGGGCGAGAGTCCTTACAGGCCAATGATAGAGAGAGAGAGAGAGAGAGAGAGAGAGAGAGAGAGAGAGAGAGAGAGAGAGAGAGAGAGAGAGAGAGAGAGAGAGAGAATGTGCCCACACTGCTATGAGATGCAGAGAGAGAGAAAGAGAGAAGAGAGAGAAAGAGACAGAATGATAGAGAAAACAGAGATGGAGGAGAGAGTAGTCAGAGCTACACAGAGAGAATGGGATAGAGAGAGAGAAACAGAGAGAGAGAGAGACGTGTGAGAACACAGAAAGGGATAGAGAGAGAGAAACAGAGAGAGAGACGCGTGAGAGCACAGAAAGGGATAGAGAGAGAGAAACAGAGGGACAAAGCAAGAATAAGAATAAAGAAGTAAGAAAGAATAGCTGAGAAGAGAGAGAGAAAGAGAGATAATGTGCCCACACTGCTATGAGATGCAGAGAGAGAAAGAGAGAAGAGAGAGAGATATATATATATATATAGAGAGATATATATATATATATATAGAGAGAGAGAGAGAGAATGATAAAGAAGACAGATATGGAGGAGAAGGGAGAAGAGAGTAGTTAGAGCTACAAAGAGAGAAAGGGAGAGAGAGAACAGAAACAGAGAGAGAGAAACAGAGGGACAAAAAAATGAGATTGAAGTAAGAAAGAGTAGCTGGAGCTACAGAAAAAGAGAAGAGAGAGATAGAGAAAGAAAGAGAGAGAGAACATGCCCACACTGCTTATGAGATGCAGAGAGAGAGAAAGAGAGAGAGAGAGAGAGAAGAGGAGGAGAGAGTAGTCGGAGCTACAAAGAGTGAAAGGGAGAGAGAGAGAACAGAAACACAGAGAGAGAGAGAAGTGAGTGAGAGCACAGAAAGGGAGAGAGAGAGACAGAGAGACAAAGAAAGAATAATACAACAAGTATGAAAGAGAAGCTGGAGCTACAGAGAGAGAGAAGTAAGAGAGAGAAAGAAAGAGAAGACAGTGGGGCAGAAAGAGGGCAGGATAGAGAGTAAAAAACAAGACAAAGAAGAAAGAGAGAAGTGAAAAACTGAAAGAGAGAGAGTGAGAGTAAGAGCAATAAAACAAGAAGAAAATAGTATTTAGAGTTACAGAGAGAGACAGGTGAGAGGAAGAGAGAGAGAGAAATAAGAATTAGAGGCAGAAAGAGAGACAGAGAAGTAAGAAATAGGAAGAGAGATGGAGAGAGAAGAAAGAGAGAGGAAGACTGAAAAAGTGAAAGAGTGAGAATTGAGAGTGATAATGGGACAAAAAAAGAAAGTGTGAAAGAGAGAGGGAGAGAGAAATAAGAATGAGAGGCAGGGAGAAAAAGAAAGAGAGACAGAGTGAGAAACAAGAGAAAAGGAAAGAGAAAGAGAGGAAGAAAAAACAGAGAAGATTAAAAAAGAAGGCAAGTGAAACGTGGAAGTAGAGAGAAAAACCAGGAAAGAAAATCAAAAAGAGGAAAAAGAAGGAGAAGAAGATCAACAGAGAGGAGAAACCTAAAAAAACTTAAGTGTAAGAAATAAGAGAGAGACAGAGAGAGGAACCAAGAAGCTAAGACGAGAGGGAAAGAGAAAGAGAGTGAATTCAGAGTGATAGTAAGGGAAAAAAGAGTGAGTGAGAAAAAAAACAGGAGAAGTCAAAAGAATGGAGAGTGAAACTGAGAACCAGAGGAGTGACAGAGCGAAAAAAAGAGTGAGAGACAGTAGCATCTTCCTGCCGTGTGGACAG